>CAUOFW020007613.1:920952-1005386 GCA_963454935.2 Ilex paraguariensis | reverse complement strand
CCTCCCCCCTCCCTCCCTCCTCTTCTTGGTTTGTTGCCATGAATCAAAGAGGAGTCAAGATGGTAGCCTGGCCTCGGTAGGGTATCAGAAACCCTAATGGTACCAATAACCATAAACTTAGAAACCAAGTTGACGACAATAATAAGATGAAGTAAAACATCTAATGCATATTCAGGTTATTCTTCTAACTTTTATCTGAATTTAAAAAAAAAATAGAAAGAAACAAATGAAAAGGTGCAACAAGTTTAAGAACTTAGAGAACATCCCAAGACACGTATGGGAGAAGCTTACAAGATTATTAAATAATCTCCCGACATGACTAAAGCTCCCCCCTCACAAACAGTGCTTGAGAACTAATGGAAATGTATCAGCTGCTGGGATTTTTTTACCCAAATTCGCTCCAAGCAGTCTGGTGTAAGAATTTTATTCCCCAACAGCACAGCAGATTGAATCCTTGAGACTGCATTCCGTCGATTAGCTGGCTAAAAAAATCCACTTGCTAAAAATCTCTCCCTTTGTATGCCATTTCCTGTCAACCAAAAAGCACCCATATCATGAATTGCTTAATATTGGTCCATTACCAAGTCCAGGAAAGTTTATTCTACACAAATTGTGATATATATGTTCCACTTATTGATTGAATATGATTTTACTGTTCCCCAGTCCTTCCCCAACAATAAATGGCATAGTCATTTTTCTGAGTGTTAAATCAATCGAGTGTGAAAAATAACCCTCATGGTCTAATATAGCATACATTGTCTTGTCACCAGTGAGGTGCATCACAATCAGCAGACTTTCTTAAATGAATATAAATTGAGTTTTCGTCAGTGTCCAGTATGAAAAAAAAATATATGTATCAAAATGAAGAGCTTATAAGGAAGAAAAAGGTATAATGTAGTTTCTTACAGGGGGATAGGTTGGCATGTAGAGAACTTGCCGAGGGTGACCAATAATCATTTGCTGCCCGTACTGCAATGAACACCAATATTACTGCCGGAACTTCTCATAAAATGCAGAATAATGCACATACAACCACGAAAAACAATTACAAAAGTATATACCTGAGGTCCATTTGGATGAAAATATGCCTGCGGTGATTGCATTGGAACAGCCTGTGGATTGAAAATAACAGGCTGCTGTGCAGCAAATGAGGGTCCAATCTGCAGAAATCATATAATTAGCCACCAAAAAGAAACCAGCAGGGAAAAAAACCAAAACAAAAGCAACATCCTCTTTTCATGTTTCATTCTATTTTCCTAAATTTTGTTTTGTCTGCAAGTATGTGGATGTTTTAGAGTGCAAGCAGGGGGTTCAGCAACACCACAATTTGCCTAACGACGGGCAACTATCATGTAAGCATCGCATTGCTCATCACATAACTTTCTATGAGAACTTATTTCAACATATGTAAATGTGTCTCCTTTCCTTCAGTCATGTCTCTTATATATTTCCAGTAGTTGGTGAGTCTGTAAGATACAAATATCCTGTGCTAATGCCTAACCTCCAACAGCACCCATTTATAGCCCTTTTGAAAAAACTAAAAAGGTAAAAGATTTATACAGCACCTATACAATAGCAAGTGTAACATGATCAACTCCAAAGAGCCTGAATTGTTTTTGAACCAAGGCAAATGCAAAGGAAAACATTGCATCGTACCAAAACTTTAAGAATGCTTGTACAGTATGTCAAATACGCCAACCGATTTCTTTGACAAAATTATTTTCAGAAAAATATCAGAGTCCACAATCGAAAGAGAGAAGACTGGGTCCAGTGCTCCACAGTGTAGCATTTACATACACAATCCATGTTGCCACCTTAAAATTTGCTATGGGTCATGAAACCGAAAATGGAACAATTTTTGTCAAATAGGCATTCATGGTTGCTACATATGGACACATGTCCAGATGCCAGGGGATGTTCAATTGTGAAGCACACACATCTAGATTATTAACATGGCCAATTTAACACCTTACATATCACTCTCTGTGTTTTAAAACTATGAGAAAGCTGTTAAGGTACTATTCTAAGCCACGACAAACTACTTACCCCCATGCCTGCGGGCATGCCATGCATATGAGGGACAGCAGCCACATTAGCAGGATAGTAGAAGGAAGCATCAGATACAGGGGATGCAGGCCTTAATGGAGTCTGAGATGGGATGAAACTCTTTGCATTTGGATTGAGTTTGAATTCCTGATAAAGCAATCAAAAGGATAAGAATACAAAGTGAAGCAGGATTTATTAGCCACATTGCAGCGGCTATCTGATAAGACGGAAAACATTTAAGAGGAATTGATTGTTGTGATCATTATTGCTACTGCAATTTCTGAAAGAAAAAAACTTCATGTCAATCCCACCTTAGCATGAGGATTCAGTGTTGACTTTTCTGAAGTCAACGAACCCACTGATGAGCTTGGTGATAAACCAGGGCCTCGTAAAGCTGAGGCAGCACCTCCACAATCGGAAGTGGATGATGTAGAACTACCAGGTCGTGCACGAGAGTTAACAGATTGTGTTGCCACGCGTGTTTTTCCAGATAGAGCACCCTCCGACAGTTCACTAGGAGATCTCAACTTTTCCGGCCCCTTTGATGAAACAAGAGATGGGGCATATTCAATCGCATTTGGAGATAGTCCACCTTTATCAGAGCTTTCTTTCTTTGGTGTCATTGATGACACTGTATCTGCATAGTGAATTGATCCAAGATCCAGTAGTTAAACCACACATTCAAAATTGCGGGAGTAACAATATTAGCAATGATGCAAAGGCAAATAAGAAGCAGTTAGAGATAAAATCCTATTCTACAGGTTGGGCAATTGCAAAAAGGTAGAAGGGGAGTTAGCAACTGCAAGAACTTGGGCACATGTCTACCCACAAGGAGAAACAATAGAAATTCACGCACAGCAACAAAAGCAACAGAAGAATCGCTCAGGATCAGCAATAAAGCAAATCTTATTAACGTGTTTGACCTAGTCCAGGTTTAGGGATCACACCACAAGTCAAGTAGTCCACTAAACTTGGCTGAGTCACCAGCTGTAAAGTAGCAGCCTCATGGTGATTTCATGGAAAAATTGAACATAACGACGAAAGTCCAAATGAATCAACCCCACTGGACATGTTTCCCTAAAATAACGAACAAAAGCGTAACATGTAAATTCTTCAAATATCCACGCTAAAAGATATAAGCTTTGTAACATCTTCCACAATGATAAGGCCGAGGAGGTTTTCCTCAGACTATGTCATAATAAAATCTCTGCTGAATTCAAAACTTCTACATGGGAAGATACCTCAACACCCAAATGAAAGCAGAGCTTTCTGACTATTTGATTTTCTCATTGTCGGACCAGTTAACAGACTAACCGATAGTTACGTCAATCAGCCCTAGATGCGTCTAAAAGCAAACAAGGGGGGCAAAAGAAAAGCTGTTACCTACTCCAGTTTACCTACTCTTGAGAAAAACTCATTCATAGTAACATATGAAACTTAGCAGGATGGCCAGTAGCAACATATCTCAACCAAGTAACTAGAACCATAATTATCCTGGTCTGGAAATTATTGAATACTTGTTAGGACCAGTTTATAGATCAGATCAAACGCTTTCACTCACCCTCAGATTTTGACCTTCGTGACACGTCGGCTAGCTGCATAAATAGGAACAGAAATATGTTTGTCAAGAAATATGCAAAAGCAGCAAATCCAGAAGCAGTTAGATGAAGCACCAAATCTGTGAGGCAAGCATTCAATAGAAGTCATAGCTTCATCACCTTTTGTTTTTCTACATCGTCGGTGCTATTACTTACGACGTGATGTTCACTGAACTGGTTCTCTTGAATCCTAAAATGAAAGGATGCTCAGTTAGAGACTCTTGAAGAAATTTAAGATGTATTACTCTTGTCAGTTCCCATGAAGGACGATCTATATACCCCAAGGGAGAGAAACTATAAATGCATCACAAAACATAACAGGAACCTGATTGCACCATCCAAATCTGAAATACATTCAGAAAGATGTTCAGATGGCAGCTGTCTAGCATGATCATTAGAAACAGACCGGTATAAATCCCTGCCAGTGCTTGTCTGAGAAGATTGTACTGCATCCTACATGCCACAAATACAGATAGAAACAACACATTATGCACGTTAGAAAACAGCAAATTATTTCTTCACAGGAAATATAGATAAATTGCTCAACATTTGCCCAGACTCCACGGAATACCACATGTCTAACTTTGTCCTGTTTAATACCTGAGATGACACATTAAATTATTTGGTGTATTTTCAACGAGAGTGTGGAGGAAAGAGTCTGTTGCAAACAATTTCGTTATTAGCTCATGGGAAGAACCTTATTTGGTATGATTACTTCGCCTGGGGATCCATACCGACATGGGGAGCTATGGTGGCAGCTATTCTCCAAGAGTTAAGAGCAACAAAGCCCCCTCAAGGATGGAATATTCCAAATCATGAATGGATTCTGTAAACAACCAGGCAAATACTAGTGTTCCCCGAAGCACACATGCAAATTTTAATTAGATGAAAATATGAAGTTCCAGTACAACACTCTTATGGGCACAGAATCTCAGGCTTGTTTGGTTTGCGTCTCGAAAAATAATATCCAAAAACAGTTTTTTAGAAGAGTTTTACGAGAGTGTGTTTTAATATTTTTATATTGCAAAACTTGTTTAGTTATATGTTTTTTAAAATAGTTTTAAAACAAAAAATTGTAAAACCTGTTTGGACAATAATCTACAAAACCCCCAATTTTCATCTCCATTCCCATCTCTCTATGTCTTTCCCATCTCTCTCTCTCTCTCTCTCTCTCCACACCCACACAACTCACACAGCAAACACACACACTCACACACATATATATATATATACACAGATCTATACATATATATATTTGTTGGGTTAGGGAGAGAGGGAGAGTGAGTGAGAGTAGACGAGAGAGAGTGCAAATGAGAGAGCAGACGAAAGAACAATAAATGGGGGCCTTTGCCGCTAAAGATGTTCGAAGTATGGACTTCATTAAAGAGGAGGGGGGTGTTTATCATGTTTTCTATTTTGCCTTGAAAACACAGATAACATCATTTAGGTGTTCTCTGATTTTTTATCTCAGTTTCCACTTTTTTTGAAAAACTGTTTTTAATCAATCAGCTTTTCTCTACTTTTTAGTGTTTTGAGAACAAAAAACAGTTTTTGGAACACAATCTAAACAGGCCCTCGGTATTTGCAATTGTATTGTCAAGGCCATGACTTCCATTTAATGAATACTTTTCAAAATTTTACAGCATTGTCCTAGTTATTATCATCACCACCTAAAATAGTTAAGAGGTTGAAGCAAGAGTCACATAAAACAACTGATCAAAGAAGACAAACAGAATAAAACAAAAATGTTAAGACGTGAGAAAAACACCAGACAAAGATCATGCAGTAAATAATATACCATAGATGAAGAGCATAATGACACTTGAGCACCATCAGTACTTTTCACCCTCGTCAATTCAGTAAACGACCCACTAATGACAGAACCAGAGACACCTCCAAATGTTTCAATATTGTGTGAATCCAACAATATGTCCTCATTTTCATCATATCCACTGTCATCAACCCCCCTCAAGACTGACGAGAATCTGGTTTCCTCATCAATTTCAAACTTTTCGTCAAGTTGAATACCTCTTTCCTATTATAAAAAAAAAACATATGAGACGATTTTCAGGATGGAATATCAAAAAGGAAAATGTAAGAAAGAAAGATAGACAAAGAAACTAAGTAGCTGATACAAATTAAGGCTACAGATATCTCACCTCTGCTAAATGAAGATCATGGGTGTCCTCACCCTCAATTTCTCTGGCTATCCTTAAAGCTTCCCTTTCCAAGTCTCTCATCTGAGGACCTTTCTCGAGTTTTGTAGTATATAGTTCCTCATTAAAAGTGCTTTTTACTCCAAACAATGTTTCATTGGCTTCGAATTGATCCCAGCCCCTTGAAAGCACAAAATAAAAAAGAAACAGTAGTCAACACAACAAACAACAATAGAGATTGACTTATAGCACAACTCAGTTTTAATGACACCATAAAATCTTTGAGGTACGATTACCAAAGAAAGCTTTGTTCGGGGTCACCCAACAATTTTAACTTCACCACTCCATATTAATACCTCTGAGAATGCACATACTATGTCGCCCACATACAAACCCAAATGTAAGATGCAAGAGCCACTGGAATCAAACAGAATTCCTTACAAAATGTAAAAGCTCACATCCAGCACCACACAACCATGAAAATGTGCAATTACCTTTCAATATTCTGTCTAGGGCCTTTTCACAATGTTTATGTTTGCACCGTAAATTTTAGACCAAAACACAACAGATTTCAACAACATTCATCTGTGAAGAGTTCAGTTCAAACTAGTGTTTCCTGGATCGTAGGCCGCTTTAGTGCGTGATACGGGTACGGGTACGAGTACAGGTACAATACTTTCTTACGTACGTAATACGATGGGAGTAAACTTAGCTAGTATGGTGTTTTGAGTACACCAAGTTAGTTATCATTTATCTTACATTTGTACCTGATTGTCTATTATCTAAAACAATAGATATTTATAAATCTATATACATATAATCAATTAATATGTATTTTTATAAATCTATATTTGGTGATCTAGATTGCAAACACATCCCATCTGACATCGATGTACCTAGATTGTAGGTCGTTAGGAGTTTGGTAAATCCTGCTAACTACTTCAGACAATGGAAGTAGAGCTAGACGTTTCAGCACAATGATGATCGAAAAAGTCACTTCCACCAAGAGCACCACATGTCAAAACAACTTATTCAACGCTAAAAGGATATACATCAAACTTGTAAAAGGAGCACATCGAACAAGACCATTCCAACTAGCAAAATTTAAATTCACAGTATATGATACGCAACCAGCCTAATACCAGTAGATACAAAAAAAATTATAGGTGGTGGACAAGATAACAGTTGGTTTGGCATAAAAATCACCAGAAGAATCACATATCATCCAACTAAGGTAGGCAATCACTTGACAAAAACACAAAAATAAAGAACAAAGTGATTTAACAACCTATTCCAAGGGCCATCAAATATATTCTCCAATTCAGGACATTCAGGATCATCTCCATCAGGAACCCAGCGTTCCAACTCTCTTTCCGCCTCGACATGTCGAGATTGTGATATATAGGAGTCTGTCATAATCTCCTGCAGCCTTTCATGATGAAGTTCATTCATCAACCCATCCATAGTTACAGAAACACCCTGGTCCAATTGGACAAAATATTTTCATTAATATTGGTCCAAATATATTGTTGAGGAAAAAACAAGCACATCTAAGAAGAAAATGATAAAAGATCATCACTGCCAAAAAAAAATAACATGATATCTATGATTTACAATCAAAAAGTCATCCTAAAACAGTAACATTCATGAGAACTTGAAGTTGATTTTACTACGAAGTATCTGCCACTAAGTTAATAATCAAAAACATAGATAAAAAAATCCACCAAAACCTTTGCTATGATTTGCACAAGCTCTTTAGCGGGTATAATTAAAGCCTTTGAAGGAGGCTTATTAACAGAATCTAAATTATTCTTGTGTCCTCGAGAAGAACCAGCTTTTATTAAGCGAGCCATTTTCAACATGATTCCTGCAAATGACAACCAAGTCAACATAAAAAGGCAAGTGGATAAGTACAAGGCGTGATATCATTTCAAGATCCAACTTCCACAACACACATGACAAATTTTAATGTTTGAGATTTTTTGTACATACCAAAATCTTTCTCAGCGTTTGTTGCATGAAATATTCCAGAGAATACAGATCCATCTATCACCTGCACTTCCACGTTCTGTCCAATAAGACATGTTGTTAAATACACTAGACGCTCACGTGAGGGGCTTTCATATCCTCCCCCTTTGGTGCCAGTCAATACACCTGAACCAACTATTGTTAGAGGAACAGACATGAGACAATAATAAATGATTCAGGTCAGCAATTCTCACCTGCACTTGTCATCCTGTTGGAATTCACTTTTCCAAGATGCGATTTATTCTCCAACCTAGTCCCAATTTCTCTTTCACCTCGCCGACGGCCAAATCCATTGGCAGAAGGTCTGGGCTGTACAACTTGTTGCATATTCATTCTCAAAAGTAACCTCCAATCGACTGAGTGTAAGATTCAGATCAGTTTTACTCAATTACTGCAGAGTGAAATCATTGGATAAATAATTAACCTTAAAAATATCATGCAAAGGTTTATGCAACAAAACAATGAGGTGAATATAGTGAAACAAAAAAGCATGTTGTTAGGATGAAATGAGAAAATGGAATGACGCAAATGAATATTTCCATAAATCCATATAAGGTCACATACAGAGAAAAATATAGTAAAGACCTAGGGATTAGGCAGATAAGCTTTCGTAAAAGTTTATATTATCATAGCAAAAAGAATCTTATCAAGGTGAGTGGCTGAAATTCCTCTAAAAATGAGGGAGCCACTCTTTACCTCCAATGAGAACTAGAATTCATGAAATAATCGACTCCATTAAGGCGTAGCCTATAATCAATATGTACTATGCTTGGAGGTATCCTTCAGCCGTGCTCTCGAGTCTCGAAAACCATGTGGAAAGATAAGTAGAGTTGAACAGGATTAGATTTGCAGATGGTGAAGTTTTTTAAGAGGAATTTGTCATGCCACGTAATGAAGCATGGTGATAGAGGCAAACCATTTCCCGATGATGTCAAACAACCCAAGGTGGTCACATATTTCACAGTAAGCATCATCTGTTTTATCACGAAAGCATAAGCTATCCTCCAGGCTCCAAAAGGGATGCTCCCACAGGACGCAATTGAGGGTGTGATCCATCCAGAGCAAGTGATTTGTTTGACCAACCTACAGACGTGAGTAAGAGGAAGATGTAGACGTGTCCCTTTGGCTTTCTCTAATGAGACGTAAACCAAGAAATCCACCTATATGACGTGTGGGATTGCTTCCGTAATAAAGTGGTTTTAATATGCTGAGTTGGCAATCCACATCAGTGTTCACTTCGTCACAACCGTTCCCATAAACTACCCTTCTACAAAAGTCTAACCCATCCCTCAAACAATCAGAGTAAGAAAAATGATATTGAGAAGGGTGTTATTTGAATGGTGAGAGTCGTGAGACTGCTAACTTTGTTTTCCAAAGGTTATTGCCATAATATGATTGTGGGTCACAAAAGCATAGCATTTTGGAAATAAACAGAATTAGCTATTACTTGAATAAAATATCCAACTGACTTCTGCGTCCAGAATACTCACCAGTACCAACTGAACAAGCTTAGAAGAAAAGAAGGGAAGGTCCAGACTAGGTTGTGTCCAAAAATTTATGCCTGTATGTTATTCTTTGAAGTTAAAATCTTCGAGTTTAGGAATTGAATACGAAGTGCTTAAACTACATTTTCATCAAACATCCCTGAGAGCATTGTGATTAAATATTAAGCAATTAATATTGCCAATAAATGGCTATTGTTCGAAGGCTATGAAACACGGACACTCTCGAGGAGGTGACGTATCCGTGTCGGACACCGACACTCTTCAGACACGTGTCCGATGTATCCATAATTAAATAATTTTTTTTTTAATTTCGGACACGTATCCGACACTTCTTTAAAACGTTTCTACTATTAAACAATAAACATGTGTTGAAATGTGATAAACAAAGTTTAAAATTTTGAGAACATAAAATTACTAATAGTAGACATGTTAAAATTGTAGTCCAAATATAATAATAAAAATAAAAGAAGCACAATAGTTTAAAAAAAAAGAATTGAAAAAATGAAAGCAATTATTTAAATTATATATTAGGTACACATTGTCTACAAAAAAAAAATTTATAATTATTGACTATTATGAGGATGTTTTAACTTAAAAATTTACACGTATGATTACACATAAGATTTACTTATCATAAAATACTAAATCTTTTATGAATTGTATATCACTATCACTATATTTGCAATAAATTATAATAATGTTATACATAAAATATAATTTTTTATAATGTATCTCCAACATGTCCGTATCCTCCTTTTTTAAGAAATGTCGTGTGTGTCGTGTCGTATCCGTGACCGTGCTTCTTAGATCGAAGGAATAAAATCTTCGCCTCTTTTACATGCACAGAAAGAAATGGTGGCATAGCAAACAAAAAACAGTGGGTGACGCATTCTAGTATCACTTATTTAATCATCTAGTGATACAAGCAGAACTTAAGGTACAATAGGAACAGGATCCACAAATATAGTTTTATTCTCTGGGAATATTCATGCTAACAAAGGGTGCATGTTCTCTTGTCACAAGCTTTAATGGACTTTTTGGGAAAGAAAAAAAGCTTTACTGGTTTTGGAAATATAACAAAAGCATGATATGTTAGTACAACATGTACAAGAGTTTTAAAAGACTTGCTTTTATATCTAGGGTTTTTACTACGCATTCAAAAGACCCATCTGGAAAACGATATTACACTGACAGTTGCCAAACAAAATTTCAAAGTAAAATCTAAACGGGCATTGCTCTCTCCATGATTTTGGTCCTTTAAGCACAAACCTTATATTATATCCAATATCCGTAAGGATTATCTTTCTCTAATTTCAAAGAACCTTATAACAAATTATCTAAGCTTGAAACTAAACGTGGAGTTTACATCAGAATTGTGTAATCTATCATAAAATGTGAAAAATAATGAAGAATGATGCTCCTGTGGGTGCCGAAACAGTGTCATATTAAATAGTGTTTGTAACTTTATCATGCCAAAGGCGCCAAAATTCGTGCCCAATTAAGAAATTTGCCGAGAAGAAGCTGTTGCTACAACTTCAAGGGCACTTAGCAACCGTGTTTTCAAATCCTGGTAGTTATCATTCATACCGATCCCAAAATTACAGAGCTATAACCTAACAAACATCGTGGAAATCTTCTCTACAGGCTCTAGGGCATGAAATTGTTCAACAAAAAAACTTCCAAACATCTACACACATATAGCAAAGAAGTCCTCTTTTTTGCTTAATTGAAAACCCTACGATCTAATGTTATATCTGAAAAGAGGGTATGTGCTTACCAGCAAGATATAGATAGAGATAGCTAGAGAGGGAGGGAGAGGGAGAGACAGGGAGAGTCCGATCGATAAGAAAACAGGAGAGGGGTTGATCAGAGACGCCACGCCGTGAAAAAAGATCGGTGGTGGTGAAGTCTCAAAGAAAGGGGGGTTCCGCCACGCAAACACCAAATCAGACCAGGAGAGACCGAATGCTCTGAGGTCAGACCCAAGCCCAGACCCGAAGTCCAACACTATAATCTAAAGATCTTAACTTAACCAGGGACAAGTAACCATGGTTAAGTTTACTATGTGACCTTCTCGTTGTTTTTTATGCCACTTTCAGTCAAGGCGCGTGATTACTAAACGCCCATAAACATTTTAATACAATGAAAATCTATAATATAAAATAATGCAGATTTTAATAAACTTATTTGATAGTCTCAAATAAACTCATTTAACGACCACCAATATTTCTCTTAAAATCATTTATATTGAATTTTACCATCTTCTCCTTACTCGTCACGCTCTTTCTCTAAAATCTTCACTCCTCACTTATTTAAATTAATCAATTGATTTATGTTGCCCCGTACCTTTAAGCACGGATTATCTCTGGTATTTTATAAAATTGAATTTTATCTTCCTCTCTTCACTCTCTCTCTTTCTGAGATATTTACTCCTCACTTCTCAAAATTAACCAGTTTATTTACTTTGCATCGTGTCTTCAGGTACGAGTTATTCCTAATATTTTATAAAACTTGTGTAAAAATAAGTTTGTGTCAAAGTGACGTGAAGATTTTCCATTTATTTTTTGTGGTTTAGCGGGGGGGTCGGGAAAGCACAGTCGCGCAAGCGCTTTAAATTTGAATCTTGACAATTTTTTTGAGTTAGATTATAAAAAATTTATCTCTCTTGAATACTCTCGTTCCGACATAAATAATCTATATTTAATCAGACCAATGAAAAAATTAATCAAGATATACATAAACTGAATTAGACACCTCTGACCATTGAATAAAAAAAGATATAAATTCTAGTTGCTAAAATTGATTTCACTTTCAATTATAATGTCTAAAATTTGTATCATACAGGATTATTCATTTTAAAATAAACTCGCACAATTTTAAAAAGGTAATGACGAAAATCCAAAACTCTCACCACGCTAGCTGTCACCACCCTTTCGAAACAAGGTACACAGACTGTTATTTTTCACACCTGAGGATCAATGCATCTAACACCAATTGTAATCCTCTTAACGTTGCATTGTATAATATTATCTACATNGAAACGTTACGATATGCCTTTCAGACTACAGTGACTTTAAAGGCAACACAATGTTAGGTTGTCATTGCAGTAAAGCAAGCAACAGAATTCTCTCGATATTAATTTTCCAGATGTCTCCATTGAAACAACANATTAAACTAAACTTACAAGGCTTTAAACGTGATTGCAACAAAAGTTCAACATTCACCCTTAAAAAAAAAAACCATCTTACATACACTTCGGCAACCGATTTGAGACTGAGTTGCCACCATACACGAAACAATTACNATTAAACTAAACTTACAAGGCTTTAAACGTGATTGCAACAAAAGTTCAACATTCACCATTTAAAAAAAAACCATCTTACATACACTTCGGCAACCGATTTGAGACTGAGTTGCCACCATACACGAAACAATTATAATACATGAACGAGAGGTGGTTTTACTCTAAGCATGGAGTTGCTGGTCTGAAACCGAGAGCCTCTCTAGTCCCTCGTAATTACAATACNGAAGCTTTGGCTGGTCAAGTAATGGAGGAGCATTTAGCTAAGGGCATGATTTACCCTCCATTCACTAATATCAGAAAGATCTCTGCTCACATTGCTACTAAGGTAGCGGCTAAAGCATATGAACTTGGTGAGTACATATTTTCTTTTCCCTATTTTTGTTCCAAGCTACTTGCCAAGACATGAATTTATGTTCCCCACATTACATAAATGCTTTGTAGGTGTGGCGACAAGTCTCCCCTGACCTGAGAATCTGGTGAAGTATGCTGAAAGANATAATACATGAACGAGAGGTGGTTTTACTCTAAGCATGGAGTTGCTGGTCTGAAACCGAGAGCCTCTCTAGTCCCTCGTAATTACAATACATGAACAAGAAACATGGACAGAATCATAAATGTCATAGGAATCTGTATACAAAAAAGAAACCATAATAGGCTGCAACTAGGTACATCGGAACGCCATACTGGCAAGCGAATATCTCTGCCATCCACGCCACCAAATTTACAAGGTTCCCCACCATATTTGACACAGTTGGAGCTAAGTCTGGACAACATGGACATGGAGGATAAGATTTTGCAGCAACAATGATGAACAATGTAGATGTTCACAGTAGAGAGAGCTTGTCGTAGCTAGCCTGAAGTGTGCATTGAATATTACATTACAGATATAGATTCCTATGGGCACCCAAGTTGGCAGTGCGTAACCTGAAATGTAAGGTTACTAGCACAGATGAAATGTAAGGTCACCAGAACAGACGTTCTGTTAAAATATGTGTTCAAATTTCAGAAGAGATCGAGCATTCACCCTTTGAATTTACAGAGGTAAGTTTATCTTCTCAGACCACTTGAAGATATCTGAGTAAACTTGATCACCTCCTAACTCTTCACCAGTGGCCCCAGCTGCAACTCGTATTATATCCTCGAGCAAAGCAAAATTACCCATTATGTCAACATGAGCACCACTCAGGCTCCCACGACCTTCGAGAAAATTAGCTGGAGGAGCATGCTCATACTCCCTATTGTAAGTACGAATCCCTGAAGGATTGAATCTGGTTTTCCCACGCCATCCTTTCGCACACATGAAGCCTGCACTTAAAACAGGAACAGTCTCATCCCCATCAACATGAAAAACTCCATCTTTCAAACAGCTATCGTCTTCTCCTTCATCTGCTGAGGTATCTATCTGAAATGGAATGTGGCACTCCGCAGAGGGAGTCAGCCTGTAAACATATGCTCTTTCGGTTGGGATGCCAACTCCATACATTGAATATACCTCCATGTCAGGAGCATTTGGTAACCTGCATTTGACCAACCATTAAAAATCCGCATACACTCACAGTCACATTACCTGAACAGAATGAAAAATTAAAAACTCAGACACAGGAGGCTTCAAAGTAAAAGCCAAGTGAAGCACCAGGGAGCTACATAGTGCTCATGGAGCATAATATCAAGAAAATATATATCCAACAAACAGAAAAGTGAAGGAATTTACAAGAATATAAAACCATGATCACTAGTGGACAGGGCTATTTTCATCTTACCAGTAAGGATCCATAATTTTGTGCGCCAAGGAGAATGGTATACCCGAGGATTATTTCCAGCAAAACAGAATCCCAATAAGAAAAAAGATAAATTAAAAAAAAAAAAAAAAGAAGCTACTTCCTTCTTTACAAATTATATTTCACAATAGCAGATCAATCTTCTAGTCTTACAAGTATAATCGTAATCGTAATTTTGATTTACCTCGAGTAAATTTTTTTGATCTATTTTGATTCCCACCTAGTTTGGCAATCAACCAAGTTTTATTCAGAATTCAGATAAATAGCTGAAAAACTGGTAACGATCATCTCATACGTGTATCAAGTAAAAACAAGGGGTTCTTGCAATAACTAGCTTAGCTATTCATCGTGAGCAACATCCTAGAATGGAAAATGAAAAGGACTTAAAACCAAACCAATGAGGGCTAAAAAAACAAAGTATAAAAGTTCTCACTTTGTTTCCAATGGATTTGACCAATATTTGTAATGTTTGTACTTCGGGTCATCCAAATTCTCAGCTATCCCATACGAAAAATGATTACTGCCACGTGCCATCATTTTCGGAGCAACAAATTCAAGCAAATCCAAAATTTCTCCAGCTGTGTAAACTTTGTATTCTGCCACAGCTTTAATACCCCCAAATCCCATGTCATGGTACTCTGTCCACACATTGCGACAAGAAGTATTTGCAACATTATTACCCTTTACAGCATCCTGCAAATTATCAGAAACTGAGTATGCAAATGCAAAGAACCAACTTAAAGACCTGAAAACATTACACTTACATGCAACATTTATGTTAAACATATTGTGTTGGGAGAATACAAATCGACAAAATTCAGGTAGGTCAAGATTCGTTTTGTGAGCATGAAAAAGAGTTGGGGAAAGACTTTATGTGCACACACAAACGCTCAAAGAATATTGCAATATAAAAGAAAAATATGAGATTAAATGGACGAGGAAATCCCACCCTCAGTGCGTGCTTAACAAGCAAACAACAAATAGAAGCTCTGCTTCTTATTTGTAGGGCTCCCTGGTTCCTTATTGAAAGGGTAAAAATGGCCTGCCTCCTTAATCCCTACCTCCACAACTCCCCTTCCAACTTCTCCCTGTCCCCCTCTCTCCTCTGTCACAGCCATGCATCACCACTCTGTGATAGGTACCATAGCTAGCATAACTATTTGTGGACAACTCTTGGCAACGACCATTATGACCAATAGCAACAAAACTCCATGGCCCCAGTTGGCACTGCCACCACTACCACCTTCTGCATATATTCTATAAAGAAGTCATAGATACTTGATGAGAAACAATTTCTTTTAAATTGCTTCTCTTTTTAATGGGGTTCCTACTCTGTTACTCTCCACTGAAAACAGTGTCTCACTTACACTTCTGAACTACTCGATTCGTAGGCAGAAAAAAATATGTCAAGGCAACATAATTCCAACCAAAAAGTGCTCGAGTGGTGACGCGTTCCTAAAAAATTTATACCGTAGTCCTGCATGTAATTCATTTGTTCCATTTAGAGACTCAAATGAGTCAAATCATATAGAGCTATAACGAAAAATTGGTGTATTGCACTATGCTATATTGAGCTGGGGAATTACTTGCATCTGACGATCATAAGTCAAAATTAATAGCTTTTAGAGGTAAATTTCATCACCTGACAAGATTTACAATTACCCCTCATCCTCACCCAATAAGCATATTATACTTTGAAATCATACAGCCATGCAAACAGAGAGGGGACTGAATGTACTTTTTAATAGCCTATTGTTAAGAGAGAAGCAGCTATGATCCTTAAGAGATGAAATGAAATGTAACATCCAATCATCATTCCTATGAAACAAGGGGCATTCACATTTACATTGAATCTAACAATAGCAGGGTAAGTTTTTCTCCCTTCTCAGCCTTCTTCATTCTCTGTGTTGCATTGACAACTTTTATATCTCTTTCTTCTGCGAAAAATCTGCATGCCAAATTCTATACAATCCCCACATGAGCTACTCAAAATCTTTTACAGGGGAAAACAAAAAACCAGGTCAGAACACAAAACCAAACAACACTACCAGCTAATCATCTTTCTAAATCAGCTACTCTATCACTCATCAACTCCCCCCTTTTTGCTAGGCAGCAGGCTGTTGCTTAATCTTCGTTCATTAGCTCAATAGAGCATCAACCTCCAACCAGTTAAGTTCACCTACACATTGTTTTCCGGCATTCTGATCTATCAGGGCCATATCCATCGTTAGATCACAGGACAACACATCTTCCCTTACCATCTCTAGTATTATCGTTGCCCAATTCCTTGTCCTTTATTACTTGTGAGATCAGCACCTATATAATCAAAATATTGTGATGTCAACATTGACCTATGAATAAAAGATTGTTGCCTTCTGTACAGTAAAGATTGGGTTGTAAACATGAGAATGAAGGTTAAGATTCTGAGAGAAGCCACTTCATGTGAATAGAACCATTAAACCAGAGGTCACGTTGGATTCAGTTCAACTCTCCCCAGCACCTTGGAATGACAAGACCAACAGTAAAGATACCCATTTTATCTTTTCAATGGGCAATGGGCATGCTAACAATTACTTACAGGGATTTCCAATCCGCAAATCCAGATAAAATGCCCAATAGCCCACAAAAGTATGTGCCCACCTCTTCCTCAAACCCTTTTACCCTTTATCTTCAGTCTCTAATTCTATCTTCCTTTTTGGATTTACCATTAAGCTTCAAATCTTATCTCCTATTCCAGTTGTTCAAACTAAATGCATTTACTAATGAGGTTCCTAGTCGCAGTATGATAGAATTCTTCCATCTCTACTTTTTGATTACCTAAGCCACATTCAGGAAAGAGAAAGTAATGTATAAAAAAAATTTGCAAAATAAGTTACAAGGGACGACTGGTTTCTATTAAATAATGCAGGCACGTACAAAACCAAAAACCTTACCCTAAAGTCAATCCTCTCAATCTCTGATGACCGTGCCTCCGCCAAATCTTTTCCAAAGGATATAATCCGACCATAATTAACATGTTTTCTTTCAGAAACTAGATTTCCAGCCTCATTTTGGGCTGAAACCTGAGAATCATTGTTTCTCTGCTTTTTATTGCCAGGAACAAAACCTTCCTCAGGCGACCAGTCAAGACCACCCCAAATTGTGTCCCCACCTTTTGGAATCATCGACATGGTTGAATCCCATGTGCGGCTCATCTTCATTATGTGCTGCAGTGTCTGAATGTGAAATACATCCTTATCCAGAACACCAGGTGCAATAGCCCTGCATTAAGGTTACATTCTGAAGAACTCATCACATGCAAGACAGGTATACATGTACACATCTAGAGAGAGAGAGAGAGAGAGAGAGAGGAGAGGGAGGTGATTTCTCACAGTTATTTTCTCATTTCACCATCACTGGCTGCATCAGGACCTCATGAGTCGTAAACTATATCATTTTTAAATCAGATTTCTTTTCAATATTGATCATATCTCTGACAAAAGTCAAAATAATATTACCTAGATCGTGGGTTACTTTGGTATGTGGTAATAGTACGCAATAAAACACTTTCTAAGGTATGCGGTACAATAAAGGTAGGCTTAGTTGGTACGGTATTTTGGGTCGTAGTTCATTTTTAAACTCTTATCTAAATTGTTTTCTCTACTATACAACATTATATATTATAGAACATCCATAAATACAAAGTCAGTTATAATTTATCTCACATTTGTGTTTGATTTTCTATTATTTAAAACACATAAATCTACATACACAAATTCAATTAATAAGTATTTTATATTTGTGTTATATGTTCCAAAACGAATCGATTTAAGATTAATATTACAATTTGGGGTCATACATTTTGGTAATCTGAATCGCGAGCCCACTCCGTTTGGAATTGATAAACCTAGATCATGGCTGTCATATGCTTAATGAATTTTGGTAATTATGAGTCAAAATTGCTTCTGTTTGAAGATTTATGAGTGCTGTGCTCAACAAAAGTGGCCGAAGCATGACACTAGGTTTATACCTTCTTCATCAAAGTTATAACTGACACACCTAGATATTTATCCCATCTCTCTACAGATTCCAAAATCATATTTCAAAGTATCCTTTGGCAATTTATTCTTTGGTGGCATCAGTCTTGTTATTAGACATCCTGACAGTTAATGCAGGCAAGTAAATTACAGCTCACATGTCTGGTAAATTAGCATCTTACAGCTGTTGCTTTTTTTTCACTACAGGAAAGGCATATAAGTCACTCTTCAAAAATATGGGAGCCTCTGAAAACACAGTATTGATGTTCAGAAAATTAAACTACACATCTGGCCAACCTAATAGGGTCCAAACTATGTTTCAAAGTTGATAAAAAATGGAGTGCAATGCTTTTCAGTATCTCAACTGCAGTGAGTTACTGCTTAGATTACAAAAACAACAGAATTCAAGAATCAAATCAAAATATTTTTCTCCCAATATGAACAATTTCTGCTCTAGCAAACCCAGTACAAAAGATAAGTGCCTAGTTTTTCCATCTTTTGTGAGGGATGCAAAGTGCTCAGGAACTAAATACCAAAGAGAAGGAGTGTTTTATCAATTTATCTTTACTTTTGCTGGAAAGAGGTTGTGAAGTCGAATCTAACCTGGCAACTGCAATATCCCGTGCTTCAGCAGAGAAAAGCCCTGAAACAGCTTTCGGAACACCTAAGAACGGACCACCAATGTTCATCACTGCCTTTATATGCTTAGCACACCAATCTGATCCACCTCCACCACCCATGGGTGTTGGTGTCTCCACCCACTTCATAAAATGCAAAAAGTACAAAACACCCATTGAATGTGGAATAACCACCACCTTTTTGCCACCATTTGTAGCAACCATCAATTCTATATTACTTTTTAGCCGGCTTAATGTTTGGTCCCGCACCTGATCAATTGGATTTAGCATTAATATGGTAAACAATGCAAGTGCTCAAGTATTAGAAGGTGAGCAAAAGGAAACATCAATAAAGCTACACTTGCACATTATGACACCTAACAGTAACTCAAAAGATAACCTCAGTATTCTGAAATGAAAGTCTCCAATCATATGAAGCCATATACATTGTTTTCTCCTCGTAGCCAATTCGAGCCAAGTTAGCAATCAAAACTGCCCAGACAAAATATCCTGCAGCAAAGTAGTCAGCAGCCACAAGTCCACTGACAGGCCTGACCCTTATACCAGGAGGATCCAGCCCAGTTTCATTGTCAAGTGACATGTGCTCCACCCAGCATAAAGGCCTGCAAAATACAAGCCAAAAATGCTGGCTTAGTATCCAAAGGCTCTAAAACCATTTCCTATGCTTGAGTTTTAGAACTAGCTCTGCAACCCCTTCCCCCCCACCTCCCCCAGTAGAAAAGGAAGACAAATGAAACTTCAGGAAAGTAAAGAAAAACATTTAAAAAAATTATTATGATCTGAACTGGCAAGGATATTTGGTGTGAATCAGCAATAGCCACAACCTCACAAGTAGACAATAAAGCTGATGTTTTTTTTGGAAGTCACAATTGCATTGATGTTTATATCCACATAATATGGAGCACCTTGAACCTAACCCTCAACTCTGCTTGGAAGTTGTCACTCAAAAATGTTAAAAATCATGCAGGGATAGCTATTATTTGTGTGCTTTCATCTCGAATGTTACATAAATGCTTATTTGTTGGCCCACTTACTTCCACCTGTCATTATGGCCAACAACAAGCCATCTCTAAAGTCGAAACTTAACATTATTTTGATAACTAACAACTTTATTAAAAAAACAGAAGTAGAGGGTACTAGATTACATTGGAGGATACGAGCATCCTACTTGGCATCTTCAAAGCTAACACCAGAAAAGCCATGATCTTGTTCAACTTAACTTCACAAACAGCCACAACTCTCCTAGAAATAAGTTCATTTAGCTCTTAAATTCATCAATTTACTGCGTTTGGCACACAGTTCTGTCAAAATTACAAAGTACGGCGTCATCAAAGCTACCACCCATCACCTCCATCCACTTAACCTCAAAAAATGGCGACAAACCTTCTAAAAATAAACAAATTTAGCTCTTAGTTCATGACTTATTACCTTTTGCAACAGTTCACATCAAATTACTAAACACAAACGCATCATCTCTCCAAAGTTCTAGAAGTTAATCTCAAAAAACATAACTGTATGGTCAGGTATTATACCCAAGTGTGGAATTAAATGGCACCCCTTACCTTGGCAAGATTGTATCTAACAAGCCTCTCAAGGGAAGGGCAAGCCCAGTTTCATTTTGATTAGAAAGCTTTGCCAAGAGCTTGCAGTGTATTACTTGTGGAGGAAAAGGCATGCAAGAGTCTACTGCAATATACATATGGATGTAACATAATTAAAGCATTTGATCTGAGACACTATTAGATGCAGATTATTATCCCTTAAGTTCAAGAGCTCGCGAGAAAACAGAGCAATAGCTTTCACTTGGTAATTTACCCTCTCTTGTTTAATAGAGCTTCAGTTACTATCAATAAAATTCAGTTTATTTACCAAAAAAAAAAAAAACAAGGATGACAATTAACTCCAGTGAACTGATTGAAAAAACTAAAACCACACAGTTATGCTTGTGTGATCAGAACAACTAATAAAAAACAAAATCAAATACCTCTTGTACACTTCCCCAAACGTGCCACCCCAAAGCCGCTTCCTGAACAAGCCCTCTGCACAGTGATGTCCCTCCCAAAGCTCAAGCCCACATGTCACAATCCCCGGCATAAACACCACCGGGTGCTTCGCCTTCAAGCCCTCTTTTGCCAATTTAATTCCCGGTGGATCCGGCAACGGCCCCGTTATCGCCTCCGTAACGTACTGCGGAAACGACGCCGGCATCGCATTGTAAAGAAACAGCAAAATCCACCACACCGTACATATGCATCCAATAAACCAATAACAACTATCGATACATGACCACTTCTTGTCTTTTTTGCTTTTATCTCGGGATTTCTCCTCTGTCACAGTCTTCTTCTTATCGTCTTCTTCTTGTGAATTCGAATCTGAAGTCGAAGGTTTTTCATTCTCCGATCTTTTTCTTCTTCGAATCAGTGGCATCTTTTTCTCAAACTAGCTAGCTACAATCACTCATTCATAACATACACATAACAAATACATTCATATAGATCTATACACATATACATGTACGAGTCCACGCGATTTCTAGGATTTTCGTGGAACCATAGACGGCGGGGACAGTTGCAGAAGCAGAGCGGAGAGTGGTGGAGGGGCGGTGGCTGGTTGGGGTTTGGAGGTTTCTGAGGGAATTGGATTGAGTGGTACAGAACAGAGCTCCCCTTGGTGGGACCCAGTACGAGATCTGTGACGTGGCGGGATTTTAAGGGTTGGTGTACTGTCTTATCTCAAAAACGGAGAGTCTGAAAGGTCAAAGGAGTCTGGACGCTTGGCTTCGGCTTGACAAGTTTTTTGGACCCACTAAGATATGGGCAACTAAGAGGTTCAGTTTAGCCCAATAACTTCGGCCCAGATTAGATTCACAACATTGGTGGGTTTTATGGACCAAACGCAAAACAATACTCGACCCAAGTTTAAATCAATTTTGGCCCAATTTTTCGTAGATTTTTTTTTTAGTGTGGGTATATTTTTTTAGATTTATTTGAGAGAAAGTGTATGAATAAATATTTTACTTCATTAAGTTTAATTTTAATAAAAAATCTTGTGATTAAGTTCAAAATTTAAATGACATTTCAAATTTTTTACTTACTTACCATTTCTTAAATTGTGCATAATTATTATTCTTTCACACTCTATCTGTTTTCCTCTCTCCATTACTGTCACTCTCTCTTCCCTATTTTTTCCCTATCTCTCTCTCTCTCTATTATTTTCTCTATCTCTCCCTTATATTTTTTTCTCCCTCCCATTGATAATTTATTTTCTTTTCGAATATGTAAATATTTAATTTGATTTTTTCATCTCTCTCCTATTTTCTTTCTTTCTCTCACTCTTTCTACCCCCTATTTTCTCTCACTGTTACTCTTTCTCTTTTTATATCAACGTTACACCAATCAGTTATAATTACCCTATAATATATCAAATAATTACTCATGTGTTTTGATAAATCAAATAATTACACAAAATTACGGCACTAACTCAATTTGTTATTCAGTTATTTACATAAACCAAATAATTATATCATTTAGTATCACGACATAATCATACCAATTATATAATTGTAAACTCTTTTGTGTAATGATAAACCCAATTTGGTGTATATAATTTGAGTAATTATGTCGTGATACTAAATGATATAACTTTTTGGTTTATGTCAATTGAATGACAAATTGAGTTAGTGTTGTAATTTTGTGTAATTGTTTGGTTTATTAGAATACATGAGTAGTTACTTGATATATTATAGGGTAATTACAATTAATTAGTGTAATTGTATTATTGTAACATTGATATAAGGAGAGAGAGAGAGAGAGAGAATAAGAATAACGGTAAGAGAAAATAAAGGAAAGAGAGTGAGAGAGAGATGAAAATTTCAAATTAAATTTTTACATATTTGAAAAAAAATAAATTATAAATGTGGAAGAGAGAGATAGGGATAAAATAGGAAAGAGAGAGTGAGAGAAAGAAGGAGAGTAATGGAGTACTAAATAGTTTTTTAGTCATTTTAAAAAAAAATGTATTTAGGATCAAATAATTTTTTTTAATATAGTTTAATTAAATTAAGTTTAAATTTTTATATCGATGGCTAAATTTTCTTTTTTCATAGAAAAATGTATAAGTTTAATGTCAATCCATGCTTTCTAATGAGTTACTCTAGCCTCGGCCCACTCCTAAGCCATTTAGCAACCGGCCCGAATAAAAAAAAAGTACACCCCATTGCTCATTGGTTTTTATCAAATTTGATGTCGGATGTACAGAGCCTTATCAAAAATGTGAATAAATTATTGTGCAGTTCGCACCGTGATGGTCATACCACAAATAAGCAATTGGCCCAAATTTAAGAGAAATTGTCTAGTCTCTAAGTTTTTTTTTTTCTTTCTCATTCTAGAAAATAAACAATGTTCTATGAAAATCTAGTATATTGAGATTATTTCTGTCATTATTTCAGAATTCTTGGAGCCTCTAAGGGCAAAGATTAATAAACTTGAAATTTACTTTACAATATTTTATAATGAAGTACCTTGAACATATAATGAATTAAACCTCACATGCAACTCTAGAAAAACCTTGCCTTTGAAGTCGATGTTTTCCTCCATCTTAATAAAGAAAAAGGCTATTCCTAAGAAATTTTCAACCAATATAGTTGCAAAATGATCTNCAATGTACATAAATCATGATTCTATAAATCCTAGAGAGAGACCGCGCATGCATTGGTATTCAATTAATTTCTATCCAGATGAAATTGTTAATCTCCATTACCAAGACCTAATCTGATGATTCAATTCAAATCAACNAATTAGTGTAATTGTATTATTGTAACATTGATATAAGGAGAGAGAGAGAGAGAGAGAATAAGAATAACGGTAAGAGAAAATAAAGCNAATTAGTGTAATTGTATTATTGTAACATTGATATAAGGAGAGAGAGAGAGAGAGAGAGAATAAGAATAACGGTAAGAGAAAATAAAGGAAAGAGAGTGAGAGAGAGATGAAAATTTCAAATTAAATTTTTACATATTTGAAAAAAAATAAATTATAAATGTGGAAGAGAGAGATAGGGATAAAATAGGAAAGAGAGAGTGAGAGAAAGAAGGAGAGTAATGGAGTACTAAATAGTTTATTAGTCATTTTAAAAAAAAATGTATTTAGGATCAAATAATTTTTTTTAATATAGTTTAATTAAATTAAGTTTAAATTTTTATATCGATGGCTAAATTTTCTTTTTTCATAGAAAAATGTATAAGTTTAATGTCAATCCATGCTTTCTAATGAGTTACTCTAGCCTCGGCCCACTCCTAAGCCATTTAGCAACCGGCCCGAATAAAAAAAAAGTACACCCCATTGCTCATTGGTTTTTATCAAATTTGATGTCGGATGTACAGAGCCTTATCAAAAATGTGAATAAATTATTGTGCAGTTCGCACCGTGATGGTCATACCACAANAATTACGTACATAAGTGATGTCCTTTGACCCAACATCAATATGGAATCTCTCAACAATTTCCGTTCCTTTATGGGTCCTTTCGAAATAGGTAGGCCGAAGCCTTTCCCCTCCACCCTCCCTCCACAAGATCCTCTTCTGTTTCTATTTCTTGAAAGTCTTACTCCAAAAGAACAATTACAACTCAATTGTGATCAATTTAAAGATTAAAAAAGTTATAAGATATTAATTTTATCGTATCATTATTTGTTGAGTCATTAATCTCATTTGAGCGAATCTTAACTTTTATATATTATCTTGAAAAATAATTTAATATTTATCTAACCATAAATATTAAATATAAGTCATCAGTACAAATAACACGTCACAAATTTAACTACGAGAATTAGACTTTCCAAAACAACAATAAAATTATCTATTATGATTCACAATAGAATCATAACTTACAAAAGAGTCAGAGGCAGGGTGGCCCACCTAACCTAGCACGAGGTGGGAGCAATGTACATAAATCATGATTCTATAAATCCTAGAGAGAGACCGCGCATGCATTGGTGTTCCATTAATTTCTATCCAGATGAAATTGTTAATCTCCATTACCAAGACCTAATCTGATGATTCAATTCAAATCAAGNTCTCATTCTAGAAAATAAACAATGTTCTATGAAAATCTAGTATATTGAGATTATTTCTGTCATTATTTCAGAATTCTTGGAGCCTCTAAGGGCAAAGATTAATAAACTTGAAATTTACTTTGCAATTTTTTATAATGAAGTACCTTGAACATATAATGAATTAAACCTCACATGCAACTCTAGAAAAACCTTGCCTTCGAAGTCGATGTTTTCCTCCATCTTAATAAAGAAAAAGGCTATTCCTAAGAATTTTTCAACCAATATAGTTGCAAAATGATCATTTTATTACAGTACTTGGATCATGTCTTTGTACGTACGCATCTGAATGAACACAGTTAGGGAGCCAAAATTCTTGAAAATCAAAGAATTCTTCCAACATTGATTGAAATTTACAGAGGCCATGGCACCCTAGGTCATAATAGTAACTACAAAAAATTGGGATTTTTGAAAAATTGACGAGTCGTGCCATCATGTTTATGCTTTTATCTATGTTTGTTACTGTAGGTTGCATCCAAAAAATGAAATTTTCATGTGTTGAGTGTCTGCTTGCTTCATAGAATCAAAAAGAGACTTGAACCATTAGAACTAAGTAAGCAAGGCAAGCAAGCAACTTTTTCCATTTGCTTTATGCTCTCACACATAGCAAGTAAAGCATATTGCTATGCTACCCAATAAAGCCTTCACTTAGAAAGACAAAATGTTTGCATGCATAACCCAAATAACCCTGCTTTAAGAATCTTCCATCTGGATAAATGCCCCCACATTCCATACTCTTTCCGTATTTTGTGCAAAGGGTAAGAGATCAAGGAACAAAGCTATGTCTTTGGACTACAAAGACAAGAATACCCACATTATCATCCTTACATTGCCTTTATTAGTTGGAGTAACCACATTGACTAATATAAAAAAAAAGGTGGGAGTTGTCACCAAAAAGAAAAACACAACCATAATTGCAGCTTTTACTTCACTAGCTTATGGGGAATCTCTTGAGTAGTGTTAGCTGGCTAGTGACTATTTCTTACTATAAAGAAATTTATAGGCAGCCCCACCTCACCTCAACTCTATCTTCCTTATTAGTGAACGAGAATATAGCCTATAGGTACTCTTTTAAGCATCGGGGACAAGACAACGTGATATACTACAATTACGTACATAAGTGATGTCCTTTGACCCAACATCAATATGGAATCTCTCAACAATTTCTGTTCCTTTATGGGTCCTTCCGAAATAGGTAGGCCGAAGCTTTTCCCCTCCCCCCTCCCTCCACAAGATCCTCTTCTGTTTCTCTTTCTTGAAAGTCTTACTCCAAAAGAACAATTACAACTCAATTGTGATCAATTTAAAGATTAAAAAAGTTATAAGAGATTAATTTTATCGTATCATTATTTGTTGAGTCATTAATTTCATTTGAACGAATCTTAACTTTTATATATTATCTTGAAAAATAATTTAATATTTATCTAACCATAAATATTAAATATAAGTCATCAGTACAAATAACACGTCACAAATTTAACTACGAGAATTAGACTTTCCAAAACAACAATAAAATTATCTATTATGATTCACAATAGAATCATAACTTACAAAAGAGTCAGAGGCAGGGTGGCCCACCTAACCTAGCACGAGGTGGGAGCAATGTACATAAATCATGATTCTATAAATCCTAGAGAGAGACCGCGCATGCATTGGTGTTCCATTAATTTCTATCCAGATGAAATTGTTAATCTCCATTACCAAGACCTAATCTGATGATTCAATTCAAATCAACCTGCTCTTTTACCTTCATTATTCCTCTAGTTGCTTCTGATTCAGCTGCTTTCTGGTTCGTTCGTATGCATTCGATCTCCAGTCCCTTTCTTCTAAACTGGAAAAGAGAAAGGAACTGGATTCGTTCGTTTCGTCGTCTTTTGCACAACAGAATGACACCGCCAATGATTCATCCTTTGGCCTTTATTCTTTTTCTTTTCGGTTTTCCCAAGAACTTTTTTCATCCTTCAAAACTATTGGGATCAGAAGGGCGGGGGGTTAACTCTTCGAGTTAAAGTACAGAGAAGAACGAAGCTAAAAAGACAAGGGGATCCTTTTGCTGCGGAACAGATCTCGGTACTTGTGGGGCTCTCTCTGGTTCATGCAAATTGTGCTTTGTGTGGGCCCACTTTAAGGCGGAGGCTCATGCACGCCACTATCATGCAGTCCATGTTAATTGACCTCACTCGTTCCATACCATCTCTCTTCATAGTTGTTCACACTTCACCGTTCTGCCCAATCAATGCTGGCGGTAAAATCGAAATTTTGTTTTGGTGAATTATCTCAATATATAAAAAGATGTATAAAAATATCTTAAAACATATTTAAAAAATTGTGAAAATATATCTAAACATCTCAAAATATTTTGAAACACATTGAATCATTGAAATTTTGATTTTATCTCCTCAAAAACGGAAACGTTTTAAAATAAAATTTTGATCATTTCAACCGTTANTTAAAAAATTGTGAAAATATATCTAAACATCTCAAAATATTTTGAAACACATTGAATAGTTGAAATTTTGATTTTATCTCCTCAAAAACGAAAACGTTTTGAAATAAAATTTTGATCATTTCAACCGGTTGACACGAGGCATACAAATAAGTCGAATTTATAACCTTATATACAATGAAACAATTGTGTCGCTCTAGTAAGGCCCACCTCTGTATTAACAATACAATCTCACCTGATTTTTAAACCATAACTATTCATTCAAAGACAATAGTACTATTAATTGTTTGTTCTTACCAATATGAACAACAATACCCTTGAGAGGTTAATTTAGCATATGGTTATTTATATTCACAGTTTATGATATAACTATGAGTAATTTATCCTTGAAGACACAATATAATGTGAATAATTTTAAGAAGGATGTTAGTGGTCGTTGGATGAATTTATTTGAAACTGTCAGATAAACGTATTAAAATCTATCATATTTTATATTATAAATGAAGAGTCTAAAGTTTTTGTAATATGACATTTAATCATTCTTAAAAAAAAGAAAAATATTACCGGCGTAGCGTGACATTGTAGGAGTGTTTATGATATGTGCCATCAATTTTAGTCATTAAGTNAAAGTTTTTGTAATATGACATTTAATCATTCTTAAAAAAAAGAAAAATATTACCGGCATACCGTGACATTGTAGGAGTGTTTATGATATGTACCATCAATTTTAGTCATTAAGTTTTTTTTTTAATCAAGCGTTAGGTTTGAATTGAATGATGTAACTATTGATTTAAAAATAATAATTTAATAATATATAATAAATAATATTTTAGTACTGTAGTGAGACTCATTGTTGGAAACTTGGAAACCATCTGGGCACCCAAACGCATGTAATCCAAGTCCGAAGTTTCTGGAAGCAGCGGCATGATCTGAGTTTCTAATAATCAACCTTTTCTATATTGGGATTCGGTGGGATGGATGGAGGGAACAGGGAAGTTATGGTGTGGGTCCATTACCAGATTATAACATTCCGGCAATACAGGTTCCTCCATGTGGGCGTAATCAATTGGCGTCCATCCCAGTGGAGGTCTTTGCTCTTGTTTCATGCCTCATGTGAGGAACCCATCATGCCACCGCACTAGCCGTTTTCGCTGATATTATAAAGAATAGAATAATTACATTTACCTCCCCTGTAATATGTCTGAACCACGATGACATCCCTTCATATACCAAAAATTTGTCCTACACTCCTTTGGAATTTGGATGTTAGTGCTTACCCACTCCCTGTCTTTATATTTCAAATTTTTTTATTATCTTTGTGCATGTTGTAGACCAAAACCACCGCCACGAAAACTATATCTAACACCATAACTACAATGATTATAATTCTCTACAAATCATTGTGACAACCAACTTTAGCGACCCTAAATCCTAACCACTATACCCAGATCGACCACAATGAACTTAAACGAAGATAGGAAAATAAGAAGCAGCATCCTCACCTTTATTTGGGGCAAAAAGAGACAATATCCTCACTTTATGGACCAAAGTTATATTTGCATTAGGACCAATATATATATATATATATATATATATATATATTCCCACTTCTTTCTAAAATTTAATGTGGTTTTTACTTTTGTCATATGGTAGGGGTGACTCTTATTAGCTATTATCATTATTGTCGGAATGAATTGCCTGTGAAATTCAGATTGTGTGTGTTTTCACTGCCTGTGACTTGTGATCCAATTGAATACTATGGGCCCCTTGAAGAACCTTTAAGGAAACAAATCCTCCAAGGAATTAGGACATATTTTCCTTGACAAAAATTGCNGTCATATGGTAGGGGTGACTCTTATTAGCTATTATCATTATTGTCGGAATGAATTGCCTGTGAAATTCAGATTGTGTGTGTTTTCACTGCCTGTGACTTGTGATCCAATTGAATACTATGGGCCCTTGAAGAACCTTTAAGGAAACAAATCCTCCAAGGAATTAGGACATATTTTCCTTGACAAAAATTGAAGTTTTTTAGGTTTGAATCCAATCTTTCCTAACATTCAGAGTTGTTCTTGTTTGAGAGAGGAATAAAATGTTTTAATAAATATTTTATAAATTGAATTAATAAATTATATTATTTTTATTTAATGAAATCCATTGATTTCAAAATTGAGATACAAAATTGAAAAATATTTTTTAGAAAGGTTGCAGCATTGTTTTGATTAAGGAAGATTCCAAATTCACCATGCCAGTTTCAAAAAGCTGCATTGCCAGCCTTCTTTTTGACCTTTTTTTTTTTATTGAATTTTTTGTTAATCTTATCTAACTTAGCCACAGAATTAGTGACGGATTCTAATTAATAATGAGATCNATTTTTTAGAAAGGTTGCAGCATTGTTTTGATTAAGGAAGATTCCAAATTCACCATGCCAGTTTCAAAAAGCGGCATTGCCAGCCTTCTTTTTGACCTTTTTTTTTATTGAATTTTTTGTTAATCTTATCTAACTTAGCCACAGAATTAGTGACGGACTCTAATTAATAATGAGATATTCTGTTAATCTAGAGCAATGTTTATAGGTACCTAATTTGGAGATGAACCTAATTTAATAAAATTATTAGATTAATTTTGAATAGGCTTGTCAATATATCGAATTATGATTTAAATTCGATTAGCCGAATATGAATTAATATTTTTTATCGACAATCTGAATTCGAATTCAATATTTTATATTTTCAGGGATTCAGACTTGGATATATCTATATCTTCATCCGATTATGATTCGATCCAAATTGTTTATATATTTTTATATAATTATTAAAAAAATTAAGTAATTATTTAAATAAATTAAGTTTGAAATTTAGATATAATTTGTTAAAATGAATTTAATTAAATTATTCGAATCGAAACAAATTTTTGAATTGTTAAAAAATTCCCATATGGATCACAAACTTAAAATCCACAGGATTATTAGATTGAACTTTTGGAATCAGATTTAGATTTGGATTGACCAAAATCTGATCTGCACCCGAGTCATTGAAAAGTTTAATTGTGAGTGCCAATATTGAATAAAGCCCATATTTAAACCAATTAATGTATTGAATTAGGTTCATAAAACTAAAACTAAAACTAAATCTAAATAATATTTTGTATTAATTTAATAATAAAAAAGATTAAGAAGTTGGACAAATTAGTTCTAATATCTATTTCCACTACTTGCACACAGCCGCTTGCAGTGAAAATCCTACCAAATCTCAGCACCTCGAATCGAGCAATTAGAGAGAGAGTGTGCTTTATACGTGTGATAGTGATATTAATGGCAGCAGTTTAAATGAAGAGAGTGCTTGTTTCTCACTCTTTTGTCCTGGCAGCCTCAGAGTACACAAAAAAGTCGTGATCTGTAAGCACTTGGATCCAACTCTTTCTAAATCTCCCGGAACCCTGCCTTACTTGGTGCTTTACTTCTGCCATTAACGCCTCCTCGGTCATCCCCGCCCCCACCCTGCAACTTCTTGCTCTACTTTTCTTCTTCTTAACTCTCGTTATTCAAATCTCTCCGCTGTCGTGTCCCCCACTCTCTCACACACACAATCGCAACCACGCAGATTCATTTCAGACGATCTTCAACCAACTTGTTTCATACTACTCTCTCTCTGCGTGTGTGTGTGGCAACGGGGTGTATTGTATTGTCTCTGTCCCTCTCTTTCTATTTCTGATTGAATTTATGGTGGCATTGAAGACACTGAGCAAACGCGGTTGTATTTCGGCGACGCGTCAGACTCTTAATTTCAAGAATTCTTGTTTTGATTGGACGACGTAAGCCACATATGCTCCTCAACCATTCTCAATTCAGTCTTGTACGATCTCTTAATTCTAATACATATCACTTGTTGATGTTGTGATTAGGCCTCTGAAGCAAATGGAATCTTTTTAGTTGCTTTGTGGTTGATTCCAGCTTTCGTTTCGTGGATTTACGTTCAGATCTTCGAGGTTTGTTTCCATTGTTGGTGAATGAGCTCTAATTCGGACTCAGATTCCTACCTTAGGTACTAAGAATTCGAAATTAAAAATATGATTCTGTTTTTCGTCATTGTTGTCGTTTTTCAGGAAATTTCTTATAGAAATCAGACCAGAGAATCGGATATGTTGACTTGTATAGCGTGTTCGAAGCAGCTCGGTGGTGGATCTCTCCGCGAACAAGAAGACGATGATACCGCTGCAACACCGAACACAACGCATGCCATTAAGACTCTCACCTCTCAGGTATAATATACCCGCACCAATATTTCAATTTCTTCTCTCAATATTAATTTCTAAGACACTTCCACGGTATAATCGTTGAAGCATAAACTCTATGTTCAGATTAAGGATATGGCAATAAAAGCTTCGGGAGTATACAAGAATTGCAAACCCTGCTCAAGATCGTCAAATCACAACCATGACCGTAACTACGCCGACTCGGAAGCGGGTTCGGTGTCGGAGAGGTTTTATTGCTCGTACAGAAGACCCGGTAGCTCGAATTCGACCCCGAGAATTTGGGGAAAGGAAATGGAGGCCAGATTGAAGGGGATTTCCAGTGGCGAAGGCACACCAGCATCGGTGAGTGGGCGAACAGAGTCAGTAGTGTTTATGGAGGAAGATGAGCACAAGGAATGGGTTGCTCAGGTGGAGCCTGGTGTTCTTATCACCTTTGTTTCACTGCCTCAAGGTGGAAACGATCTGAAACGGATTCGGTTCAGGTAATAGTATTTCCATTTTGTACTGTTTTTGATTCAATTCTTAAAGTTTTGATTTGTTTGAACTTTGAAGTGATTACATGTTTTTGAGGAAGAGGTGACAGTTCTTGTTATGACATCAATGCTCAATTCCTCATTATTTTTTTTTATTGCAAGTTGTTCTGAATTTGCATGTGAGTTCACTCTGGTTTGCATTTTTCACCCGAAATTATGGAAGTGGTCCCACATTGGGTCTTAATTGAAAGCCTGTCTTGTATATACATCTCGGCCCATCTTTGTCACTTTCTCCATGAAATCTCAAAATATTGCTCTATATCGTGTTTTGGAAAAAAAAAAAGAAAAGATCTCTCGAGACTTGATAAGTTGGAGGTCAGTTGGTTTGACTGAGATTTAACCAACCAATCTAGAGGACTGAATAAATAATGAAATTTGAGTTGGCTGGTATACAACCCTTTGTATAGTAAAGTATTTCACACCACAAGCTTAGTTATCTTGACAATCAATCTAAGCGCTTTCTTGTCTTACTTAGTGGGACTGTCTGAATTATGGGGATTGCTCGTTGATTTACTGGATTGGTGACTCTACGCACGGACTACAGTGAGTTAAAGTTAGGGCTATTAAACAAGCCAAACTTGAACATTTTTTAAAGCTCGTTTATGTGTAAATTCAGCTCGATGNTTACTGGATTGGTGACTCTACGCACGGACTACAGTGAGTTAAAGTTAGGGCTATTAAACAAGCCAAACTTGAACATTTTTTAAAGCTCGTTTGTGTGTAAATTCAGCTCGATGAACACCCTTAGTTAAAGTCAATGGTTCAATTTTGTGAACCAAAAAAAAAAAAAAATTGATGTGGTGCAATGGGACATCACAAAGCCAGTCCCCTTCCTCTTTATCCTATGTTGGTGAGTTCCACCGGGAACATGTGGTTTTACTCAGTCTGGGAACTTAAGCAAAAATTGTAGGACACAGATCGGCATATTAAGCATTCTAAGGTACGATAACTTTTCAGCAGTGTACTACAGCTCATAACAAATTAAGGTGTACCATAGTGCCATCCTTAAGCACTGTAGGAGGACAACTTATCTGTTGCACATGTGGTGTTGATTTGATGCTAATCATTCACGGAGTCCTGGAACCTCAGACGTACATATGATAGTGACTAGAGAGATTTTCCCCTTGTATGGTATTAAGACCGCTGCTACTACTTTCTCGTGCATAATTTTATACCATTGTCTCCTGCCTTAAGATTTTGGACCATAAATTTTACACAGATTACCAAGGCCAAAAGCAATGTGTATAACAGGATTGGTATTAATGTTTTTTCCTGGTTTTCTCTGGTGATTGTTTTATTAATTTTTTGTTTCACATTGAAGTAACTAGGGCTTTTTCATTTTGTTGCATTGTTTACCAATCTGGCCATGATGACAAAGAAATATAGGTTGAGCACTAGCGGTGGTCCCTGAAGAAAAGACAACTATGTAGGTTCCCTAATTTGATTGGTAGCTCAATAAATACCCTAAACTAATAACAAGCCCAGCTGGAACTTCTTTTGGCCTTTTGTTTTTACAGTATAAAATACAGCTGGAATAACCATCAGTGGGATTTTTTTGGTTTATATGTCTTTTGATTATTTCAACTTTCTTTCTTCTTCTTTTTTTTTTGGGAGTTGCTAATGTTGGACGACATTGCTAAGATTTTGAAACTGCAGAACTTGTCCCTCTGGTTTCTGAATTGACAATGGATGTGGTAATCTGAAATGAGTACCTTGGGTACTTTGCACCATCCGGCCAAAGTACAGCTTGGTTCAATACTTATTGGCCTTGTTTTGATGTTATTATGTTGGTGGGGTATGCATGTGTTTTTTTACTCTTCTGTCAAAAAGATGACACTTGCATTATTGTCCTTCAACAGCTTGGTGATGTTTGTTAGCTGAAAAAGAAGCATTTAATGCCAATTACCCACCACTAAGGATAAAAACAGGGATTTAAAAAAGAAAGACAACCGAAACTTCAAAAGGAAAGGTTGTTCAATTTTTCTGCAGTTTTCCCCATTGTCCTTTTTGATTGTTCATGTGCCCCTGGCCTAGTAGCAAGCATATAATTTGGTTGTTATACAGAAGAAATTGTTACAAATATAGTTGTCTCTTTTCATTTCTTCTTCTTACTCTCTCGACCATGTCATGTGGTTGAGAATGAGACAGTTTTGATTACGTGCAAAGGGGAAGATTGAGATGTCTAATCAAATTAATCTGCTCTTAGAAAAACCACCAAACCTTCTAGTCTGTCACTAAAAAATCACATTAGTTTGTCACTAAGTTGTGTAGTTTTGCTTCAGCATACTGCTATTAATTTCCTTGTTTCATTCTTGGTCAAGTTGTATATTTTATAGGTGATATTTAGTGGTGTGAATTCAGCTACAGAGTAAATCCTGTAATATGTGATTATTGACGACTGTAATTGCATGCAGCGTATGACATTTGTACATATTATTGTTTAAAGCCTGTAATATGTAATTACTGACGACTGTAATTGCATGCAGTGTATGCACTTGTGCATATTATTGTTTTGAATGTATACCTTAAGACGCATGATGATCCATGAGGTAACGGCCCCCAACTTGTCTCCTACCTCCTGTGAGATCAATGCCGCCTCTGATTGGAACAATGTGTAGAAACTAACAGTAAAAACAATCCTATTGATAGAATTGATTTGTTTGAAGCTCAATACCGATAATGCCATGGACTTTGACATTTCAGTCATTGTGATGGTCATGATGGCCTGTTAGTTGTGGGTGTAATTATCTATTGGATATACTTGTTCTTGAATGACGCCCATTTTTCCTCTCATTGTAAGTTATTGAATGTTTTGCAATTTAATATTCTAAGTGATGAACTGTTCATTCAAAATCATTTCCTAATGGCAGCTTCAAATGGCTGGTCAAAAGTGCTGATTATTTTTATTTTCCTTCCACAATTTGACCAGTCGTGAAATGTTTAACAAATGGCAAGCCCAAAGGTGGTGGGCAGATAACTGCGACAAGGTAATGGAATTATACAATGTTCAGAGGTTCAATCGTCAAGCAGTACCGTTGTCAACTCCACCACGATCTGAAGACGAGGTGAGCTTTCACCCCTTCGTGGCGATGTAGGGTGATAATGATCGCCTATTTCTTTCCCCTGCAAATCCTATCATAATTTACAAAACATTTTTTTGGTTCAATTTGCATGTGTAATGATTTGAATTGACTGTTGATCTCTCATGGAATAATCCTTCCGAGTCATGCTTGAGAAAATACCATGTATTTGTATTATTAAAGGTTGTTGCACCTTAACTCTAAGGAATGAAGTCATTCTTGTGGAATTTTGCACAGCATTTGACACGGGCTCTAATTATTTCTCTCTTAAAACGAATCTATTTGCAGTACGTGTGAACTAAGCATTATAATGACCTCATGAAGGGTACATTGGTTTTTTGCCGTCATTTGATCTAAAATTGATCTTGATGTTTAACAAAATCATTTCGTTATTTTGAGCTGTTTGTATGATGTAGCACACACATCAGTATTGAAAAGTGTTTTCTTCCTCTTCAGTACTCAAAGGTTGGATCTGCTGAGAATAGCCCTGTGACGCCACCATTGAGCAAAGAGCGCTTACCTCGCAACATTCACCGTCCAATGGGGATGGGCTACTCTTCATCGGATTCACTTGACCACCACCCATTGCAATCCCGTCATTACAATGACACCGGTCTTACTTCTACCCCGAAACTCTCCAGCATCAGTGGGGCAAAGACTGAAACATCATCAGTGGATGCTTCTGTAAGGAGTAGTTTGTCAAGAGAGGCTGATCACTCAGGAGAACTCTCAGTCAGCAATGCCAGTGATATGGAGAGTGAATGGGTTGAGCAGGACGAGCCAGGAGTGTACATCACAATTAGAGCATTGCCAGGTGGCACTCGGGAGCTTAGACGAGTCCGGTTCAGGTGTGTGTGTTTTCTCAATAAGATCTAATTACAATAGAGCTGAAACTAGTGTAGTGGTCAAAATAAAATTATCTTGCATCAATGGAGTTTTAAATAAATAAATACAGAATTCCGTAGTGTGGTGGCAAGATGGAATACTAAGTAGGGGTCAGTTTGAAAGCACATGATAAGAAAATAAATGTGGCATAGTTTTGGCGGCATTTGTTTGACTTGAAATCCTGGTCCCCGAGTCTTTGTCGTCCTGTGAAACACGAGGTCCTTGTTTATTTTTATTTCTAAAACAGCTAGCTGTACTTACTGAGCTTATATTTCCCTTCATTAAAATTATNGTCTTTGTCGTCCTGTGAAACACGAGGTCCTTGTTTATTTTTATTTCTAAAACAGCTGAGCTTATATTTCCCTTCATTAAAATTATGGATTTTTGGAATCTTGTTGACTTGGAAAACAAATGTTTGATACAGCCGAGAAAAGTTTGGAGAAATGCATGCAAGGTTGTGGTGGGAAGAGAACAGAGCTAGAATCCAAGAACAGTACTTGTGAGTGGAGGCCTTGAACTTGAAGTTTGTGTAGCCTTTTTCTTAATAGGTGCTTGAAAGGTTCTACCCGCCAGGGCACAATATCACCAAAGCTTTCAAATATGCTACTTGATTAGGCTTCACATAATTTGTGATTTCTGTTCTTTTTAATTTTTCCTTTCTTCCTTTTTTTTTTATTTTTAATTTTAATTTTTTGTGGTGAGTGAAACGGTTGAATGATGTGAACTTCCTGGGGTTGGGGTTGGGGTTGGGGTTGTAGAGTTGAATGTAATGAGAAAATGTTGATTTCTATATGAATTGTAATCTATAGCAACAATGACCACTTTTTCTATGTTGTACGAATGGTAAGATAGGTGGCAAGACGGTGAATTGTGTTTGGCGTAACATCCTAAAATGTTAGTTCATTTATCCAGAGTTGACTTTTTGAATTGTTTGTGAATATGTTTGTTCCCAAGTGGGAAGTGTAGCCAAGCACAACGTGGTGTAGACAGACAGCAGCATATATAGGGAACAGGGCCAGACTAACGTTGGGCCTACGTTGTTAGCTAATCTGGGCCTTATTTGATAGCCCCGTGCTAATCCTTTCAAAATGAATGAGCACAGGTATGCAAGGCTATCTAGTCCTACCTACCAAAAGGCCAAGACTATGGGTGGGGGTGTGAATTTTTTAAGTAGGAAATGGTTAAAATTTGAATTGAAATTATATTTAAAGCTTTTCATTAAATTTGATTTGTTTATGTAACATGTAAATATAATTTTCCACAAATTGTCAAAAACAACAGAAAGCATAATCAAATCATTGAGGAATATTCAAAACCACTTTTCCATTATCATAAAAAACGGGGCAAAAGTGTTTTTAAACCCCTCGCTCCGCAACACACACAGTGCTTCTCTCTCTCACGTTCCACTCTCTTGGCTTCGATGCAGAGCTGTTTTTCATTATTCATTACCGCTCTAGGGGTTCGATTGACCATTATTCATTACTCTCTTTGTTTACGTGTTTGGTTGGAGATGGTATCCGGAACGCGAATCGAATGTGGGACACAAACTGTGTCTGCTGGGTTACGGAGAGCCATTCAATCAATCAAAGAAATTGTAGGCAATCACTCTGATGCTGATATATATATATATATATGTGGCTCTCAAAGAGACCAACATGAATCCTGACGAAACTGTTCAGAAGTTGCTGAATCAAGGTCTGTTTTAACTATGCCACTTTGATTGTTAGTCCCACTTTACTTGTTTTTTTTTTGGTTTCTGCTTTCCATCATAGTTGTTGGTTGGGTTTTGCTTACTTTGTGCTGATATTGAGTCGAAAGTTCAGTTCGGGTAGTGAAGGGTTTTGTTAATTTTTTGATACTGGAAGTGGAACTTAACTACTTCAGTAACCAAGTTATATCTAGAACTTAAGTTCAGAGTTTTGCTTACGTGTTACTGCAATCACGTTTTATGCGGATTTAGAATATTGAGGGGTGGTTAAACAAATCAAGTGCCTGGAGCTTAATTTGGACTTGACTCGGTTTTGACGTGTTCGGGCTCATGAACCTAGTTTGATAAGTTTTTTAAGTGCGTTTTGTAAATAGTTCGAGTCCCCGCAAAGTATGGTTCAACTCGAGTCTATTCTAATATTGTTGCTAAAAAACTTTATCCAAAAGATGAATAACCCAAACTTTTTCCTAATAATTCTAGACCATATTTACTTCTCTCTCTTCTATTTTCTAATAGTTTTTTTGGAAATTTGAAGGTCTAGAGTTTGATATTATGGTCGATTCTATTGCTTCTGGGATATTTTGTATGAAGAAAATAATTGTTTTAGGATTGATTATTAAGTTCTAAGGTTTTATTTTGGTAATTTTGCGGAGAAATTGATCTCAGTTTAGGCTCGAATTCGGCTTGTGTGAGCTGTTTTTTTTTTTTTTATTTAAAAATTCGTGCTAGTATTTGGTAGAGCTAAATGGTCAGTGAAACTCATACAGCCAAATCCAAGTAATTTCGCTTGTTCAAGAACTTTTTTCCTTGTTCGTTGTTTTTTGGGGTGGGGTGGGAGTGGTGAGACTCCATGAAAAACTTTTTTAATTGTAACATTGTTGCTATGTACAGTTTGTAACTGCATTTTGGATTGTCCTAGATAAATTTACCTTTATCTAACATTTGGTTGAAAATATCCTTGTATTTTCCTTCAGAGTACAGGGTACAAGGGTTCTAATACTGAAGAGCCAAGAAAACATACTGAGCATGTAGGTCAGGTGGAAACTAGCATATAGTTTGATTGTAATGTTCAAATAGGAGGCTAAAGTCAGAAAGAATAACCTGTTCTCATGGGACTCATTGAATTGTTCTAAGCAGGAGCTTCACAATGCCTCTATTTGATAATGTCAATTCCAATCGTTTACACTCTTTCAAAATTATTAATTATTTCATGTTTCTATTGTATACGATTTGCGTCAGTACTGCCTCAGAGCTTTCCGTGGAGCTTAAAGCATTGCATATCCATCTCCTGATAATTTTTCTATGTTTTAAGCATTACCAATATTTTGTTGTTTTTTTTTCGTTACTATGGCGACCAATAATGACTTGGCCACATACTGATGATGCAAATATGAAATGACTGTTCTAGTGTCTTGCAGATTTAAAATATGGTTGGTAGAGTATCCGTTATTTGATTTAGCTCAACTTCTTGAGGTCATGTTGCCCAAATTTTAATTATATATTGCTTTTGTGCAATAAAAAAGCTGCTTCTTTATATTTAAGGTTTACTGAAGTTTTACTTGAAAGGAGGCATTATTCATACATATTCACTGCTGAAAGTCTTGAGTTGGCTGGGGGCACGATATGATTTTCGGGGAGATAAAATAACAGAACATTTTAAGATGTTATGCATTTCTAGAAGAGAGGTGCCATAAAACATTCCCTTTCCTGTATAGGTGACAGCAGGAGGCACTTATTTCTGTTGTGACTTTTCCTTTCTCTAAGTCTTCACTTTATATAGGCCAATACATCTTAAGCTTGTGTTTCAATGACAGGTTAGGTGGTCAAGCTACCTGCGCTTGTCTGGTCCTATCGTTTAGCTGCTCTTTCTAAGAGACGAGAATGTAAACGGGATTCTTGTTGTACTTTGATGGGAATTCTGCCATTTGACTTGTTTTTCTGATTTATATTTTATTCTTTAACTTGTGATGGAGGATTGTGCCTTTTTTGCTTCTCTCTTTGCATAGTTGCATGTCTTTGATCTACCAAGTGAAGATGTTTTGTTGGGTTTTTAATTTGTTTGAGACTTGTTGAAAACAAATAAGTAATGCTCCATATTCTCTCTTTGTTGTTTATACTTCAGTTTTGAAGGCTTCGTCATGATCTCAGCTTTTAGTTGACTTCATCTCTTATGCCTTTCTATTGTGTACTGCTTGTAGATGGATGGTATGTTTCTAGATAAAAGATTCAATAGAGAGGTTCGCATTGTGAGAGACAACAGATTTAATCAAAATGCAAATCTAGAGGTAAAGCCTCCTTCAGTGCAGAGTTCAACTCCCAGAAATGAGCCAGTGATCTCAAACACCTCTGAAAAAAGGTACAGTTACGTGAGTGTTTAGATGTCTTGCTTTGTTTAGTTATGCTTTGCCATCATGTTTCTGGTTCTAGATTATCTTAAAAGGCGTAGAGCTTGCAGATGTTACCGACATATGTGGTTGGGTTCTTGCTCATGCCTTTGGGGGAGGAGAATGCTTAAAATGAGCTAGGGGTCTGGGGTCGCCAGGGTGAGGGTTGACAGGATCATGTGATGGTGGTCTAACCTCCTGGGTTGTTTTGCCTTCTCCATCGGCATAAACATGCACATTCACATAAGTGCACAGAAACATGTGGTTGGGTTGTGATTGGGACATCCACTGTCCTGGTCGCAAAGACTTCTGATCAAGTTTGTAGTGTCTATGTGCTGATCTCTGTTGATGACACATGTAGGTAATAATGGAAGCAACTGAGACCTATATCTGTGCTAATATTTAATTGAGGATATCATACAAAAGGCAATAAAGAAGTACTAATTCTGTAATTTTAGTATATGATCGTAGGGGCTCAAGATGATTTTATGTGATCAATGCTAAATCATGTGGGCTATAGCTGTTTTTCAATCTATAAATTGCTTGACAGTGACACAATGAGCCATTTTATGTGGCAGACATATCATGGAAATGATATGGTATGTCCTTTTTGACGCATTTGCATAATCACATGGGAGCAAATGCCCTCATTAATTAAGTGATACTAAAGCAAATAAAAAAAATTGGTCGCAACCTTTTTGCTTGCTAATTCGGAATTCAGATTCTGAAGATGCTCTAGAATTCTTAAATTCCACAAACAAAGCCTGGAATCAGCTCAACATTGGAGATGGGCTTATNGATAATGTCAATTCCAATCGTTTACACTCTTTCAAAATTATTAATTATTTCATGTTTCTATTGTATACGATTTGCGTCAGTACTGCCTCAGAGCTTTCCGTGGAGCTTAAAGCATTGCATATCCATCTCCTGATAATTTTTCTATGTTTTAAGCATTACCAATATTTTGTTGTNTAAAAAAAATTGGTCGCAACCTTTTTGCTTGCTAATTCGGAATTCAGATTCTGAAGACGCTCTAGAATTCTTAAATTCCACAAACAAAGCCTGGAATCAGCTCAACATTGGAGATGGGCTTACGTGCCTACACACTGGATTTGGAGGAATTAGCAGTTTGGAAATTTTCCCATGACTTCTTATTTTCCTTATTTTTGTGTATATGTCTGGTTGGACAATGCAAAGCTGGGCTACACTTTGGGTGTAGTTCTACTCTACCCCTATCTATGAGGGGGATTGGATCCTAGGTCTGTGGTAGGACTATCCCTTTAAACTTTATGCACTGAGATCAATACCTAGACCGTTTTAGGTATGGAAGTAGGCTTGTATTCATAAGTCATAATGTGTATTTGCGANATATGAAATGACTGTTCTAGTGTCTTGCAGATTTAAAATATGGTTGGTAGAGTATCCGTTATTTGATTTAGCTCAACTTCTTGAGGTCATGTTGCCCAAATTTTAATTATATATTGCTTTTGTGCAATAAAAAAGCTGCTTCTTTATATTTAAGGTTTACTGAAGTTTTACTTGAAAGGAGGCATTATTCATACATATTCACTGCTGAAAGTCTTGAGTTGGCTGGGGGCACGATATGATTTTCGGGGAGATAAAATAACAGAACATTTTAAGATGTTATGCATTTCTAGAAGAGAGGTGCCATAAAACATTCCCTTTCCTGTATAGGTGACAGCAGGAGGCACTTATTTCTGTTGTGACTTTTCCTTTCTCTAAGTCTTCACTTTATATAGGCCAATACATCTTAAGCTTGTGTTTCAATGACAGGTTAGGTGGTCAAGCTACCTGCGCTTGTCTGGTCCTATCGTTTAGCTGCTCTTTCTAAGAGACGAGAATGTAAACGGGATTCTTGTTGTACTTTGATGGGAATTCTGCCATTTGACTTGTTTTTCTGATTTATATTTTATTCTTTAACTTGTGATGGAGGATTGTGCCTTTTTTGCTTCTCTCTTTGCATAGTTGCATGTCTTTGATCTACCAAGTGAAGATGTTTTGTTGGGTTTTTAATTTGTTTGAGACTTGTTGAAAACAAATAAGTAATGCTCCATATTCTCTCTTTGTTGTTTATACTTCAGTTTTGAAGGCTTCGTCATGATCTCAGCTTTTAGTTGACTTCATCTCTTATGCCTTTCTATTGTGTACTGCTTGTAGATGGATGGTATGTTTCTAGATAAAAGATTCAATAGAGAGGTTCGCATTGTGAGAGACAACAGATTTAATCAAAATGCAAATCTAGAGGTAAAGCCTCCTTCAGTGCAGAGTTCAACTCCCAGAAATGAGCCAGTGATCTCAAACACCTCTGAAAAAAGGTACAGTTACGTGAGTGTTTAGATGTCTTGCTTTGTTTAGTTATGCTTTGCCATCATGTTTCTGGTTCTAGATTATCTTAAAAGGCGTAGAGCTTGCAGATGTTACCGACATATGTGGTTGGGTTCTTGCTCATGCCTTTGGGGGAGGAGAATGCTTAAAATGAGCTAGGGGTCTGGGGTCGCCAGGGTGAGGGTTGACAGGATCATGTGATGGTGGTCTAACCTCCTGGGTTGTTTTGCCTTCTCCATCGGCATAAACATGCACATTCACATAAGTGCACAGAAACATGTGGTTGGGTTGTGATTGGGACATCCACTGTCCTGGTCGCAAAGACTTCTGATCAAGTTTGTAGTGTCTATGTGCTGATCTCTGTTGATGACACATGTAGGTAATAATGGAAGCAACTGAGACCTATATCTGTGCTAATATTTAATTGAGGATATCATACAAAAGGCAATAAAGAAGTACTAATTCTGTAATTTTAGTATATGATCGTAGGGGCTCAAGATGATTTTATGTGATCAATGCTAAATCATGTGGGCTATAGCTGTTTTTCAATCTATAAATTGCTTGACAGTGACACAATGAGCCATTTTATGTGGCAGACATATCATGGAAATGATATGGTATGTCCTTTTTGACGCATTTGCATAATCACATGGGAGCAAATGCCCTCATTAATTAAGTGATACTAAAGCAAATAAAAAAAATTGGTCGCAACCTTTTTGCTTGCTAATTCGGAATTCAGATTCTGAAGACGCTCTAGAATTCTTAAATTCCACAAACAAAGCCTGGAATCAGCTCAACATTGGAGATGGGCTTACGTGCCTACACACTGGATTTGGAGGAATTAGCAGTTTGGAAATTTTCCCATGACTTCTTATTTTCCTTATTTTTGTGTATATGTCTGGTTGGACAATGCAAAGCTGGGCTACACTTTGGGTGTAGTTCTACTCTACCCCTATCTATGAGGGGGATTGGATCCTAGGTCTGTGGTAGGACTATCCCTTTAAACTTTATGCACTGAGATCAATACCTAGACCGTTTTAGGTATGGAAGGAGGCTTGTATTCATAAGTCATAATGTGTATTTGCTCCATGTAGGCCTTTATCATTCGAACTTTCCGAACTTATTTGGCTGAGTCTCTATGGGGAGGTTATCACCATTTGCATAGAGAGATTGCTTGGTTAGCTGTTTTTTGGTGGACCTATGAAGTTTTATTAGGGGTTGCCTCCTCAACTATCTAGCTGAATTTTGCTTGTAGAAAAGGAAATATTGCAACTGTGGACAGCAGATTTGTTGTTTTGTATTCCTAGTTATCTGTCTCATTTGAATTTTTACTAGTTAGGCCAGGAGGTTCATTATGATGCCAGTATGCTGTTTGGTTTTTTTCAGCCTTTTGGTCTTTCAAGCTATAACTTAACTTTTTAGTTGTGCATATAATGGGATAATCAGAATTCAATTGCTGTACTGTACTAGTTGCAGTTCTTTCTGCAAAATGATCAACTGTCTTGCATGGATTTTTTTTTTGGTTGTTTTTTGGGTTGGGGGAGGGGGAGGGGGCCAACTGTCTTGCATAGATGCATGCCTAGAAATGAAGATAAGCAATGCTTGCATAAACACTTAGGATTCTCTCATATTATATATATTTGCCACTGTTCTAGTGTATGACACCTGTATATGGGAAAATGAAGTTATTGCCTCTTTTTCTATGAGATTGCTATTTTGTTATAGGGATTCTCTGTTGTGCATGTATTATAAACACATCGATCCATGGGCCTTTTCAGCTGTTCGGCGGGGACTTCAGGCAATCAAAAGCCACCCGTTGGACGTTTTCCATCCCTATCTTTAAATGGGCCAGCTGAGTTACACCCTAAGCACGCCGGGGATGTTAATTCAATNATATATTTGCCACTGTTCTAGTGTATGACACCTGTATATGGGAAAATGAAGTTATTGACTCTTTTTCTATGAGATTGCTATTTTGTGATAGGGATTCTCTGTTGTGCATGTATTATAAACACATCGATCCATGGGCCTTTTCAGCCGTTCGGTGGGGACTTCAGGCAATCAAAAGCCACCCGTTGGACGTTTTCCATCCCTATCTTTAAATGGGCCAGCTGAGTTCCACCCTAAGCACGCCGGGGATGTTAATTCAAGNCCTTTCCTGTATAGGTGACAGCAGGAGGCACTTATTTCTGTTGTGACTTTTCCTTTCTCTAAGTCTTCACTTTATATAGGCCAATACATCTTAAGCTTGTGTTTCAATGACAGGTTAGGTGGTCAAGCTACCTGCGCTTGTCTGGTCCTATCGTTTAGCTGCTCTTTCTAAGAGACGAGAATGTAAACGGGATTCTTGTTGTACTTTGATGGGAATTCTGCCATTTGACTTGTTTTTCTGATTTATATTTTATTCTTTAACTTGTGATGGAGGATTGTGCCTTTTTTGCTTCTCTCTTTGCATAGTTGCATGTCTTTGATCTACCAAGTGAAGATGTTTTGTTGGGTTTTTAATTTGTTTGAGACTTGTTGAAAACAAATAAGTAATGCTCCATATTCTCTCTTTGTTGTTTATACTTCAGTTTTGAAGGCTTCGTCATGATCTCAGCTTTTAGTTGACTTCATCTCTTATGCCTTTCTATTGTGTACTGCTTGTAGATGGATGGTATGTTTCTAGATAAAAGATTCAATAGAGAGGTTCGCATTGTGAGAGACAACAGATTTAATCAAAATGCAAATCTAGAGGTAAAGCCTCCTTCAGTGCAGAGTTCAACTCCCAGAAATGAGCCAGTGATCTCAAACACCTCTGAAAAAAGGTACAGTTACGTGAGTGTTTAGATGTCTTGCTTTGTTTAGTTATGCTTTGCCATCATGTTTCTGGTTCTAGATTATCTTAAAAGGCGTAGAGCTTGCAGATGTTACCGACATATGTGGTTGGGTTCTTGCTCATGCCTTTGGGGGAGGAGAATGCTTAAAATGAGCTAGGGGTCTGGGGTCGCCAGGGTGAGGGTTGACAGGATCATGTGATGGTGGTCTAACCTCCTGGGTTGTTTTGCCTTCTCCATCGGCATAAACATGCACATTCACATAAGTGCACAGAAACATGTGGTTGGGTTGTGATTGGGACATCCACTGTCCTGGTCGCAAAGACTTCTGATCAAGTTTGTAGTGTCTATGTGCTGATCTCTGTTGATGACACATGTAGGTAATAATGGAAGCAACTGAGACCTATATCTGTGCTAATATTTAATTGAGGATATCATACAAAAGGCAATAAAGAAGTACTAATTCTGTAATTTTAGTATATGATCGTAGGGGCTCAAGATGATTTTATGTGATCAATGCTAAATCATGTGGGCTATAGCTGTTTTTCAATCTATAAATTGCTTGACAGTGACACAATGAGCCATTTTATGTGGCAGACATATCATGGAAATGATATGGTATGTCCTTTTTGACGCATTTGCATAATCACATGGGAGCAAATGCCCTCATTAATTAAGTGATACTAAAGCAAATAAAAAAAATTGGTCGCAACCTTTTTGCTTGCTAATTCGGAATTCAGATTCTGAAGATGCTCTAGAATTCTTAAATTCCACAAACAAAGCCTGGAATCAGCTCAACATTGGAGATGGGCTTACGTGCCTACACACTGGATTTGGAGGAATTAGCAGTTTGGAAATTTTCCCATGACTTCTTATTTTCCTTATTTTTGTGTATATGTCTGGTTGGACAATGCAAAGCTGGGCTACACTTTGGGTGTAGTTCTACTCTACCCCTATCTATGAGGGGGATTGGATCCTAGGTCTGTGGTAGGACTATCCCTTTAAACTTTATGCACTGAGATCAATACCTAGACCGTTTTAGGTATGGAAGTAGGCTTGTATTCATAAGTCATAATGTGTATTTGCGACATGTAGGCCTTTATCATTCGAACTTTCCGAACTTATTTGGCTGAGTCTCTATGGGGAGGTTATCACCATTTGCATAGAGAGATTGCTTGGTTAGCTGTTTTTTGGTGGACCTATGAAGTTTTATTAGGGGTTGCCTCCTCAACTATCTAGCTGAATTTTGCTTGTAGAAAAGGAAATATTGCAACTGTGGACAGCAGATTTGTTGTTGTTTTGTATTCCTAGTTATCTGTCTCATTTGAATTTTTACTAGTTAGGCCAGGAGGTTCATTATGATGCCAGTATGCTGTTTGGTTTTTTTCAGCCTTTTGGTCTTTCAAGCTATAACTTAACTTTTTAGTTGTGCATATAATGGGATAATCAGAATTCAATTGCTGTACTGTACTAGTTGCAGTTCTTTCTGCAAAATGATCAACTGTCTTGCATGGATTTTTTTTTTGGTTGTTTTTTGGGTTGGGGGAGGGGGAGGGGGCCAACTGTCTTGCATAGATGCATGCCTAGAAATGAAGATAAGCAATGCTTGCATAAACACTTAGGATTCTCTCATATTATATATATTTGCCACTGTTCTAGTGTATGACACCTGTATATGGGAAAATGAAGTTATTGACTCTTTTTCTATGAGATTGCTATTTTGTGATAGGGATTCTCTGTTGTGCATGTATTATAAACACATCGATCCATGGGCCTTTTCAGCCGTTCGGTGGGGACTTCAGGCAATCAAAAGCCACCCGTTGGACGTTTTCCATCCCTATCTTTAAATGGGCCAGCTGAGTTCCACCCTAAGCACGCCGGGGATGTTAATTCAAGTGGCACTGATAGGAAAGAAATAGCTGAGAAGAGGCCGCTTTCGTTTCCAAATACTGCTTTGCTGATGCAAGCTGTGAAGCCAAATGATTCTCGACCACATTCTACAACCTCATCAAGCAGTTCAGTGGTCGGGTTATATTCGTCTTCTTCAGATCCAGTTCATGTACCATCTCCTGATTCCCGACCGGCTACTAATGTTGGGATTGAAGTTGGCATTGTTGGTGTTTGCCGTCAGCCTTCTGAAAATCCTGTAAATCTTTCATCTGCGCGAACCAGCTCGTCTTTGAATTCAAATTTGGGACGGGATGGAACCTCAAAAGAATCATTTCGATATTTTAATGCCATCTCTGAAAGTGACCAGCCCAGCCAGACAGCTGTATCTGAATCAGCTTTTTCTAGCATGTCAGTTAGCAGATCTTTCCTGAACAATCATTACAGTAACAGGCCCCATCAACAACCTGTGGGTCCTCAGAAAGGTATACTTTTTTCAATCTGGGATATCTTTGTTGTTGCACTGGTAATTAAAGACAGAGTGCTGTGTGAATTGTTGCTTTTTTTTATCCTGGCCTGATGCAGTATTTCTTGTCTAATGCAGTTCCAAATAAGCTTGAACTGGCTCTCATCTTTCAGATGCTTATGGAATTGATAGTTGTAATTTCTCCTTCTCTAATTGACTTTGTGTTTCATATATCTTGGCTTTTTGTTTTTGGTTACATGGAGGCTCGAAGGCCCAGAATCTAGGAGTCATTACACTCAGGTAACCTCTTGTAGTTACTGGAGCATCTCCATTGCAGCTTCTTCAAGTATGACCATCTTTCTGTACGATAATGACCTGTCTTAGCTAGAAAGTTTGCAGACCTGCCTCCCTCCCGGTATTTATGCTGACACCTATCTTGGTTTGAAAACACAGAAATTCATCAAGTTGAAAACTTTTGGGTTCAGAATAACAACAAAAGGGAGCTTTTGACTGTCAAAATTCCAAATTTATGGTTACATGGCAACTTCCTGCTTTTAAAGAAGTTGCTTTGGTGCCTTTTCATGTGAAACGCTCCAAGTAAACTTTTAAAGAATCACATTTAAAACGTGCCTAAGACCTGCTAACATGTTTGTGTTCTCCTTTTTTGTTGCTACGTGTATTTTCCTTTCTTTTAAATAGAGGGGAAAAAATAAAAAATTCAGAAAAGGTTACACATTTCTGAAAAGGTGCCCAAGCAACTGTTTAGGTCCATAAATACAAGTTCATGCAGTTGGCCAGAGCACAAAATTTTTTAAGCCTTTCTTATTTGTATCGGCCTCTTTCTGCAAGTGGAATGAGTTTGTTTCCTTTCCTTTTAACTGTAAAGAGCTAAATGTATGCTTTTTTGCTACTCATCTATATATTCTGTTAGAGTCTCCAGTGTATTCAGCAAACCTGGGACAGAGTCCCACATCATTTACCAAACATTAAATAATACCATATAATCTACTATTATGGTAACCAATTTTACACTCTCATGATGTATTTGCTCAATGATTAGATGCACATATAAACACCTTTTGATGTTGGAACATGAGAAGGTAAAATCTGTTAGAGCTTCCAATTCAATTCCAATTGGCAATGACTGGGGAGACCCCTTAAGCATGAACCAACCTTGGATGGTCCTAATCATTTAGTTTGGGACATAGATACCAAGATCGTAGATACCTCTACCGTCCCACGGGGTTGTATGACCCGAAACAGGGTGGGTTCGTTGTGCAAATCACTTAATTTCCCGACTCCAAATTGTAACTTTTTATTTTTTATTTTTTATCTTAGACTCCAAATTGTAACCAAGAAATTCAAATGAGTAAGAGACATGACCACCTAAGATGCAGCTCTGATATCATATTAGAGCATTCAGTTCAAAATCAAATTGGGAATGGTGCAACTTATAAATCAACGTCAGGTGGTTCTAATCATTCGGTGTGGTATACAAGGTCTTTATAAAATCAATCTAGGATTTTGATATATCATTATTTTGATTTCCATTTCATCGTAGTGTATGAAAATAGCTTCTTATCATGCTTCTGTGTTACCAGTTTCTTGAGCACTTTTAAACGTGGATACACCACTTTCTTTTATGAAGACAAAAGTCGCAGAACTGACCATGAGTTTTTTATTGTAGCCCCTCAGCCTAATAAGGAGTGGAAACCAAAGTCAAGCCAGAAAGCAAGCATTATTGGAGCACCTGCAAAATCTGTTTCTCCGCCTGCTGATCATTCTGAGTATTCAGAGACAGATGTGGCTCAGTTGCAAGATAAACTGTCTCAATAAACATCTCTGTGAATCAGAAGGTGATANTATCTTGGTTTGAAAACACAGAAATTCATCAAGTTGAAAACTTTTGGGTTCAGAATAACAACAAAAGGGAGCTTTTGACTGTCAAAATTCCAAATTTATGGTTACATGGCAACTTCCTGCTTTTAAAGAAGTTGCTTTGGTGCCTTTTCATGTGAAATGCTCCAAGTAAACTTTTAAAGAATCACATTTAAAACGTGCCTAAGACCGCTAACATGTTTGTGTTCTCCTTTTTTGTTGCTACGTGTATTTTCCTTTCTTTTNGGTTACATGGCAACTTCCTGCTTTTAAAGAAGTTGCTTTGGTGCCTTTTCATGTGAAACGCTCCAAGTAAACTTTTAAAGAATCACATTTAAAACGTGCCTAAGACCTGCTAACATGTTTGTGTTCTCCTTTTTTGTTGCTACGTGTATTTTCCTTTCTTTTANAGATTGTGTGGAGATTTTCCAAACTGTTCAGGGGCTTGTTGGTTAGCATGCTATTATGCACAGTTGGTTAGGCACACTGCCTGAGAATAGCGAAAGAGGGCTATTTAGTTATTACAAANAAGTGGAATGAGTTTGTTTCCTTTCCTTTTAACTGTAAAGAGCTAAATGTATGCTTTTTTGCTACTCATCTATATATTCTGTTAGAGTCTCCAGTGTATTCAGCAAACCTGGGACAGAGTCCCACATCATTTACCAAACATTAAATAATACCATATAATCTACTATTATGNGGCCTCTTTCTGCAAGTGGAATGAGTTTGTTTCCTTTCCTTTTAACTGTAAAGAGCTAAATGTATGCTTTTTTGCTACTCATCTATATATTCTGTTAGAGTCTCCAGTGTATTCAGCAAACCTGGGACAGAGTCCCGCATCATTTACCAAACATTAAATAATACCATATAATCTACTATTATANTGTTTCCCATTTTGGTAATCTGCTGCCATATCGTCAGTTCATCTCCCCTGTTTATGTCCCACCGATGGCCATGCCTGGCTACTCTAGCAACCCTGCCTACCCACACCCCTCAAATGGCAACAGTTACCTGCTGATGCCTGGAGGTAGCTCCCATCTGACTGCTGGTGGCTTTAAGTATGGAATGCAGCAGTTCAAGCCTGTCCCCAGTGGCAGTCCCACAGGGTATGGAAGTTTCACAAGTCCAACTGGTTTTGCCATCAATGCATCTGGTGGTGTTGGCAATGCCACAGGACTTGAAGATTCATCTCGGCTGAAGTACAACGATAGCAATCTTTANCAGGGTATGGAAGTTTCACAAGTCCAACTGGTTATGCCATCAATGCATCTGGTGGTGTTGGCAATGCCACAGGACTTGAAGATTCATCTCGGCTGAAGTACAAAGATAGCAATCTTTTTGTTCCAAATCCACAGGTGACTCATACCTTCTGCAAGGTACTTGATTTGTAGTTAATTACCTCACCAATGGGATATTTGATTGATTACAAAAACAGATCGAATTTGTGCGCCACAGTACTTGCTTTGGGGTTGGTCCTATTTTTTAACTGACAAGATCTTGGTAGTCTAGGCTAGGAATTGGATTTGATAGACCAGTGCAACTGTCACTGCTCAATATTTTTTCGTTTGATTTGGAAAACAGTCAAATCAAGATGAAGACTAGAGATGAGTGGATGTCACAATTTCATGTTACAAAACAATGCATTATAGAAATTTCCAATGTTGAGTTCCTCCTAGTTGATGTAGTGGTACAGAACCAAGGAAAATCATGTTTCTCTGTGGAAAAACAATCATATATAACCCCGGGAGACAGCCTTGAATCCACAAGGAAAAATGTGAGAAAACTCTGAAATATTAGTGAATAAAGTCTATTGTCTCAGAGGCTTCAAAGATAACCGTTTATATAGCAAACCGTTACTGACCACACATACATATACTATCCTTCTTGTTAAAATGAGTATCAAATGAAGCTTCTAGAACCAGGATTTCGCTTTCGTACTGTTGGATGCGCATCTGTGTTCTCGCTTCATGAAATCCGCTGCAAATTATTTTACATCACTGGTGGCCTTTGCACAGATATTCACTGTTTGCAAGGATTTTGTGCAAGGGTCAGGTAGTCATTAACACCCCTCGAATAACTCAAATTTATTTCCCGACTTGTAGCACATGCATTATGCCCTAGAACTGGTATTGGATTATTGCCTCTCATTATCTGATGTGGTTAGAAATTTGAAGTTAGATTTCTTTGTTGCAATGACGGAAACATATTGTGCCAAAAAGTACATTNGCCTCTCATTATCTGATGTGGTTAGAAATTTGAAGTTAGATTTCTTTGTTGCAATGATGGAAACATATTGTACCAAAAAGTACATGAGTGCTGTATTCAATGCCAATTGTGTCATAAAAGAATGTGTACTCGTTTGTATTTTGTTTCTTGTGCTCTCCTTTGCTTATTTCTTTTAATTTGGTTGGCTCTTGTTAGTATGTGCTTAATCTGACATTAANCATATTGTGCCAAAAAGTACATTAGTGCTGTATTCAATGCCAATTGTGTCATAAAAGAATGTGTACTCGTTTGTATTTTGTTTCTTGTGCTCTCCTTTGCTTATTTCTTTTAATTTGGTTGGCTCTTGTTAGTATGTGCTTAATCTGACATTAAATTCGATGGTCAGCCTATTTATGTTGTGAACTGTTTGTGGATGAGAAATTGATTGCCATTTTCTATATTTCATGACAGGCTGAGACATCTGAAATATGGATGAATCCAAGGGATGCTCCTAGTTTGCAATCAGCTTGGTACTACAACATGCCACACAAACGCCTCATGCTGCTTATTTGCCATCACACACGGGTCGCGCTTCTGTCAATCCAGCAGCTGCTGTAGCACAATCATCTCATATGCAGTTCCCAGGCTTGTACCATCCTCCTCCACAGCCTACACCCCATAAAATGGGCCCTGCGGCCTCTGCCATGAGGTGGTAATGTTGGAGTTGGAGGAGCCCAAGTTGGTACCTATCAACAAACTCAATTGGGTCTCCTGAATTGGACAGGGAATTACTGAAAAGGTGTTCAATTCAGCCCTTTTCTGTATGAAATGTGAACCCAATCTTTTATAATCAATGCATCAAGTTGTGTTAAAAGTTTTGTTTGACAAATGATTTCAAGGACCAAGTAGTCTCCGTCTCCTCCACAAAGAGGCCAGCGCCTCGCTAAATAGTTGGAGACGAATTTGTGGCTGCGCCCATGGTAGGCCTTATATGACTAAGACTGCTGGTACATTCGAGTGGTCTATGTCTCAGGTTAATGTTTTTCTTGTTGCATTTACATTAGATTCAATTATGTGTTTAGTGCAGGTCCATTTTACATGATTTAGGGTCTCAAAACTTGGATTGTATTGTCATGGCCTATGTGACTGGACTTGAGTTTATCTTGTTTAGGAACTTCAATCCAAACAAAAGGGTTTTGGGAAAGCTACCCAAAAACGTAAAGGCTGATGAAATCCTTGGGGCTTGGTTCTATGACCTTTCTATCACGAATCTTGGTTCATTTCTTTTGAAAAAAATAGCCTATTCTACTTTAAATTGTTGATCCTTTTTTTTGTAACTGGTTCTTGCAACCCAGCCCTATTGGTATGTGTGAATGCTAGAGGTTATGCTTCTTTGTGTCTACTTTTGTCAGAAAGAAGCTCTCTCTCGCTCTCTTTATCTCTCTCTAAGATGTGGGATGTTCTCCTTCTTCCTCGGGATCTCCAACACCCCTCTTATCATGATTTTATTCCCCCCTCCCTGCATGATCCACATTGCCGTTCCTTTATCTCAAATTAAAGTTCTCTCTCTCTATCTGTCTCTTTTCGTACGCCAATTCCTCCTCCTCGGGTTGGTTTAAAATAAATTGTACCGAAGAGAAATCACTATAAATGTAGGATTAATATTTTGTGCCTTTCACGAGGATTTGATAATAATATCATTGATTGTATGTATTTTTAAGTTTGGTATATTTGAAATTTCAAGCTTTCTTTTGTTATTAAGGTTACGTTTGAGTTTTGTTTTTTTTGTGATAATGGTTATCAAACAGCACTTAAGATATTTACTTGTTTTCGTACTTTGATTTGAACTTGAATCTACCCTATGCTAAGCCGATCCCTACCTAATTGTGTATTACATTAACTTTTTTTGAGCATGCACATGATTCATCATGGCAAAGCTCCAGTGGGTTTGGAAGGAAGCTTAATGGAGGGCACGTGAGAAGCAAAACTGCACGTGCCCCGACAGGTGTGTGGGGTTTGTGTCAGGGGTTCACGTGCTAGGTTGGTCTTACTGTGAAGGAAGGAAGTGGGGGTTGTGGATTTACCTATTAATTATTGGCGCTCGTGCAGCCTGTCACTGAATCTCAACAGCACTCTTGCTCTTTTTCTTTTGTTTATATGGAAGGGAAGTTAAAGTTGAAACCCGAACCTGGGGGATTTGGAAGGGGAGCTTGATAGACCNTGTCAGGGGTTCACGTGCTAGGTTGGTCTTACTGTGAAGGAAGGAAGTGGGGGTTGTGGATTTACCTATTAATTATTGGCGCTCGTGCAGCCTGTCACTGAATCTCAACAGCTCTCTTGCTCTTTTTCTTTTGTTTATATGGAAGGGAAGTTAAAGTTGAAACCCGAACCTTAAGGCCTGTTTATTTATCGGGTCTGGGGGATTTGGAAGGGGAGCTTGATAGACTCTGTAATTTTGTGTTTTGTTAGAATTTTTAAATACGGAATTTATATTTTTGACCCGTAAGTAATAGGGTATATTAAATTCACATATATTGTAGTTGGGCAAATTGAAGGGGGTTGGATTTCATATATCTTAGCTTATGTTAATTACGTCAAATAATTTTTCTTTTTCTAATAAAACTTGTTATCTACCAAATTTTATCTCAATCCCTCTTCACCAATTACTACTCTCTATAATTATATAGATTGAATTGACCAACGAATAATATAGTTATTTACAAAATAAATGTGTGTTTTTAATTATGATAAATTTGTGGATCTCATATGTAANGGTTGGATTTCATATATCTTAGCTTATGTTAATTACGTCAAATAATTTTTCTTTTTCTAATAAAACTTGTTATCTACCAAATTTTATCTCAATCCCTCTTCACCAATTACTACTCTCTATAATTATATAGATTGAATTGACCAACGAATAATATAGTTATTTACAAAATAAATGTGTTTTTAATTATGATAAATTTGTGGATCTCATATGTATATATATTACTTACTAAACACGGGTATAGATATAATTCATATATGAATTCCACATACACAAAAATGAGTGCTAGTTTTAAAAAAGTTTAATAAAATTAATTCAATTCCTTACCCCAAAATCATACAAAGATACACTAAGGGGTCACTACATTGGAATCAAAATTTGCAAGCCCAATGGTGGAAGATGTGTATGCAGAGCGAGACTAGAGAGCCCCATGGGAAATGAATGAGAAAAACAAAAGAGGGTGTGGTGGTTTCTTGAACCCTAATTTTCCAAGTGCGTTGGGTGGGGTAGGATTAGGACGGCCATTTTTGAGTATGACATGAGCTAGCTCTAGTCGAAGACACCACTGCTCCCAAATGGTAGTTGGATTAGACTAGTCTGACAGATCAGATGGCATAATCGCATAAAGAGCCACTGAATGACTTCGTTTTACTGGTTTAGCCCATCGCTTTTTATGATGTGGCTGACTCTGTGCACACGACAAACTACACTGGTTTCCCATTTCTTCATCATTATTCATCACTTCTGTTTATTTTTGCTCTTGTACTTACTTGAGTAGGGGTAGTTTCTGTTTCACTAATGTGCTAGGCTACAAGAACATTAATATTCCCTAACTCTTAGACAAACGAGAAAACCCCGATGGTTCTTATTCTGCGACTCATGTTTAAGTCATCATATGTAGAATATTCCTTAATTCATGTTTGATCTATATCTAGGAAGATCTGAGACATTTTGAGGTCATGTTATACATATATCGTGTACAACCCAATCTATATTGACTTGAAATTTATAAATTGTGTTAATTTTATATTGTCTTTGCGTATTAAATCTAAAATTAGTCATATCTACTCTCTTTCTCATCAAAAAGGGTAAAAATTAGGTCAAAAACTAACATATACGGACTTGTGTATGGTATCCAATTTTATTTTTTTTGATACCATATTTTNAATTAGGTCAAAAACTAACATATACGGACTTGTGTATGGTATCCAATTTTATTTTTTGATACCATATTTTCATTTATCATATTTGTGGTTATTTTTACTATTTTTTTGAGTGTTTTTATTACTGTTGTGGTATCGAAAAAAAAGTGATTAAAACACTAACAACAATGGTAAGAATACCCACAAATGGAGTAAATCACATACAAAAGTGGTAATTATTTTTGTATTGACAAAAAAATAGTAAAAATAGTTACCATAACAGTGATATATTTGTAGTTGTAAAATGACCAACAAAAATTATAAAAATATCTATTAAAATAATAAATTTTAAAGGTACGATANAAAAAAGTGATTAAAACACTAACAACAATGGTAAGAATACCCACAAATGGAGTAAATCACATACAAAAGTGGTAATTATTTTTGTATTGACAAAAACATAGTAAAAATAGTTACCATAACAGTGATAAATTTGTAGTTGTAAAATGACCAACAAAAATTATAAAAATACCTATTAAAATAATAAATTTTAAAGGTACTATTTCTAAATTTTTTGTGGGTACCATAATCAGGTCCAAAATAGATGCACCCTATGATTTTGAGGTGTCAATTCGGATAGGATGGTGGACATGCACTAGAGTCTACATCCAGCAAGAATGATTTTTGATACATTCTTAGGTGGGATGATGGGAATGGAAAATTGATGCAAAGAGCATTTTGCTTGACCAGGGCATGTCAAATTGTCCATCTACCTATAAGCTAGTAAGGATTTTGGGTCCCTGAAATGGTCATTCCATGATCTAAATGGAATCTCAACTTTCATTTTGCCCCCATGATCTGAAAGGAATCTCCCAACTTGGCCAACTCCGCCCTTCATTAATTTCCTCCTATATTTGCATTGAAATTTGACATAAAACTTTTGGGGAAGATGATCGGAATGTGTCCAGTCCGTGATCTCAATAATTCATACTTTGGCATGCTTTATACTATGGGCCATGATTATTATAAACAAGTGAAATAGGGAGATATTGACCACCAAAGGATAGAATAATAATTCATGAGTGTAGGATATTAAATGAGGATAAAGAGGGAATTATGAATTTCTATTTGAGAAAAAAAAAATGAAGGTAGTACATTTATTTTATTGGTAAATCCAAACTGCACCTTTCTTTATATTTAAAATAATTTAAAAAATTAAAAGGTAATATAGATAGTGACATTATGTGTCAATAATGATATGGTGTCACATTTACTTCTATGCTAGGATTAGGATATTCATAATGTATAAATCTTTCGTGACCTTGGCCTAAAAGAATTGAGAGAGAGAGAGAGAGAGAGAGAGAGAGAGAGAGAGAGAGAGAGAGAAGAGCCGTGACAAGGCACCAAGAACACATTGCTTTTTTTCTGGCCTTTTCTCTTGCTTAATTCTTATGAGTATTTGGTTTAACCTTCTCATTGCTTTTTCTTGGCATTAAAAAAATTCTTCCCTCTCTTTCTCTCTCTCTCCCCAAAAGTTTGAGAGCCACGAGTGCAATGATTATGCATATAAGCATTGCCGAGAGTCCACCAAGGTACAGTCTCTGTCTCTGTCTATCTCTCTCTGAAGAGCACACATGCACATATAAAAGTTGGGGACATAGTCCCGTAGCCACCAACCCTATGTATGTTGTGCTAACAAGTGTGGAGTTTCTATAAATAATCTGATGATGAAGGGGTGGGTAAGATTATATTTTCTACATACACATGTCTGGATTAGCCCAATGAGTCTCTTAAGACTACCTTTCGGTTATCTGCGTTGATATTAAGCTGATGGATTTATTTATCTGTCTTCATTCCATTAGCNGTGGAGTTTCTATAAATAATCTGATGATGAAGGGGTGGGTAAGATTATATTTTCTACCTACACATGTCTGGATTAGCCCAATGAGTCTCTTAAGACTATCTTTCGGTTATCTGCGTTGATATTAAGTTGATGGATTTATTTATCTGTCTTCATTCCATTAGCTTACAAGGAATGTTTGCCTCGCAGAGTCATGGTATTTTTTTTATTTTTATTTTTGTCGTCCTTGCACGTGCATGCACGTGTACAAATGCATGCAAAATAGATTTTTTTAGCATCTATTTAGTATTGTGAGCCATTGGTTTTTTCTGAGATCTAAATATTCATCAATGATGATACTCAAAAATGGCATCGGTTATAAATTAAAGGTTAATTAGGTAATTAGTTCTGGAAAGAGCCAACATATGAGGTTTATCCCCCAATCTTATGGCTACACGTCTATCATTGGGTAAAAAGTCAAGGTTGTTCACATACATTCTCAGTTAAAGGAATTTAAGTCACCCAAGAGCAACCTCAAGTACAAATGTCCTGGTTGTTCACGCTGCATCACAAGGAGAATTAGCATCTTTAATTCAGNAGTTCTGGAAAGAGCCAACATATGAGGTTTATCCCCCAATCTTATGGCTACACGTCTTTCATTGGATAAAAAGCCAAGGTTGTTCACATACATTCTCAGTTAAAGGAATTTAAGTCACCCAAGAGCAACCTCAAGTACAAATGTCCTAGTTGTTCACGCTGCATCACAAAGAGAATTAGCATCTTTAATTCAGGACAGGTGTTTGGATCGAGCTCCCCTACTCACGAGTCGGCTAAAAGAAAAGAAGGTCATCTTAAAGGAGAACAACCTCACTCTAGGATGTTCCAAAGATATGGAGAACCATGACGTATCCAAGCATGAAGACAAGTCACAAGGGCACCTCAATATCTGCTTAGAAGGTCACGTCACATTTAGGGAATGTAATTTTTAATGACTCAATATTTCTTCAATAAAATTTTAACAAACTTGATAACCATGTGATGATAACATAGGGGAACCACCCCATCTGTGGGTATAAATAAAAAAGTCTTCTCTATACAAACATCTAACAAAATATAACCCTATCTTCTTCTCCAAGTAATAGACAGTTCCCAAGGGGCAAAAGACTCCGTTAAAGTACATTAGTCAAACTTTTCAGCTGGTGAATCACTATAATATCTTCCTTAGCTCGTGCCTAATCATTGGTTTTACTGTAGTATGGGGTAGAGCTACCAGACTCCACCTCGGATCATTTTCTTCTCCAATAACCACTTGCGTATTACTGTTCACAAGTCTTGAACTCTTCAGCTTAAGCGTCTCCTTCACGTTTCAAGTTTATACATCATCAATCACTATATTTTTTTTCCCATTTTTTGTTATTAGTGGATCACTTGATATTAATTCAAGTGGGTCTCTCCATATAAGTGGTTTTCGACATTTAAAACAGGCAATCTATTATTAAATAATTTTTTTTTAAAAAAAAGTATACTAAAAAAGATCTTACTAATTTCGAAAAACCAAATGCCATAACTCATGGAGTGTATTCTTCTCCTGTTTCTTCATCTTGTTATACTATCAAACTGAAGTTACTTCACACTATAAACTGGTTGTAATGAACTTCAAGTTCAGCATTTAAAGTAAAAGTAAAAAATAGTAAAATCTAAGAGTTAGATGTTTAATCAAACCCCATACGAATATTCTCTTCCTTAATTAGCTGTAAAAAAATAAATAAATTAAAAGCACATGGTGTAAAATGTTTGGTGTTATTTTTAAAAGTTCTTAGTGATGAGCTTTTGAGAGAATAAATGAGAAATAGAAATATCTACATTCATTTTCATACATGAAAATATGATTGAGAACTCAAATTATTATTATTATTTTTTTGTTAATATTGTTAATTTAGGTTCAAATTATTGATAAAAAATTATAAATTTATATTTATTGTGACCTTAAAATTGACTATAAATCNAATTCAAGTGGGTCTCTCCATATAAGTGGTTTTCGACATTTAAAACAGGCAATCTATTATTAAATAATTTTTTTTTAAAAAAAAGTATACTAAAAAAGATCTTACTAATTTCGAAAAACCAAATGCCATAACTCATGGAGTGTATTCTTCTCCTGTTTCTTCATCTTGTTATACTATCAAACTTAAGTTACTTCACACTATAAACTGGTTGTAATGAACTTCAAGTTCAGCATTTAAAGTAAAAGTAAAAGTAAAAAATAGTAAAATCTAAGAGTTAGATGTTTAATCAAACCCCATATGAATATTCTCTTCCTTAATTAGCTGTAAAAAAATAAATAAATTAAAAGCACATGGTGTAAAATGTTTGGTGTTATTTTTAAAAGTTCTTAGTGATGAGCTTTTGAGAGAATAAATGAGAAATAGAAATATCTACATTCATTTTCATACATGAAAATATGATTGAGAACTCAAATTATTTATTTTTTTTTTTGTTAATATTGTTAATTTAGGTTCAAATTATCGATAAAAATTATAAATTTATATTTATTGTGACCTTTAAATTGACTATAAATGTCATAAAATATTAGAATTTATTATTGATCTAATAAATTTTATAAAATCACGCCAATAAATTAGACAAATTTTTAAGTACCAAAAAAAATTTAGTCATGAACAAACGTTGTTGGCACCACTCCCAATGCAAGAGGAGTAGTAATTACATTTACTTTTCTTTTTGAGGGAAGGAAAAAGTTAAGGATCTTACGTCACTTCACGCGGAGCAAGACAACAAGTGTTGGACAGAGAAGGTAATTATTAAAGCTAATTAATAATGCCACGTCATCATGCCACCCTGGCCTCGTCTCCAGCAAGGACCAACCTCCTACGCCCTTCCGAATTCATGTTCCGTGTAATACGATAAAAAAAAGTAGGAAAATAGAAAATTAGAGTGATAAATAAAATATTATGTTTGATAAAAAAGGTAGGAATGATGGAAAAATAAATGGATTAACTTTTTTTCTAATTTATCAAAATTAATCCCTCTAAAATCGGAAAAAAAAGTGGATAAAAAATTAATTATATGTATTGATATGTATCTTATTTGTCTATATATATATATATATATACATATATTATGTATATATTAAATTTATATAAAAATACAACGGTAAAATATGTATGTACGTATATATATATATATATATATATATATNAAATTTATATAAAAATACAACGGTAAAATATGTATGTACGTATATATATATATATATTTAAAAAAATTAAAATAAAATAAAAAATAAAAGTTTTAAATTAAAAATATATATTTTTTGATCTTAACTAAGGATAAAAATTTTCGACTTAACACGATAACATGACTCGAACTCGATACGAAAATAAACAGATTCATTTGCAACTTGACACGACATAATTAATTAAATGAACTAAGTTAAGTTTGACTAATATTCGACACAAATCAGTAATGACTCAACATGAATTTAATATAATACGACTCGATTGTCATCCCTAATTTTAACTATTACAAAAAAAAAAAAATTATCATTTTTATTTTTTATCCATACAACCAAACACAAAAAAAATATATATACCTTTCTTATTTTTTATCCTTAAAAAATAAAAAATATATTCTTCTTATTTTTTATCCTCCTTATCAAATCGTCTTATTTTCTATCCTCCATATTAAGCGGAGCATTAAAGACGAGACTCTCCGACTCCCACTCCCACTCTTTATAAGTGCAAGTAGAGCACGAAGACACAGAACTCTCTTCTTCTCTCTCCTGTTCTCCACTTCTCTCTCTCTCTCTCTCATCAGTACTCAGTCAGGCGTGTCTCTGGCTTTCATTACTGTCTCTCTCTCCAACCCTTCTCTCTCTCTAAACCATCAAACCCACATCAATGACTGTTGTCTACTTTGTTCCCCTTCCCATTTTGCAATACATCACGAACTATAACACAAAAGCATCCGGTTGTTGAGATGTGTGTTTAGTAGCTCTTCGGTCTCTCACATGATATTGTTTGCCTCTGTTAATCTCTCTTTTGCAGCTTTTGACTCTCTCAAAGCAGACCATAAAGAGAGTTAATATCATTCATAAACTCTTCTTGTGTTCCTCAAAACTGATCTTTTCTTTGTTCTCTGTATAATTCTTCAACTATAAAGAGATGGATAGGCATCAATACCCGCGAGAGAGAGAAAACCCATCTTTCTCATCAACACTACTCGATGCAATCTATCGTTCAATTGACGAAGGAGAAGAAGAATTAGTCCTTTGCAGAGAAACCATGAGGAAGAAACACAGTAATTGCACTGTGAAAGGCAATGGTGGTGGCTTTCAGAATGAGGAAGATAAAGCCAATTTTCAACGAGCTTGCATGATCGAGAAATGGATGGAGAAGAAAGTAAGCGAGAAGGTGGTTGTTCGTAGAAAATCTCTGACTGATTTTCAAAGAGACCCACGAAATGATATTCATGTTCCGGTGTTGTTGAATTCGAGCTCGAGCTCTTCAGATTCGAGTTCTGGAGGAGGATTCTCATCATCAGAGGCTGAATCTGTTCAAGGGGGTGTTTCATCAAGGTCATCTTGTTATGCTTTGCATAGGCCAAAGCCAATTCGAACAAGCGTCTCATCAGTCCAGCTCCAGCCTGAAAAATTCAACAATCACGAAAAAGAACACAATAATCATCATCGCCATCGTCAGGAGAGAGATTACATTTCACAACAGGAACCAAAACATGAAGGAGGTTTCGTGAAGACAAAGTCGAGAGCTTTGAAGATATATGGTGACCTCAAGAAAGTTAAGCAACCAATCTCTCCTGGTGCTCGACTTTCGAGTTTTCTGAATTCTCTTTTCACCGCAGGAAATGCAAAGAAACCAAAGATTTCTTCCACTGGAGGCTTTGATGAATCGAAATTGAAATCTGCAAACACATCTACATGTTCATCAGCTTCGTCATTCTCAAGGTCATGTTTGAGCAAGACTCCATCTTCCAGGGGAGGAAAATTAAGCAGTAATGGCACAAAGAGGTCGGTGAGGTTCTATCCCGTGAGTGTAATTGTCGGGGAAGATTGTCAACCATGTGGACATAAATCTTTATATGAAGATCATCATGAAGCAAATTTTCAGACTCTGAAAGAGAAACGAAACTCCATGAATGAAGAGCTTAAAGTTCATATCATGGAGAAACACCGCAGAGTTGAGGAAGCTGCAAGAGATCTTTTAAAGAATTATCAGAAGAAGGTTGAGCAGTGCGAGTTTGATATGAGAAATTCACTTGATGGGGACGATGATGATGATGATGCTGCAAGTTATGCTAGCTCTGATCTATTTGAACTCGATAATCTTTCTTCTATTGGAATTGAAAGGTATCGGGAAGAATTGCCCGTGTATGAAACAACCCATTTCGACACCAATCGAGCCATTGCTAATGGTTTGATTTTGTAATTCCAAAAAAAAAAAAATGTTAGTGCTTTTGTTTAATTGGTTTGGGGGTTTACTCAAGAGAAATGAAATTTCTCCTTTGTTTGTTCATAATCTTTAGTTTGTCTATTTTTTTTTTTTAAGTGATTTTGAATTTGTTGGTATTTGTTTAAAGAACGTTAAGATAGAGGTAGATCTTCAACAACCAACCGAGAAAGAGTGATGGAGTATGGAATGATATCACAGAGAGAGGTGAGAAAAAGAGAGGGAGAGAGAAAAGTAAAGATGAAGAAACTGAAGATTCCGAGATCGCGTTCACACGCGAAGATGATTAGGTAAAAGCAAAGCAAAGCAAAGGCAGATCTTCTCCTCTCATCAATTCTCATTCATTAGGATGAAGAGAGAGAGAGAGAGAGAGAGTTTAGGCTTTTGCTTCTTCTATTGTATTGTGGGGTCCCCAGTTGCTTCACCATGGCTCCAGCAACACCATGATACCCCTTTCCCCACCAAAGAATTGAGCTGTTCATCGGTCAAAAAAGTGGTTCCTGCTAATTTGAATGCTAACCATTCCGGGCTCTATTTTATGTAGTGGTTCACCCTAATTGTAGCTTAAATGTAACATTATCGAATTGTAAACTTTGACCTTCTGAATTTGAATTTTAAGTCAAGTTATAAAAAATTTATTATTCATAAATATTCTAGTTTCAGCGTGTGTATCTTATCTTTGACCAAATTAAAGAAAGAATTAGTCAATGTGCGCTTAAACTGACCCAACACCTTTGTCTTATAAAGTCTTGGCTCTTCATATGCAACCAAATTTTTCTACCAAATCTTGCTCACCATAAAAATAAGGTGGATTGTTGTTAATAACTGATCTTAAAAAAAGATTATGGTAAACATCACATTTTGACTCATTTCTTAATTCAAATTTCAGTGTTCTAAGTTGATTAATTAGGAGGATTTTGTTGTGATTTAATAATGGTGTAATGGTTCTTTTAAGTCTTAATGGGTTGGTAAAAGAAGGGGTGAATACTTAGAGGGATGATTATGAAGTGCAAAAAAGAAAAGGTGAAAGATAGATAGATGGTCGCCAAAAGCTCAGGACAGGAAATCTAGTGTTAGATTTTTGTTGGGGGACGAATTTAGTCTTTAGTAAGTAGTAACTAANTTTTTTTTTTTTAAGTGATTTTGAATTTGTTGGTATTTGTTTAAAGAACGTTAAGATAGAGGTAGATCTTCAACAACCAACCGAGAAAGAGTGATGGAGTATGGAATGATATCACAGAGAGAGGTGAGAAAAAGAGAGGGAGAGAGAAAAGTAAAGATGAAGAAACTGAAGATTCCGAGATCGCGTTCACACGCGAAGATGATTAGGTAAAAGCAAAGCAAAGCAAAGGCAGATCTTCTCCTCTCATCAATTCTCATTCATTAGGATGAAGAGAGAGAGAGAGAGAGAGAGTTTAGGCTTTTGCTTCTTCTATTGTATTGTGGGGTCCCCAGTTGCTTCACCATGGCTCCAGCAACACCATGATACCCCTTTCCCCACCAAAGAATTGAGCTGTTCATCGGTCAAAAAAGTGGTTCCTGCTAATTTGAATGCTAACCATTCCGGGCTCTATTTTATGTAGTGGTTCACCCTAATTGTAGCTTAAATGTAACATTATCGAATTGTAAACTTTGACGTTCTGAATTTGAATTTTAAGTCAAGTTATAAAAAATTTATTATTCATAAATATTCTAGTTTCGGCGTGTGTATTTTATCTTTGACCAAATTAAAGAAAGAATTAGTCAATGTGCGCTTAAACTGACCCAACACCTTTGTCTTATAAAGTCTTGGCTCTTCAAATGCAACCAAATTTTTCTACCAAATCTTGCTCACCATAAAAATAAGGTGGATTGTTGTTAATAACTGATCTTAAAAAAAGATTATGGTAAACATCACATTTTGACTCATTTCTTAATTCAAATTTCAGTGTTCTAAGTTGATTAATTAGGAGGATTTTGTTGTGATTTAATAATGGTGTAATGGTTCTTTTAAGTCTTAATGGGTTGGTAAAAGAAGGGGTGAATACTTAAAGGGATGATTATGAAGTGCAAAAAAGAAAAGGTGAAAGATAGATAGATGGTCGCCAAAAGCTCAGGACAGGAAATCTAGTGTTAGATTTTTGTTGGGGGACGAATTTAGTCTTTAGTAAGTAGTAACTAATTACAAGAGAAAATAATTAATAATAATATTATTTTTGCTTATATATGAAACTCTCTTAAGACTTTTGATGTCAGATTGGTTGTGTTTTCTTAGGGCATTCATTCAAAAGATACTGCAACTTTTTAATTAACTTCCCCCAATTTCCCAACACATTGTCTTATATTTGATTCAAATCAATTTGGTTAGAACATGGTGTTTGGCTAGAAAAAAAAAACAAAAACAAAATAGATTAATTTTCATTCCAACCTAGCAAAGTTTATCACACAGACTTACCATAAAAACGATAATCATGTGCGTTGAGATGTTAGAGAAAAATGATAATCATTTTTTTTTTAACTTCCGCTTTTACATTTATTCGAGGCATAAAAATTTCATTTTTTACTTTTCATATTTTCTACCAAATCCAAATTAAGGAAGGTAGAAAAGTGTAATCTCTTAAACTTTTTTTCCTTATATTTTTTCGTCTATAAAGCTGGACGGACTAGTAAAATTTTATTGTATTATTAGTTTTCAAAATTATTTTTTGGGAGTAGGACAAATCTATCAAACTTCACAAGATGCATGTTTGTAAGAAAAACGTAGAGTCCGACAGATGATTTAGTATGTACGATCTATGCAATTTTTTTTTTTTTCCCATTTTTCAATTTTGGACATAAATCTTTGTGTTCTTGTATCGTTTCTTTGCTTTATTCTTTCTTTGTTATTTATGTCATCACCAACCTCATCCTGGGGTTAGTGGGAGTTTATTCCCGACCATGCTTTATTGCATGTTTATCCCCGTATCCCTAAAGAGATAAATATCAACAAATTTCCGATCAAATAGAAATGCACTAAAACTATTAAAAAATGATGAATCAAGTAGCGTACAAAATTCTCGTCATTGTAAGCTTTGAGGAGAGTTAAATGTATTCAGCCTTACTCATACAAAAAAAAAAAACAATTTCCAACTCCAAATCACTATAAAATATCCTTACCGTTGCATCTAGGTTTGCCCTTTTANTTATATTTGATTCAAATCAATTTGGTTAGAACATGGTGTTTGGCTAGAAAAAAAAAAAAACAAAATAGATTAATTTTCATTCCAACCTAGCAAAGTTTATCACACAGACTTAGCATAAAAACGATAATCATGTGCGTTGAGATGTTAGAGAAAAATGATAATCACTTTTTTTTTAACTTCCGCTTTTACATTTATTCGAGGCGTAAAAATTTCATTTTTTACCAAATCCAAATTAAGGAACGTAGAAAAGTGTAATCTCTTAAACTTTTTTTCCTTATATTTTTTCTTCTATAAAGCTAGACGGACTAGTAAAATTTTATTGTATTATTAGTTTTCAAAATTATTTTTTGGGAGTAGGACAAATCTATCAAACTTCACAAGATGCATGTTTGTAAGAAAAACGTAGAGTCCGACAGATGATTTAGTATGTACGATCTATGCAATTTTTTTTTTTTTCCCATTTTTCAATTTTGGACATAAATCTTTGTGTTCTTGTATCGTTTCTTTGCTTTATTCTTTCTTTGTTATTTATGTCATCACCAACCTCATCCTGGGGTTAGTGGGAGTTTATTCCCGACCATGCTTTATTGCATGTTTATCCCCATATCCCTAAAGAGATATATATCAACAAATTTCCGATCAAATAGAAATGCACTAAAACTATTAAAAAATGATGAATCCAGTAGCGTACAAAATTCTCGTCATTGTGAGCTCTGAGGAGAGTTAAATGTATTCAGCCTTACCCATACAAAAAAAAAAAAAAAACAATTTTCACCTCCAAATCATTACAAAATATCCTTACCGTTGCATCGAGGTTTGCCCTTCACACTTTTAACCCTCTCAAATAAAAAAAGTAGCATAAAATTCCAAGCATCCTTATCTGTTTTTCATTAAAAAGTGGTTCCGTATTAACAATTTACTTTCCTTTTTTTAATCCCAAATATTTTTTAAAGACATAAAGAGATGGAAGTGAGAGTTGAGAGGACCACAAAATCATAACAGTTTGATATGCTAATTATATTTAAAGCTCAACTTACATATTATATAGCAAAATCAAAGGTTACGAAACTTGAACCACATGTAAAGGAAAGGCTAGTCTATGGTCAAAAGTGTTGTAGGCTAAGAAATAGAATAGCCTAGGAATGGCAGAGAGTATGTTAGGTCCCAGACCCTGTCAGTGTACTAACAGAATTCTCCTATTTTTAAGTATTTTAGTCTCGGTATAAAATAGTTGAAACAAAACTCAGAGCCCACTCGATGTCCTTTCCTATTCATTAGAAACTTGTTAATACGGATTACAATACCCTTCTGCTGTTCTGCATCTGTATAACCTAACTAACTCCTGTACTATGATTAACTTTCAGTTGAGGGTAACAAAAAGCGAAACTCTAGGTTGATTAGTGATAGATATAAAGCTCCTCTAATAGAATTTGAAAAAACTAAGTGATATATAGTCTGATGATGCCTAAATTTGGCCTATTGGCCTGACATTAGTTGTATATATAATGTAAATCATGCACTAGTAAGTATCCCACTAAGGCTTATTTGATCATGCACGCCAGTTGAGTGGGACCTTTTGTGTGCTGAGCTTCATCCTGATACCATTAAATTCAACATGACCTTTACTGCTTGCTTTGGTCATTAAACAACTTGACAAAAGAGAAGATAAAATATATGTTAGGATAAGTTGCTAATTTTAGCTAGAATTAAAAAAGAATGAAAATGGTTCATACACACCTANATTAGTTGTATATATAATGTAAATCATGCACTAGTAAGTATCCCACTAAGGCTTATTTGATCATGCACGCCAGTTGAGTGGGACCTTTTGTGTGCTGAGCTTCATCCTGATACCATTAAATTCAACATGACCTTTACTGCTTGCTTTGGTCATTAAACAACTTGACAAAAGAGAAGATAAAATATATGTTAGGATAAGCTGCTAATTTTAGCTAGAATTAAAAAAGAATGAAAATGGTTCATACACACCTACATCTGTGTGTATGTGTGTGAGTAAGAGAGAGAGAGAGATACATAGATGAAAAAGATTGACATGCTATTTGATCATATCTACGGTGAATTGAGGAGTTTTTAATGGTAAATCTCTTTCTTTATTCATTAGGATGAAAAAAAATGACATTTCTGTACGGCTGTTGAAGTGGGGAACTTAACAGCAATGATGAGAGATATACGAGACAGTGGGTGTGAGACCACCTAACCCTCGAAGTGTTGACTATTCTTTTCTTCAAACCTATCCCCCATCTCTGATTAAAAAAAAAAAAAAACCCCCCTATCCCTCATCATGAGCATAATCTTCTCAGTAACATAAAGTTTTGAAACATTTAGTGGGGTGTTTAATGAGAAATTATGTAACCCAAGAAGGTTCAAACACAGAATGTGCATAAGAGTATATAATCTCTTTTTTTGGTATATAATATAGATACATAAATAGATCACTTTACATATCCGTTAAATGTCTTTCAGTACTACATAATTATCTGTAGAAAATCCCTCACATTTACGTCAAGGTTAAAGGTAGCCCCCCCCCCCCTTTTTTAAGTTCTGAAGAATAAATTTAACCATAATAAACTATTGTAACTATAAGAACTCGAAGCCGAATATATAATCAACCCACCTTTCTGTATAACCTATTCACATGAGTGGAGTTGAGGGAAAAAAAAAAACTTCAGCAAACCCACCAGCTCAAAGAAGATGTTAAATTAAGTTATCATTAGGCAACGTTTTTTCAGATAGTTTTAAATACGGAAATAATTTTATTTAATAGTAAACATATTTGTAGTATGTAACAAAAATAAACACACATATATCAAGTACTTATAGATTTATATATGTATAGCACTATAAATAATATAGAGTATAGGGTAATGGATTGAATTTGAAATCGGACACGAGAAAAAAATACAAAATACAAAAAAAAATTAACAGTATTTAAAGATCATTTAAAAAACAAGAAAAGAGTTGGCCTGAGTATTATTATAATTGATAATACTCCTGTCTTTGTACTTGGAAACGTGCAAGACAATCAAATTCCACAAGAGTGGTCAGCTAATAATGAAGGAAAATTCAAGAGAAGTACAGTAAACCCTAACCCTAGCATGAATCTCTTCCACACAAGGTATGACCAACCACAACCCCATGGGATATATATAAATCTTAGCTGCCCCAACAGTAATTTAATGGCGGTTCCTAAATCCAAAACGAGTCGTTGCAATCACAGCTTTATATCATACAGTTTGTGGGCAAACCTTGGCTGGGGTTGTCACAAACCAACCAAACACAAGTCACTGGCACACAGATATATATGTATACATATAGCATTTGGTGATAAGGGATAAAATCCATTGTAGGGCCTGTTAGTCTGTTAGTAAGTCAATTCTCTACCACAAAAATGAGTTGATCTCTGGGTTCAACCTTCTTCTCAGTTGTCCATTTACAAGGGTNTTGGTGATAAGGGATAAAATCCATTGTAGGGCCTGTTAGTCTGTTAGTAAGTCAATTATCTACCACAAAAATGAGTTGATCTCTGGGTTCAACCTTCTTCTCAGTTGTCCATTTACAAGGGTGCATGCAGGGTCAAGTACCATACAATAATCCATGTTACAGAGTTTTCTGTCTGTGAAAATGGACAAACCCATGGCCTCCCCTCTGATCTGTTACAGCTATCTATCTATCTATCTATCTATCTATCATCTCTAAGTGGTTGTTAATCTTCTTTTCATTCTTCATTCCTCTCCTCAGAATGTTTTCTTGACAATTGTTTTTGCTGATAAAAAATAAAAACATATCTGATCAATAGATTTGTCATGTTCTTGGTTGTCATTTTTTGCCGTTTATATTAGGGCACAGATGGCTTCCATGCACGGTCATAGATTCCACTACTTCTGGTGGTGAGATAGTACTAATTTTTTAAAGTGGTGGCCACTGATTCCAATTACAACCACCACTCTTGTCTTCTTTCAGAAGATAAAATGCTTGTATTGACAAGTTACTATCAGGCACAGGTAACTATTGTATTGATAAAAAGACAATTGTATGTACTATTAATTTTGCCAAAACAAGTAGACAACTAAGGTAAGGGATTTGTTTTATTTTTTATTATCTTCTTGTTAAATTTTTGAGTTGTGAGTTTGAACTTTATCGTCTNATATCTGATCAATAGATTTGTCATGTTCTTGGTTGTCATTTTTTGCCGTTTATATTAGGGCACAGATGGCTTCCATGCACGGTCATAGATTCCACTACTTCTGGTGGTGAGATAGTACTAATTTTTTAAAGTGGTGGCCACTGATTCCAATTACAACCACCACTCTGTCTTCTTTCAGAAGATAAAATGCTTGTATTGATAAGTTACTATCAGGCACAGGTAACTATTGTATTGATAAAAAGACACAATTGTTTGTACTATTAATTTTGCCAAAAAAAGTAGACAACTAAGGTAAGGGATTTGTTTTATTTTTTATTATCTTCTTGTTAAATTTTTGAGTTGAGTTTGAACTTTATCGTCTTTTTTTTTTAATATATATATAATGTTTGATTAAAAAAATAAAATAAAAATAAAGAGATTATTATAGAATAAATTATTAGTATCACTTTATGCATTACTCTAAGATTTAATTAAAATTTGAGGAGGAAACATTGCTTTAAATGCAAGTTGAGACTTGAGAGGGTGGGGGCCAAACTGGACAGGGTCCCACGTGAGATCTGGCACCAAGCGTGTCTAAAATGGAAGAATAGTATTCAGAGGCCAATATGACTTTAGAGAACGCAGCAGCGCACGTGATGGGGTGGCCGGCATGCTGCAGACCTGTCGCGCATGCACACGTGTGTGCCCCTTCACTATATTTCGCTGTTCACCATTCCATATGATCACAGAAAAAAAAAATATCACACTAGTGGGACCCGTCTTTCCACTTTGATTAACTCTGCCCCCCTTCTGCTTGGCAACCTCCATCTTCATTTAGTCCTTTGACACCTGTGCCATCACCCTCAAGCTCACCGCTTTGTTAATGTCTAATTACATAATTACCCACACAAAGGTCAGAGAGAGAGACACACACACAGAGCAGGCAGCTTTTAGTAAAAGTAAAGAGGGTGGAGGATGATCAACATTCCAGACAGAAAAAAAGGGAACTCCGGAGGATTGAAAAAGAGAAAGGGTGAGAATTTTTGGCGATCCCAAGAAGAGTGTGTTCAAACTGTTTGGCACAATCAGCTTTTCTTTTTCTCTGGAAAAGAAGAGGGAAGAGCACATGATCAGAAGATAAATTTTCATTTTCTGGGAAGAGGAGACAAAGATAGCAAACATAATTTTGAATTCCAGACCTCCGTTCCGTTCCTGGGTTGGGTTAGGAGAATGAACATTCGAGCGATTGTCTTCGCGGATCCAAACACGCTCACAAGTCACACAATAAACATAAGACCAATAGAGACTTCATAAAGAACCAGACAAGACATACATAGTCACAATTGTCTCTAGTTCAAAACTCCTATCAACGTAAAATCCATGTTTGACCCATTTATATGAGATTTGCATTATTAGGGCATTATTGAAACGATTCTCCATTCCCAAAAAAAGCAGACCTGAAGGAACATATACTTTTACTGAAAGCAGGCAAGCCAACATTTCCCATAATTCCCACTTGTTCCACTTCAGAGAACACATTTCGAGGGCATCTCAATGAATAACTGCTCAGGGTTTACAAAACACGTAAGCTGCAAATAACAATCACAGTGGAGAGACTCCAAGAAAGAATGCTAAGGAAATCTCTAGCTACTCCCCCACATTATAGTTCATTTGCCACTTTATAAACTTCTAGCATCTCTAATTACCACAAAAAACACTACTTTCAAGCTGTGATATACGTAGCACAAGTCCTCCAAGTAGCACCATCATGCAAATGTCTCTTTATGTCTTCAAGGGAGCCTTCTTTTCTCTGTCAGAAATTCGAGCAGGGGCTGTTGAATGTGATTTGAAACGACCTCTCCCTCCATCTTCCCTCTCCTGCACAATGCAAGTTTACAATGTTTTATTCGTTTGAGAGATTACGTGCTTGGGCTCAAGATAAATCAACAGATTCAAGAAACCTCCACACTAGCAGATATCCCTTTCTAATTCAGTGCCAGCCAAACTTAGCAAAATTTAAGACCTCAACCAATACGTTTACTTTTCAAGGATACTACTCTACAAAGAAATTAAGTCAAAATTGCTGGCGTTAACAGATGACATTTACCAACTCCCTACTTGTTCAGAAAAAAGATGCTAGTATGTTCACACAATAAAAAATACTATGTTACAACGATTAATTAAAAAGCTGCTCAAAAAAATTGAAATGAAACATCAAAATGAAGATGTGACAACCCAGCGTAGACGTTCATCAGTCTTGCAGGTAATTGGAAAACCAACAAGAAGCTTCCTTTATCAATAAGACTATTTCAAAACTACTTCCAAAACTGGGATTTGCTTCCACTACTCAAAAGATTACAGTTCTCTTTGTTAATGTTGATAACGATGATATCTATGTAAACTGTGATGATGTGGAAGATATAACTAGACTACAGGTATTAGCCATGGTCTAAGAAATCAAGAATTTATCGGTACTCGATTACTTCTTTGGTGTAGAACTTGGTATCTATACCAAAAATAGACATTTCTATTTTCTGAGGCAACGAGGATGTCCAGATGCAGACGAGCTCTTACTTCTAATTGAGGCCAACAATTGCATTGAAGAAGCGGAAAGTGATCAGACAGATAGACTTGACTATCTTTCTTACCCATGTTCGAATATTGCTTATACAGTTTAGTGTTGTGAGTTTATGCATAATCCTATTATCTGGAGATGAGATTACTATTAGAATTTATTGGATTCTATTTAATAAAAATACATGGGTGAAGGATGAGTCCAAGTTCTCAGACTAAAACCATATTGTGTATTACGCTCTTTTCTTTTTCTTCTTTTTCAACCTTATCTTTTCAAGAGGTATCCCTCCCCCAATTTCTTTAACACATAATATAATAATACATTCTCAAATAAAATGCTTTCTGCACCTTTTTCTTGACAATCTGAACTACGTCCTCATCCTGGAGAACATGACCAAGGCCACAATGCTGTGGATAATGCCTTGCACTTATGCCCCACACTAACACATATTTCACATCCTTCACAAGGCTCCTGTGTATGTGGTTACAAAAATCTTCGACTGAGCAGCCACCTCTATCCTAAAATAACAACCAATAAACAAAGATATGTTAAAAAAATGATGTTTGAAACAAGTAAATAAATATCAGAAACTTCCACATGTCGGATCAGCTTCACCAAAACAACCATGGTATGACAGGAAGATATGTGACATACAGCGGAAAGAACTACAGGGTCAGAGAAATCAGGCTGCTGGCCCTGTGGCTTTGTATAAACTCTGACAAGTCCCATCTCCTCCCACATCTTTGCAAGTAATCTGTCTAAGTTCAGCTGTTTAAGCAAGGCAATAGGCAGTTAATTTTCTCCAATCAGGCACTTGAGACAGAACAATTCATGTATGCTATGTCAGACAAGGTGAAGATAGCTTCCCAGTTAATTTCCGGAGGTGCATTGCAAAGCATTGCAACATGTATTGGGCTTTTAATGCCAGTGAGAAATAGTAAAAACATATTCTGCGAGGGGATGGCTTGTCAAAACAGAAATTTGACGAACCAAACTTGGCCAGAAAGTGGCCAAGTGCTGTTAAATGTGCCCCCTTCAGGTTGCTGGTATGCATTCGATTTCCCACTAAACCTATAATGTGTGAGACTATAAGACATTATTGCCATTAATTTTCAATTCTTCGCAGCACGCATAACAGCAGAGAAAACACATTTTCAATTCAAAATTGTTTATCTGACCAGAACCAGTTAAATTTTATGCAATAACTGACAAAAAAAAAATGGAACAAAAACTCAATGAAGCATCCAGGTTTGTCATTTCAGCCAAATCAAGAGCTAATTTTAATGACTTAGCAGAAAGCAATGTGAAATATTTAAGTCAAAACTAGGGAAAAACAACAAAGGCACCATCCCCCCCCAGTTTGAACCAAAACAGCTGGTCTGCGTACATTATGTAGGTTCTGCTATGAACAAAGTTGCATGCTAAAAGCGATAATTAGGATCACAGAACCTGCCTTCAAATTGCAACTGATGACCACAGAATTAACCTGTCGGGCTAATTTGTCCACATCATCAATGCCGATGACATCTATTTTGTTGTATACGTATATACACTTCATGTATTTACGGTTTCCTTCAATAACATCTATCAGGTCATCCACTGTAGCATCCTCACGAAATAACACCTGTGGAAAAAGAAAAATTATCAGAAAAGGGCACCTTTATGGGAAACCTAGCAACCAAATTCAAGAACAATCACACATACAAACATGTGCAGCGAGGATAAAAGTAAAAGATGGGCTTATGGGATTCATCAAAATGGAATTGTGAATAGTTTAGAAGGTCAATGTCAGGGTAATTCAAGCATCCACTCATCAACTTGTTAAAACAAGCTTTCAATCCCTTTGAAATAGGAGTAATCAAGCTATCCTAGAGAGAACTTCTAGTGCGCTTTCTTGTCAGATACTACTGCAGGGTACATGTCCATGGTAAGTATGATCACCACATTCCTTCCAAATGCTCTGTTTGCCTAGAAGCAAATACATATCCCATACTTATATAAGACATTTTCTTGAGGAGATATACTAGCTCTCCATCTGCGTATGAACAATTTGATAGAAATATTCGTGTTGAAACTTCTGCAGTGCCAACTTTAGTTTTTTTGGAAGGAAGGTGTACCATGTTTCGGAACATTCGTTTCCTTTCGCAAATTGCTAGGGTGTTTGCGTTTTCTGGTAGTTATACAATGGGCAATTTTTGGAACATTCAACATCTTACACTGTGGTTTAGTGGACAAACATTTTTGGAACATTCATCCCTTCCATAATTTGCATGACAGTAGAATAGATGATACCAATCACATTTATATTCGAACCCACCAACAACGTTGCTTGGAACCATTCCATATGAATTTGAGGAGATGCACAAACAGTCACTGAAACCAATGAAGTGCAAATAGATGTAGTGGAACGTACTATTTTTGGAAGCACATGCAAAGTGAAGGAAAGATAGCAGTTAAGTGGAAAATATTCAGACCAAATTATTGTCATTCGGAAAATACTAAAAACTTGATCCATTTGCAGCTACAAAGGGAGGGGCAACTTATGGGAGCGATCTGGTAACTGGAGTTTGACTGCAACTCTCATTTTTACTGATCCTATATTTGAGTTTTTGTTGGCTAGGATGAGTTTCAATCTTTGTGTTTAGCATCTTAAAAGGTCCTCATCATCTGTTTGTCGTCTTATGTTGTCTTTGGCCTGGGATCATTGCTTCAGGAATTCCTTGTATAATTGTAGCAACTTTTAATAAAATAATCTTACTTAAACCTACCCATGCTCACCCCCACTCCCTAAACACATGCGCACACAGAAAATTAAGGGGAAAAATATGAAATAAAAGAGACAAGTAAAGATTCAAGGCTGACATAAGCATGTGAAAATGATCATGAAATTGGTAACTCTCGATACTCCTCCCCTTCTTTTTCCTCCAGGCCACAGTAATGTGAAAAAGTTTTCGCTCCACCAAATCAGAATCTGATGGTGAAATATAGGGCAGTCATTTATTCCAGCAAACTTAGTGCCATTATTATTTACCTCACAATTTTAGGGGCTAACTGAATTCTGTACAAGAATGAAAGTTTTCAAATTGGTGAGACGAATACCTCTGCATTGTGAATTTTGTATTCATGTAGAATCTGATAGCAAAGCTTCTCATCCACATGAGTTAACGGCATGGTGCTGTTGAAAGAAATACCCCCAGTTTTTTTCTTTCTGAAGTATATCTGCCAGCAAACAAAAGCCCAATAGGAAACTGAGCCCAGACTTCTGATGGGAACCAACTCATAAAAGATAGCTTGACATATACAAACTAGTCAAACAACTAGATAAAAAGTTTGGGCACCCATGGAACGATACATTACTTGAGGTGGTCTCTTGTTTAACCGTAAACCAACAGCTTCCAGCTCCTTTGTCAAAATTTGCCGATGTCCTTCACTCTGAAATATTCTCAATTAGTTTACGATTACAACCAAGAAAGCATGACAGCAAATTTGAAATACCAACAGCCCACAGTGCACCAAACTGCCAAATTCCAGAAATGCAATGGAACACATCTACCAATCATGCAATGCTGATGTTATGCATCTATCATGATCAGAAACAAAAGAAAAACTTGCATCAGCAATAACAGTTCAAGTATACAACCTTACAACTCGCACCATAAATGTGTAAATTCTCAGGCTACAAATCTAAACTTAATATCAAAAAAAAATTAATAGGTTGATATGAGACTCATCAAGCAGTCAGCAACCATATTGTCATTCTTATTGGCAAGCCTAGAATTTAATGCTGATTAAAGAAAATAATAAAATTCAAAGGGTCAGGGCAGAAAGCGATTAAAGGAGCAAGACAAATCCAAATGGCCCTTCAACCTCAAGCCCCTTAAAAAAACTTTGTAGGAAGAACTGAACCATAAACTTCAAAAGAGTAACCAGAATCGGAATCGGGGATGGAGGCATAGCCAAAAAATATTGCAAGTACAAAAGTATTTATATACCTATTTAACAATTCAAGTCCACCAAGAATTTGTTATGAAGTGCAGAAAAAAAGTGCTCTATCTCCTTAAATCACAGCGAGCACAGTAATATTGAGAAAATGCCAAGCATTGATTACAAGGAATACCCACAATACCTATATAGCCCTAACCAAGAACCATTAACTTACTTTTGACGCATCAAGAATCATTAATACAATGTCTGATGACTTTGAAACAGCAATGACCTGAAATAAAAAATAAGAAGTTCGACGAGGTGTAATTTGGGTGAGATTTAAATTCATGAAAAGGAAAATAGAACAAATGACCGAATAGCATACCCTAATGCAAAAGCTTCTTCATTTAAGACTGGAATAGTGGAATTCAAAAAGCGTTTATCAAATATCTATTTACAAGGAAAATTTAAGAATCATTGATAACCAGACGACCATAACAGTCACAATAGGAAGGAAACTTACTTGTCTACCACGTCCCTTGCCTTCAGAAGCACCTTCAATAATTCCAGGAAGATCAAGTAGTTGAATTTTAGTATCATTGTAGTGAATAATCCCAGGGATGCAAGTAAGCGTTGTGAACTCGTATGATGCAGCTTCTGAATGTGTCCCCGTCAACATTGTCAGAAGTGTTGACTTCCCCACACTGCACAAAGAATAGAAATCATTGAAAAAGCTCTCTTTGATAATAAGGCAATGTATAATGATATATATGTGTGCATGCACGTCTCACAGAGAAAGGAAGAAAGACTGCTAATAAAACTTCAATTTCATTTCTAACCCAAAGCAAGTGCAGCCAAGAACTCCCATGCTGTAATTTAAGTGAACACTTGAAAGAAAATTCAGCTTGCTTTTAGATGAAATTAAGCCATCAGCACACTAACTCAAACAGTTAGCAGCTGGTAGGACCACTACAAAAATATTAACTCCACAGAAAGCTATTAAATTTGTAAAATAGCCTATTTTTCCTCTGGAGAGAAGTAAGCAGGACAAATTCATTTCATTTTTGTTACAGTGAGAATGAATTTATCTTTTTCTTTTCTGTTTTTAAAAGGAAAAACAAACAATTACCAAGGGGAAAGACGGGCAGACCCAGAACTTCATCATAGTGAGGGCAACTTTTAACAAACAATAATACTAGTGGTACATAATTTGGAGACCTGATTCCGAGACCTCATACATTGCTACCACTGGATTAGCAAATACACTACATCCAATGCTATGACCCACTACTAACTCAAGGATGTCAATACGTTTAAAGTTCAAATTAAGTCTCAATAATATCACTCTTTTAACTATAATAAGATTAAAAAGTTTAAGCTAATACTAAATAAAAAAAGATGACCCAGTGCACAAACTCCCACTATTGCAAGGTTTCAGAAGGGTTAAATGTATGTAGCCTTACTCCGCATGTGAGAAGTCATTTTCGTGACTTTAATTCTTAACACTTAAGGTCACAATTGAACAACCTTATCTTTATAATTGATCCTGACTAGTTTTCATTTTATAAAAAATATTGCATAATCTTATTATTCAATATACCCAAATTAATAACGGTGAGAGAAAGGGGCAAGATATAGATAGAAAACGAGAGCTTCAAAATAATATATTGCCCCCACAAATGTGTAACTCTACCCCTGGGGACATATATGGCAAACCTTGGAAATCCTATTAGAGCAACACGTCCATGGCCATATTTTGTAACTTCGAAACCCTCTCCAGCTCCACTAGAACCCTGATTCATTGTCGAAAAGTAACGATGTAAACAAACTTACTCGGTAACAACCAAACAGCCACAAGCACAACATATATCATGAGATCAAGGGAACTGAGATTCCACTAAACAAAAAATTCAAAAATGCATGTCAGATCGACCATAGAGGATATCATAAAAGTTACATACTTTTGGAGGCTCCAATAATTGTGTCCTTAGCTTTGCTATCTTAGCCTTGAGCTGACCCAGATGATATTCTGTGCAGATAAAAAAGTGAAACAACATGAATTTGCCAAAATATATAACAATATTCTTACAAAAAAATATCTTTACACACATGACTCGTTTGGTTGCCGTATTAGAAATAGATGAATTAGATAGAGTAATCCAGTCTAATACAATATGAAAGGACAAAAGACAAGATTAAATAAGGTATTAGAATAATACGTAATTTTATCTAATGTTTGACAATACACAACATAAACGTTGGATAATAGTTATTTAATTCAATCGATTGTTTGGTTAGAAAATTATTTTATTATATTTATGTTGAATTAACAAAAATATCCTGAATCAGTGTTTGTTATATTGATGACAATTTGATTTTATCAGTTAGGGAATTATAATAGTAAATGTGTAGAGTAATACGTTTGAGCTGGATTATAATACAACTTTTTTTGTGGTATTAAAATACCTCCATAATACAGGCCTATCGTATAAAAAATATATGATAAGTATACGATTAGTATATATTTTTGAAATTAATACGGTATCAAATTTACTTACCAAACAAAGTATTAAGCCCGATTAAATAAAAAATAGTACAATATAATATTTAATCCTTTTATAATACGTCTACCAAACGAGCCCACAGAGGATTGAGATACATAGAACATTGAGGATCGGGAAATCTATTCTAAAACTTGCATGAAAGAACCAGTAATGAACTAAACATGACATCAAAAGAGGTACCAAAAAAGTGTAAGATGTAACTTCAAGCAACTCTGATCACTCATTAGTAGTTACATCTCGAGTGAAATACTAAATAATTTACGACTCGTGCAATAAAAATGAAATTAAGAAATATTTCTTCATTTATCTGCGTCTGTGAGAGAGAGAGAAGGGGAAGGGTAGGAATAAGTTATGATTCTACTAATCATCAACTCAAGTCACATGTAAAATAATAAATGTCATTACTGTGCTGCATAAAGAAACTCGACTTAGGTTAACCAATGAAAAGATCAACAAAAATAAATTGGTGATTGATTATGCAAATAACCAGTGGCTTTATTTTTCTGGGTTCGGGCCATCTCGGCTTCAATCTCTTTGATCTTCTCTATGATCCCCATTTTTGCTCAAGTCTAGCTGACACAAGAAAGAGAGAGATACAGAGATTAGTTTCAGAACTTGAAAGTGTTCCAATTGAAAGATAACCAGATAGATGCTTAACAAAGAACATGGATATACACATAAGGAAAAAAAAGAAACTAAACCCATTATAAGGATTGGAAGTGTGAAGGACCACGAAGGAACATTATCCCACAGAGCAATAAAGTTTGCAGACTTCAATTATCAAAAATTTTAAAGAGAGGGAAAGAAAAAGTAAGACAAAAAATTGCACCACATGAACGGACTTTCGACAATAGAAGTGAAGAATTTACAATCACAGAAAGTTGAACAAAAAATCGAAGGCAGGATTCTTTAAACAAAGAAATAAAGGCCTTTATGAGGTTATGGTGCAGTAGCTTTGCACATTGAAATGCCACATAAACAATGAAATAGAATTAGAGAAGCAAGACTTGAGTGTAAAAAGTGCCACACACATGGTAAAATTGACTAATTTAAGATATGGTATACAACTAAGTAAATTAAAAATATGTTGAGGAAAAACTTCAGGCAGTAATTAAGAATTTCTGCATTTATAACAATCAAGCAACCAACACAAAAAAAAGTGTAACAAATAAGCTGCAGTTTCATGATTCAACCCGAAACTTGGCACTGAATGAATCCAAATGACTTTTATTCTGCAATGGGGAGCATAGAATTCATGGCTTGGAATTGGAAATGGAATTGAACATCACATTATTAGTTTGATATTTCGATTGAATCTTCCTCCAACTCCAGGCCATGATATTCATCCATCCAACCAAAGTAAGTAGTACGCCTAACAGTACAGCTTTATACACTTCTCAGCGTAAATGGAAACAACAAACCAAAGTCATCTACATCATTCATGTAGCTATAAACCAGTGAAAATATGGCTTATGATTTAATTAAAGCACCGGGGTTGTATAGAGTTTAATAGCAACTTCATCTGCACATAAAAAACAAACTTGAAATGGACACAGACAACCAGGTTGATCAGAAAATTCAGGTAGTATTTAAAAAAAAAGGGAAAAATTTGCAGAGAATTAGCAACAAGAACATTACAAAAGCATATAAATACAATTTGATTTCCCAAATTTCTTCCTCGCGATTGGCTAGCTACTGACATGTAAGTGCATGCGATTGAATTTTCCGAGCAATTAGTGCAGATAATCGTGCACAGTCGATATATGAATCAGATAAATAGGAGCTCAATTAACTCAAAAAAAAAAAAAACAAATAGCGAAGAACTACAAAGAGGAAAAGAACAAGTACATAAGGCGAATGCTACCGGAAGCGGGCGAGAAAGAGAGCACCTGATGGCGGTGAAGAGAGAGTAGGCTGTAGGCCTTTGAAAGAGAGGCGTTTCTCGAATATGGTGGCATTCTACTTTAAGATTGAGAGCCTTTTCTGGGCTGGGCTGGGCCGGTAGCAATGGAGGCCCCCCATTGTTAGTATTCGAATGCGAATGGGTTGGGTACGTTAGGAAGTCAACCCAAGTCCAACTTCAAATATGTAAACTCTATTTCTAACTCGGTTCAAACCCGACTTCTAACTCAATTGAGTACATTAATTCGGGATAAATTCAAGCTCTTATCAGCACACTTATCTCATGCATTCTGCTCTAATCCTGATACACCCCAACTCAACCCGAAATATGTAAACTCCGATACTAACTCAGTTTGAACCCCATTTTTAACCGAAATATTCCATTCAAGTAGTACCCAAATTAATTTCTTAAATGGAGCTAGCTAATTCGGGTTAAATTGAGCTCATATCATATCAATACACTTATCTAATGGATTCTGCTGTAATCCTGATACTTGTATCACCAAGAGTTTGACAATTATCTCTCTGATTTCACGTTACAACAACTTGGAACAGGTGTGCTCCAGAGGAATAGACAAAGATGAATATTTTCATGGCAATATTCGTGGAAGTGCTTAGATATTAAAAGGAAACAGACAAAGAAACAAATCACAAGGGCTCCGTTTTTGGTGTTCTTAGAGACGAACCGTGGAGGTCCAAGCGAGATACAGATCTATTGAGCTACTGTTCTTCTCAAAGATGAACAGTAGAGGTCTTCTCAGAGACAAACAATCGATATCTTCTCTATATCGGGCGAGGTCTTCCCCAAATCTATCAAGGTCTTCCTTTACATGTCCAGCAGATGGAGATTATAAATAGGCGGAGATGGAATGCAGACGCAGAGGAGAGAGGCAGATGTCCAAATTGAGAGAAACAACCCATAATCTCTCTCTCAATCTCTCTATATGTACGCATATATTGTCTCATTTTGCACCTTAAAAGATTGTTCAAATCTTAATTTTCACCTTTAAAGATCAAAAATTTCAATTTATACCCTTAAAAATAGAAATTTGTATCAATGTGCATCTCCAAAGGTAAAAAATCTCAATTTGNGAATGCTACCGGAAGCGGGCGAGAAAGAGAGCACCTGATGGCGGTGAAGAGAGAGTAGGCTGTAGGCCTTTGAAAGAGAGGCGTTTCTCGAATATGGTGGCATTCTACTTTAAGATTGAGAGCCTTTTCTGGGCTGGGCTGGGCCGGTAGCAATGGAGGCCCCCCATTGTTAGTATTCGAATGCGAATGGGTTGGGTACGTTAGGAAGTCAACCCAAGTCCAACTTAAAATATGTAAACTCTATTTCTAACTCGGTTCAAACCCGACTTCTAACTCAATTGAGTACATTAATTCGGGATAAATTCAAGCTCTTATCAGCACACTTATCTCATGCATTCTGCTCTAATCCTGATACACCCCAACTCAACCCGAAATATGTAAACTCCGATACTAACTCAGTTTGAACCCCATTTTTAACCGAAATATTCCATTCAAGTAGTACCCAAATTAATTTCTTAAATGGAGCTAGCTAATTCGGGTTAAATTGAGCTCATANTACATAAGGCGAATGCTACCGGAAGCGGGCGAGAAAGAGAGCACCTGATGGCGGTGAAGAGAGAGTAGGCTGTAGGCCTTTGAAAGAGAGGCGTTTCTCGAATATGGTGGCATTCTACTTTAAGATTGAGAGCCTTTTCTGGGCTGGGCTGGGCCGGTAGCAATGGAGGCCCCCCATTGTTAGTATTCGAATGCGAATGGGTTGGGTACGTTAGGAAGTCAACCCAAGTCCAACTTAAAATATGTAAACTCTATTTCTAACTCGGTTCAAACCCGACTTCTAACTCAATTGAGTACATTAATTCGGGATAAATTCAAGCTCTTATCAGCACACTTATCTCATGCATTCTGCTCTAATCCTGATACACCCCAACTCAACCCGAAATATGTAAACTCCGATACTAACTCAGTTTGAACCCCATTTTTAACCGAAATATTCCATTCGAGTAGTACCCAAATTAATTTCTTAAATGGAGCTAGCTAATTCGGGTTAAATTGAGCTCATATCAATACACTTATCTAATGGATTCTGCTGTAATCCTGATACTTGTATCACCAAGAGTTTGACAATTATCTCTCTGATTTCACGTTACAACAACTTGGAACAGGTGTGCTCCAGAGGAATAGACAAAGATGAATATTTTCATGGCAATATTCGTGGAAGTGCTTAGATATTAAAAGGAAACAGACAAAGAAACAAATCACAAGGGCTCCGTTTTTGGTGTTCTTAGAGACGAACCGTGGAGGTCCAAGCGAGATACAGATCTATTGAGCTACTGTTCTTCTCAAAGATGAACAGTAGAGGTCTTCTCAGAGACAAACAATCGATATCTTCTCTATATCGGGCGAGGTCTTCCCCAAATCTATCAAGGTCTTCCTTTACATGTCCAGCAGATGGAGATTATAAATAGGCGGAGATGGAATGCAGACGCAGAGGAGAGAGGCAGATGTCCAAATTGAGAGAAACAACCCATAATCTCTCTCTCAATCTCTCTATATGTACGCATATATTGTCTCATTTTGCACCTTAAAAGNAAAGGGTAATATGAAATTATAATTTTTTATTAGGATAAAATTATATTTTTTAACGGTTATATTAATAGATATCAATGAAAATGGGTTACATGTTATACGTGTACAAATGTCATAAGATGTAGGAGTAATATTCAAAATGTGAAGAGATCTAAATGATTAAGTGACAAGTATGAAGGGATCTAGGTATAATTTATCAATTTAATTTTAGGTGCACATTGATACAAATTTCTATCTTTGAGGGT
>CAUOFW020007613.1:810369-920766 GCA_963454935.2 Ilex paraguariensis | reverse complement strand
ATCTTTGGGGGTGCACATTGATACAAATTTCTATCTTTGAGGGTGTAAATTGAGATTTTTGATCTTTAAGGGTACAAATTGAGATTTGAACAATCTTTCGGAGTGTAAAATGAGATTAACCCTATTTTTTAATAAATGCCGGGATGAGGTCGATTACATTATTTTGAATTGTGTTCGGGTTAAACCCATAAATTCTAAATACCAACTCGAGTATTGTCTGAAATTTTTTGGCTTTATATACAACCGAAGTAAGGGTATTTTAATAATAAAAAAATTCATAATTAACTTAACTACCAAATCAGAACACTAATTTAAAATTTAATAACAAATATGTTTTAAGACTTAAACTGTAAGCTTTATAAGTCTGGATCCCCAATTCTTACAAAACAGGGAGGCGCATCCCAAGTCCGGAATTTTTCGGGCTGAGTTAGAGATAGGCTTGGGTTAACCCGCCCAAATTATAACCAAGCACAACAAAATACTTTTGTTTAGGACGCTTTTTCGGTCTGCAAAATAAAATTGGCAATATAACATTGGTAAATGGCCAGTGGTCACTTTTTTTTTTTTNATTTCATATTACCTTTTATTTTGTGGATTCGATATACTCTAAAGTTGAAAATTAAGCTTACCATTTGAATGTCTAATAAAATGTAGATATTTATATAAAAGGTAATATGAAAAATATTATATAAATATTTACATTTTATTAGACATTCAAATGGTAAACTAGATTTTGAACTTTAGAATATATTGAACCCATAAAATAAAAGGTAATATAAAATTATAATTTTTTATTAGAATAAAATTATATTTTTTAATGGTTATATTAATAGATATCAATGAAAATGGGTTACATGTTATACGTGTACAAATGTCATAAAATGTAGGAGTAATATTCAAAATGTGAAGAGATCTAAATGATTAAGTGACAAGTATGAAGGGATCTAGGTATAATTTATCAATTTAATTTTAGGTGCACATTGATACAAATTTCTATTTTTGAGAGTGCAAATTAAGATTTTTTATCTTTGGGTGCACATTGATATAAATTTCTATCTTTGAGGATGCAAATTGAGATTTTTGATCTTTGGGGGTGCACATTGATACAAATTTCTATCTTTGAGGGTGTAAATTGAGATTTTTGATCTTTAAGGGTACAAATTGAGATTTGAACAATCTTTCGAAGTGTAAAATGAGATTAACCCTATTTTTTAATAAATGTTGGGATGAGGTCGATTACATTATTTTGAATTGTGTTCGGGTTAAACCCATAAATTCTAAATACCAACTCGAGTATTGTCTGAAATTTTTTGGCTTTATATACAACCGAAGTAAGGGTATTTTAATAATAAAAAAATTCATAATTAACTTAACTACCAAATCAGAACACTAATTTAAAATTTAATAACAAATATGTTTTAAGACTTAAACTGTAAGCTTTATAAGTCTGGATCCCCAATTCTTACAAAACAGGGAGGCGCATCCCAAGTCCGGAATTTTTCGGGCTGAGTTAGAGATAGGCTTGGGTTAACCCGCCCAAATTATAACCAAGCACAACAAAATACTTTTGTTTAGGACGCTTTTTCGGTCTGCAAAATAAAATTGGCAATATAACATTGGTAAATGGCCAGTGGTCACTTTTTTTTTTTTTGGATCACCAATTGTCACTTATTGAATGCTAGTTAAAACTAACCATTATTGCTATTCCATTGAGAGTAAGTATGAAAACCATAAGAATTGTTTGGTATTTCTTCATAAGGGAATCCAAATTTTCCTGTTCCGAAACCGCTTTGTATCAATAGCAAGCAATGTCTCGAAAATCTAATTCTCATACCCTTCCTCGTGTTCCCCAGAGTATCTACCACAAGGTACAATTTCCTACCCAAAAACATCCCTTGATGAAAGAAATAAAAACGTATGCAGCTCAAAAAATGACCTTTCCCCATCCAGAAACCATGATGTGAATCTAATCAATCAATATGCAAGAGGCAGTGGGATACGAAATATGAACCACCACAAACCCCATGAAACCGGATATATAAAATGCAGGCCTCCGCCATAGACTCCTATGACATACCTGCAAAATTTGTTCAAACAATTAGTTATCTATTTCTTCCTATTGTGTGAGAACAGTAAGTCCTCATTCCCAGTAGTCCTCTAGTGAGCAAACATAGCTTTGATTTAAGGCAAAACCTGATGTGGAAGGCATTCCAAAACCACTTCAACCCCCCCCCCCCCCCCCCCCCGGCGCAGGTGTGGGGATGGGGGGGAGAAATTAGCAGGGTACAGAAACTAAATAAGAATGTCAGTAGAAGCACACAACTTGACAAAGGCCAATCAATCCACCATAAATATGAGGATCAAGGAACTACTTTAAAACAAGAATAAAATATCTAGAACTCTTATTTCTAAAAAAAAGGTTAGTTTATTATTTACAATGCTACAAGTACCCAGCTCTTGTTTCTTGTATCCTTTCACCACCATGTCCAGCAAATTTACTTGAGCTGAGAATTGGTGGAACCTGCGCTTGCATTTCAGCAAGTTCTTTCACTCGCAGGAGAATAGCAGCAGGGATTGGCATGGAAGCATGTTTCCTCGAGTTCTGCATCTGCATTGTTTTTTTCTAGGAAGATGTTATGAAAAGTGAGCAAAACTAATACAATTAAAAGTACNCCCCCCCCCCCCCCCCTCTCCCCGGCGCAGGTGTGGGGATGGGGGGGAGAAATTAGCAGGGTACAGAAACTAAATAAGAATGTCAGTAGAAGCACACAACTTGACAAAGGCCAATCAATCCACCATAAATATGAGGATCAAGGAACTACTTTAAAACAAGAATAAAATATCTAGAACTCTTATTTCTAAAAAAAAGGTTAGTTTATTATTTACAATGCTACAAGTACCCAGCTCTTGTTTCTTGTATCCTTTCACCACCATGTCCAGCAAATTTACTTGAGCTGAGAATTGGTGGAACCTGCGCTTGCATTTCAGCAAGTTCTTTCACTCGCAGGAGAATAGCAGCAGGGATTGGCATGGAAGCATGTTTCCTCGAGTTCTGCATCTGCATTGTTTTTTTCTAGGAAGATGTTATGAAAAGTGAGCAAAACTAATACAATTAAAAGTACCAGAATTTACAGAAACAGAATGAGAAATAATCACTATCACCTTCATTGGGCTCTTCTTTTTCTCTGTTACAAGAAATTTTAACTGAAATATTCTGAAATTTCCAATAGATAATTGCAGAGGTTTGTCCCAAAAGATATGAATTTCATTATGCCTATTATATGGATGCCTAAACGACTCACAATTACAATCATGCTGCCACAGAATAGTTCAAAGAAAACGTGCTAAACAAGAGATGATCATGTACTTGATAACAAACATTAACGGTGCCTGAGCACATATCACCAATTAAAGAAAACAATAATAAAAACGACTGTATGTAATTCCTGGACCCCTTCCCCCCTCCCTCTTCATCACTTTCTCAATCAGTCACCCCAGTGATATGACCAATTAACTAAACAATGACCATACTGCAGAAGCAGGATAACTACGGTTCAAACATTGCACAACTTACCACCAAAGAAAGTGCTATAATTCATGTATCTTCCTCTTCTGGATGGTCACACATCCAGGATCTCATCTTTAATAAAGATATATGTTTCACATCCATAATCTAACAAAAACTTGCGGAGTGAACCACAAACACAAACACAAACATAACAATGTATTGCTCACCCCTTTTTCTGCAGGCAAATGCACAAAGCTAGCCTTCAGCAGATTCCTCCATTTGTCCTGCACAATAAAGCTCGGTACACTTACCTCAGCAAAAACCAAAACACAATCCCATAACTAGCATTTAACAATCATTGAGCAAAATTATATATTCCCCAGTGACTTTCTATTGAATTAATTATGTACCTTGAGATCAACTGAAGTCCTGTATGAATATGATGCAAAGGCAACACGTTTTATTTCAGACCACCTACCAGCACCGTACCTAGCTACACCCTCAACAAGCTTAACCACCTCACCGAGAGTCCATGGTCGATGGTGTTTCCTTCTCATTCCACCATTTGCTGTGGGCACAGTTACAATGTTATCATCTGAATTATCCCCGGAAGAATCCACATGTTTCAGCTCCAAATCTTTATCCAACTCAATTGCTTCTCTTTTCAAGTTCTGCTTTTCTTTCTCTATTTCAGCAATATGCTGGGCACAAAGGCATTCAATTAGCATCAGTACACATTCATCAATTGTTTAGCGAAGACATTAATAACATCAAACTTTTTGTGAGAAACTCAAAACCACCACCCATAATGTCAGATTGCAAGAACTTGAAACGTACTGGGAAAACCTGTCCTATTCATTAAAAAACAATTCTGTTTGTTTATTTATTCTTTTTGTGGTTAGGAAAGGGGGGGGTCAAAAAATCTATTTTAGTACAAAAACCTCAAACTTATCAGTTCAAGTGTCTACTAGAGTTAAAGAATACTCTAACGTCAGACATATAGCAATGCAGCTTCTTCAGTTCAATGTAAAGAAGAAATTGTGGCAGTTTCCCAGCAATTACTCTCTCAAAATTATGTGCTGCAATTCTAACCTCAGGCCTGTGTGTGATGCCCAGCTTCTTCCTTTAGATTTCTTCTTTTCAATTGTCAGCACTTCATTAGTCTTTGGAAATCCCAAGCTGGAATTTATGAACTCATTCTTATTTGACAAGACTGATGCTTTCATTTGACTATCAAAGTAAAACAAACTAGCACAAACTAGCCAACAGGTTTATTATTCAACGGCTCTGTTCATTGCCTTTTCTTGCCAAAACAGAGCACTGAATATCATCCCCTCTGGTAAGCCTTCAAAATCCTTATATTTTCAAGCTCTTAAGTCTTACCCAAACCCTTTAGTTACTGAAAACGCCTCCTTTTTTCAAATCACAATTTAAAATCTACAAAGAAAGGGTTCTCTAGTGCTTCCCCACACCAAGCCTTGCAATAGGATTTGTAAGAGGGTTCTTCAAAGTTCAAACTCGTCCTATATCACATTTTGTACTCACTTCTACAAAATTACTAAAACAAAATTAACCATGTAAATGCCCCTATGTATATCCTCTTTATCCTAGTCACCCATGCAGTTTGAACCTTTACTTACCTCGTGTCACTGCCAAAAAATTCTGCACTCTATGCAGTTGTATTTCAATCTAATTTATATAGACCAAATCAAACCAAACTAAACATGGGCTTTGATGGCGCCCAACAATAAGTAAGTATAAGTCGGGCGTCGAACCAAACTGAAACACAGAGGGAAAGGAAGTTAAACCATGGGTTCATTTACTGGACACCAATACACATCCTAGATACACCAAACAAAACATATCATAGTTCCCCATCGAAAGGAAAATATAAATTAAATTTTCATCAGTCAACAAGTGCGATTTAACAAATCCAATTTAGGATAGAACTCAGACTTACAGGCTGTTGAGTCCATCCAGGGGGCAGCCGGGCATTGCCGACTTTGTTTCCTCTCTCATTATCCAGTTGCGGACCACATACACCAATGGCCCTTTTCACCAGTTTTGCTGTCATGCCCATGCCGCTTGGTTGGACTTTCTGAAACTAGCAATTTAAAGCACATCAATCATTGCTTGATAGTATTGATAAACAATGCACCTCTTTTCTCTAAATAATCAGCAACACTAAAAACAAGGAGATTACAAATATAATTAGATCCACAAAGATTGCCACTTTTTATGCAAACTGGGCAAAACACTAACTAAAAGGTTCTGCATAGATTCAAATTGAGAATATTCATAAGTTCAAACATTCGCTTCACAAGCGACCAGTTATCAAGGATTATTGAGCAGAATGTGTACCACTTCGAACAAGCCATTTTGTTCACAAGAAACAGCCATATGATTGTTGGCTGCACAGTATTAACCGTGGCAATATACAGATTTGTCAAAAAACCACATTAGCTAAACCAAATTGTTATCTGTGTACCAATTCGGTGCACGAGAAACAGCCATATGATTGTTGGCTGCACAGTATTAACCATGGCATATACCAAATTGTCAAAAAACCACATTTGCTAAGCCAAAATTGTTAACTGTTTATCCATACTACTCAACTAATTTAGGTTTCACATTACCATAAGAGCCATGAAATTCTCCCTTGGACGGCTTCTTCGAACCCGACAAACAAATGGAACCTGAACCCCAGAACCTCCAAGAGAATCCTGCCTGGTGACAAGAGATCTTCCATCTGACTGAACATTTAGAAGGGGCCTGGCACGAGTTCTTGGAGATGACTGGTCACACTCGGTGGTTTTAAATGGATAGATTAACTTTCCGCCATATTCTCTGGATTCTACTTCTGAAAGTTCTTCAATGTATCGCCTCGTGGGCTTCCGAACTCTTTTCTCTGCTCTATGTTCCATGGGAACATCTTCATTAGTACAATTATGTTCCAAGCTAGGGTTCCTCAATCTCTTTGCAGGAAGAGGTAAAGGATTTTCAATTTGATCATTCTGGCCGCTTGGTGAGCCTCTGCAATATTCACTCACTGCTCCAACTACATCATAATCAGCAAGTGTACTATCCACATTTTTAAGGCTTTCTTGTTTACCCTTCTTCACCACTCCATTATCTTCAATTACAAAAGTTGTAGTTGAAACATCACAAGAATTACTCAATCCCATGGCAATCCTCCTCTTAAGCCACTGTTTGTCCTTGACGGAAGTTTCCCGTCCAAATGTTGCTTTAAAAGTTTCATGAAGTTCTTTAACTGACATTTTATCCAAGCATATTTCACCCTTTAACTTAGAGAAATCAGGCTTCAAGGTATTAGAGACAGCAGAAGTTGAAGTCCCACTTTCGACTGATCCAATAGGAGGCTCTGAGCACTGCCCAACACTTCCAGACTGAGTTATATAGCTGTCTTCTGAACCCAGTACAGATGAAGGAACAATTTCCTGCAAGGGAACATTGGATTAGTACTTCTCATCTATAGGAGTAATCATGCTCATCAGGACACCAGCTCTACATTAACAAAGGCAGAAAAACGACTAGATGACCAAGAAACAGGTTGGAGGCCCCATTCCAGCTTAACATGTTGCATCAGCTCCTCAATACATCCACAGAGTTTTAAGGCCAAAACGGGGTCCACAACAACCATGAGCATGACACTGGTAGTTCTTGTTAGTATTACAAAAGAGATGGTGCTGATGATGATGTTGACAATAATGAAAAAGAGGAGGAGGAGGAGGAGGAAGAAGAACCAAAAGAAGACGACAAGAGGCACTGAATCATAGGCAACAGCAACAACAAAAACAAAAAATTATTAGTTCAGGCAAGCCGCAATGCCTGAATAGCTAAACTCACAGTTCTATACCTGAATAGCTAATTCGTTCTACCAATGGGGAAACAGAAAATAACATACAGGGGATAAAAGATATTTGTGAAAGCTGAAAAAATACCTCAAGTTGAGCATCTGATTTTCTCAAGTCAACTGTTGTGTCAAGCAGTGCATTTGATTTTTCAGCATCAACTTCTAGATTCTCCGAAAGTAATAAACCTGGAAAGTATTTCTCATTCAGATAAGGATATCAAAATGGGACCAAAACTAACAATAGGTAAAGAAATCAGAATCAGAAATCAGTCAAACAGATCAAATGATCGCGAAAGCTGGTGCATGGAGAACAAACCCTGGTATTGAACTTCTGGTGAGTTGGAGAAAGCCATACCAAGAATATATTTGATTATGTAACAGCTAAAAAATGTAATGTAATTGTTAGATATACGCTTAAACAAATCAAGAGGGATTCTGAAATACAAGCCCACAAAATATACCAGGGTGAGGGTACAAAAATTTTAATGAGAACAACAATAATGCTAGGGTTCATTTGTTTCGCGGGAGAATGGTAGAAAATGCAAGAAAGAGAAATTTTTTAGAATTTTAATGTGTTTGATTAGCATGAAAAAGAAAATGATAGAATAAATAATTTTCTTTTATGCTTGAATTTTCTCACAAATAACCAACTTTTTTTTTCTTGTACAAAACACAAGGAAATACAAAAAAGTTGAGATCTATAGCTAACTTCCCATTTTACCTNTAGGAGGCTCTGAGCACTGCCCAACACTTCCAGACTGAGTTATATAGCTGTCTTCTGAACCCAGTACAGATGAAGGAACAATTTCCTGCAAGGGAACATTGGATTAGTACTTCTCATCTATAGGAGTAATCATGCTCATCAGGACACCAGCTCTACATTAACAAAGGCAGAAAAACGACTAGATGACCAAGAAACAGGTTGGAGGCCCCATTCCAGCTTAACATGTTGCATCAGCTCCTCAATACATCCACAGAGTTTTAAGGCCAAAACGGGGTCCACAACAACCATGAGCATGACACTGGTAGTTCTTGTTAGTATTACAAAAGAGATGGTGCTGATGATGATGTTGACAATAATGAAAAAGAGGAGGAGGAGGAGGAGGAAGAAGAACCAAAAGAAGACGACAAGAGGCACTGAATCATAGGCAACAGCAACAACAAAAACAAAAAATTATTAGTTCAGGCAAGCCGCAATGCCTGAATAGCTAAACTCACAGTTCTATACCTGAATAGCTAATTCGTTCTACCAATGGGGAAACAGAAAATAACATACAGGGGATAAAAGATATTTGTGAAAGCTGAAAAAATACCTCAAGTTGAGCATCTGATTTTCTCAAGTCAACTGTTGTGTCAAGCAGTGCATTTGATTTTTCAGCATCAACTTCTAGATTCTCCGAAAGTAATAAACCTGGAAAGTATTTCTCATTCAGATAAGGATATCAAAATGGGACCAAAACTAACAATAGGTAAAGAAATCAGAATCAGAAATCAGTCAAACAGATCAAATGATCGCGAAAGCTGGTGCATGGAGAACAAACCCTGGTATTGAACTTCTGGTGAGTTGGAGAAAGCCATACCAAGAATATATTTGATTATGTAACAGCTAAAAAATGTAATGTAATTGTTAGATATACGCTTAAACAAATCAAGAGGGATTCTGAAATACAAGCCCACAAAATATACCAGGGTGAGGGTACAAAAATTTTAATGAGAACAACAATAATGCTAGGGTTCATTTGTTTCGCGGGAGAATGGTAGAAAATGCAAGAAAGAGAAATTTTTTAGAATTTTAATGTGTTTGATTAGCATGAAAAAGAAAATGATAGAATAAATAATTTTCTTTTATGCTTGAATTTTCTCACAAATAACCAACTTTTTTTTTCTTGTACAAAACACAAGGAAATACAAAAAAGTTGAGATCTATAGCTAACTTCCCATTTTACCTTTATTTTTCTTAAAATATTTTATTAGTTATTAATTTAAAAAAAATTTGGTATGAATTTGATTAATCATATAATTTGGTTCAAAAACCTTTGTGTTGGTGATTGTCTTAGAATTAGGTTTCGAGCCACTTTTTTTAAAAAAAAATTAACGTTCAATTGTAATTACATATTTTTTTCTTTTTTAGACCTATTTAATATAATTAAGGGTAATTTAGACAATTATAAAAAAAAAATTATAACTTTACTTTCTTTCAAACAATAAAATAAATTTTTTTTAAAACTTTCCTGTAAAATTTTCATTCTAACCAAATACATGCATGAAAATATGTTTTCTATCATTTTTTTTTCTTTCACTTCACTTTCCATCATTTTTTTTCCCTAACCAAACGGACCCTTATGGCACAACAACAATGTTATGAAAAAATCAGAATGACAAATAATTGACCTTCTATGTGATTCAGCTGAGTCTTGCTAGATGGCAATCCATCAAGGGAAGTGCATCCCACAGTCTGCCCAGTGTCACCCTTATCATCCTCAAGCAAGTCCGCAACCTCCATAACTTCATCATCAGTCGCCGGCACTAATCTACCATTGCCTTGAACCTAAACAGTGTGTATCAAATCACAATCTCAAAATTGCCACTAAAAAGAAGAAAGGACCTTCAAGAGCGATTCAGAAAGAATAAACAAATTTCTTTCAGAATATACTAACTAAAACACCACATTCTTTAGCACAATTTAATCCTATGGACATTTAAGTTACAATACAGAGCTCAGTTACACTGCTTCATAAACAATGGCCCAGAAAAATGCAACAAAATACAATAAACAGCAAATTATTTCTTCATTTAGGAGAACACACCGAATGGAGAGAATGAGATAAAACTAACCAAAAAGGTTTAGGCATAGGCAACAAAGACCGATAACTCCACCAAAGAAGAGTGCAATATTCATTAATTTTAGAAATGCTTAGAAGAAGAAATCAACACGATTTGGGATAACCAAAAATATGAAACAATAACTCGTGTCATAACCAAATCCATGTATGCCAAGCAATACTGAATGCATCACATCAAACATTTACAGGATATACTGAAGAACCTACTTAAAAGGAATATAGAGAGCTCTCCCTGCAATCTGGTTTCAACAAAGACTAGCAGAACCATTGGCCCATTCACATTGTTACATGTACCAGTCCTCCTCAAACACTCAGATCTATTCTAAATCTGATAAGAGTTTCACAGATCCCCATAAAAGACTAACAACTTAATACACTTACAAGGTATAATATAACAAACCACAGGACCAGACAACCTAAAGAAGTCTCCAATTTTTCACCATGGAACTGCATTTAAAGTCCTTCCTGCAAGTTTGATCTCCATCTTAATCAAAGAACTCATCACTGTCCCAACCCTCCAACCCAGCGCAAAATGAATGCAAGCAAGATTGAAACTCCAACATCTAATCCGCTCGGTATGACATGGATAGGAGTCCACTATCACTCCCAAAGCAATCACACAGACAGACAACGTGGTATTCATAAAAAAATACCTTCATCCTGTATAAAGTCCAGGCAAAAACCCATTCACTAAGTTCTTAAGTCTTAACTTTGTAACACAACAATGTCCTAGACAACAATTTTTTTTTTGTTTGAAAAGCTAATTACCGAAAATGTTGAAACGACAGCATTAATTTGCCCTACGTATTTATTAGCTACAATTAGCCACAATTCTCCTATAACTGGAAAAGCTGTTACCCAACCTTAATGATCCAAAACATGCATCGTTCAAGAAAAAAGCTCAAAGGTGTAGAGATATATATATATACAATTATCCATATGAATGCATGAGTTTTCCTTTAATTTATTATGGTTCACAGCAAAAGCTTTTATATATAGCTTTACACTGTTTCTACCCAACGATACTCTTGTCAAACTGCACGAGCCCAAGCATGTTGTATGGGCATGCAAAGTTTGGGTGTCAAAGAAAATGAAAAATTATAGCTTTTGACAGTCCCACTTAGTAACTAGGTACAAATCTACATCCCAGAAAAAATTCCCCAAACCTTTTTCTACCCGAATAGCTAAGCTTAAATGTGAACGGCTGAACATAGCAGCATTAATTTGTCCTCTGTGGTTATTTCTACAAATCCAAATCTGGCAAAGCTTTCAATAAGACAATTTTTTTACTTAAAAGAACTAAATTGTTATTTTCACAAGAATGAACTTAGATAAATATATATATATATATGTATAAATATACCCGAACGAGCTTGTACACAACCGGATCAGCAATATGCTTCGGCGAGGAAGACGGAGCAGAGCTAGTTTTCACGACACTTTCCTCAAATTTGGCTTCGTCCTTTCCCTCGATTCCAACCGTAGTTTCCATGGAAAATCCAGCACATGCAACTCAAATACACTAACTGAAAAAAAAGAAAGAGAAAATTTCCAAAAAAGTGAATTCATTCAATCTTTCTTATATATTCAATTGATTCATTGCTTCATACATGCATACCAGAGATTAATGACCAGAACCCTAATTCATCCTCACCAACCAAATTGAGAAGTATAACGAAAACCAAAGCACTATGAATTAATTCAAGTTATCAGTAATAGAACACTGTCAAATTCACAAATATACCCAGAAAAAAATGTGCATAAGCGATTACATGTGTGTATACAACTTATCACCGAAGTTTGCTCACAAATTGAACTCACCATAGGCTCAGTAACTAATTGGCCTATCAAACTGCTACTGTTGCTGCCGGAGATTCGCCCGATAGAAAAACGACGAAGGTGAAACTAATTTCAGATTTTAAAAAAAAAAAAAAAAAGCAGATAACTCAATTGAAAGCGACGTCTTGAAGCGCTTCGGAAGAATTTGAAGCATCAAACACCGATGAGTTTTCAAATCATTTATCAGAGGATTTAGTGAGAGAAGTTGGAGGAGGGAGAGGGAAATTCCAGAGAATTATCGAGTTTTCTTGTGTTTCAGTTCACTTACTCACGCTTTTCTACTACGCGGACAGTGTTCACCATCGGTACAGTTCCGGATTCCAGATTCAATATAAACTGAATTTGAAAGGTTAGCATCCAGTCCGGATAGTTTTCTCACGCAGGTGGGCTTTTTTTTATGGACCCTGCCCGAACAGTGGCTGCAACGCATCTTGAGCTATCAATGTTGGGTCTTGGGCCTTGGCCTTGTTTGATAATGTAATTCAACAATTAGTCATGTTTACTAGCCAAAATCTATAGACTTCTAAAAATTATGTACATTTCAAAAATAGGTTGAAGTTTTGTGTAATGGACCCCATACTATACAAGTTACAACTGTTCTATTCTTTCCGGTAAAAATTAAAGTACAATATTGGACCCTAACTCTATACCCATGATTCCCAGTACCATCGTTAGTTTAGGGACAATTCGATTAACACATCAGCCATAGCCAAATTTTTACAATTTTCAAGCCAAATGCCATTAAGGTCAGTAGAAGGGATTGAGCATCAAAACCTCCCCAACGAGACACCAGATGCAATTTAGCCACTACAAACACCTGCAGTGTGAGGCCCTCTAAATTTATCATTGGACTCAACCCAGAAGCCACTGGTCAAAACAAGCTTATTGAATATATGGCGAAAATCAAAATTCAAACAGCTGCATCATCATGTATGATTATCGTATCGGATGAACTTGCAGCAAAATAAAGCACAGCAAAACAGTGATACAAAGCCTCAAGCCACTCTCAAAACCAGGACCTAAAAAAAATTCCGCAAAAGCTCATATCCTGATGCTTAATATTGATTTCCAGTCATAGCATCTACAAATGCTGGATCTTGTTCCGGTCAGTATATTAAACTTCTGGAACCTCTACGTCGGTTGCTGCCTGTAGCTGTGGTACCACCTTGAATTCCTCCTCCTCCTTAGGCATGTGGATTGTAACCAGATCAGGTAGTGGTGTCATAGGGCCCTGTTTGCCCTTGGGATCCCAGCCAAGCATGATCTTAACTTTTATACCAATAACACCCTGCATTGTTTCAAATATACACAGACATCAGTGACAAGATACTAGCAACCAGACTTGCTAGCAAGGAAATTTCCTTTAAAGTCCATCTTATGTACAAGTCTTGCAGTATTACGGACTTTACAAATAATATGGGGGAAAAAGAATAAATGCTTCTTTAACAACCAACAAAGATGTTCCCCCCATACCATCTTCATAAACCTTCCGGAAAAAAATAAAGGGCGTTTTCCCCAACCTATGCTGATCAGCACAAATTTGCAATATAACTAACCTGTCTAAGAAGAACATGCCTCACAGCAGAGTCAATATATTCATTAACAGGCTGACCAGAGGATATCATGTATCCATCCTTAAACTTCATCGACTTTGCACGCTGAGCCCTGAGCTTTCCACTAACTATGACCTGCATATGGTGACAGAATATAAATGGAAATATTATAAAACACCAATGCCAAGGGTAGCAAAATATTCTTCCACATACCTCACACCCCTTGGCACCACTCTCCATAACAAACCGAAGGACACCGTAGCAGGCCCTAAAAAGGAGGAAAACAGGATATCAGATAGGTAAGCTAATAATAGTTAAAAACCTCAAACCAATTGTTATATCTACAACAGAACATCATATAGAATACTACTACTCAGAATATTATCAAATGTGGAGTCTTGATGCATATAAAGTGTTATCATGGGGCTAAATGCCTAAATAAAAAGAAAGCAGAAGGAAGTGGTTGATGAACAGCAAATCCAGAAACCATCATCATCAGATTTTTCCAGTTTTCAAATGAGCTTTCGCCCACACTGTTTGTGGCTCAGAACATGCCCTATAGAAGACAATGCACCACAACCTTCCAAAACATTCTCATTCTCAAGCAATTATCCAGCCAGCATAAAATGCCAAGAACCATGTGCCATCTCAAAAGAGATGGAAGAAAAAACTGGAAACTAATGGGGCATATAACGTCAGGATAAAGTCTAATCAAACTTCAATAAAATATCACTTTCTCCGCTGTTATCAGGTCATTCGCTGTTGATCAACAAACTTTAACAAGGAATCCATCCATGAGAGCAGCACATTCTAGTGCAAATGCATTACAGTTCATATCTTTCTCAAAGCATGACTACTATTCAGTACTCTGTTTACAACAATAGAAATTCATAAATTTCACTTCACTGCAGCTTTTAACTCTTTCATTTTCACATCATTTGCAAGTCTGTGTACAATAGCTAGGTTAAATTTTGAATATGCATTTGAAAAAATTTAGGAGTATTTTCCAAACTCCATCAACGTAAAGTGGTTCAAGGAGCCTNAACTCTTTCATTTTCACATCATTTGCAAGTCTGTGTACAATAGCTAGGTTAAATTTTTAATATGCATTTGAAAAAATTTAGGAGTATTTTCCAAACTCCATCAACGTAAAGTGGTTCAAGGAGCCTGACAAACTCCAACGTTCAATATAAGCAGTGATAAGGAATCTCAATAACCCACATTAAATTTGAAAGGGAGAGATAGAATCACTGCTATCTCTAAAATGTCGGTCCCAACCACTGCACATTACGGTTCCCAAGGGATGTCATCGCAAGACTTGCTTGAAGGTATATTCCCATGTTCTCAGTCATATCTCCAAATTTTTAATTAAAGCACTAAGAATCTACTCATTATAAAGAACAGGATTTGGCCTATCTCCAGACAGAGAGATAAGGCGCTCGAGATCATATTATGCATAGGGGTTCAAGAATTAGACAGGAATCTCTATTACCTCCATTTCTAAAATCCATGTCAAAAACAGAATATACAATGCAATGATACAGTAAAAGAATGACACTGATATAATACATGCATAACATTATAAGCATAATACAATGATCCAGAAGAAATAAAGGTGAAACTATAGAATGCAAACCTGCGGACAGCAAGCCCTCCCAGGAGTTTGTAACGCAAAGACTCAGCTTGAGCAATAGCACATAGTCCCCTGTTGTTAACTCTCTCGGCATACAGCTCCACACTGTTCTCAGGAAACTTGAACCGTTTCTGAACAACAGATGTCAGCTCCCTAATTCTTCTTCCCTTCTCACCTAAACAAATCAACAAAAATGCGTAAGTACACTGCCTATACTGCACATGCATCTCATCAAAAACACAACAGCACATGTACTAGTTTGTTAATCCAAGCACCTAAATAAACTGAGTAAATCAGTACTCCACCATCATGAATGTTGTTTGGTAACTCCAAAAACGTATCAAAAGTGAAAAGAAAATTTAAAACAGAAACAAACATCTCTATTTTACTATTTGATAACCCATAAAATCCAGAACATGCACATGTGTAAGCTGAAGATGAAGCAAAACAATTAAGGTTTTACTTTCAAAATCTATTTTGGTTCCATGTCAATCAACTGATAATGATGTGTGGAAATTTTGAGAGTAAATTCCATTTAATGCTATATTCAATTATCTGTATTGATAGTTCCTCGAAAAGACGTTTCCTCACAACTTTAACTGTCCTTTGCAACAAAATGGAGTCTTCATGGAAACAATCAAAAAAAATATTTTTTAATTCCTGCAAGACAGATACTTCAAAAACAGATTATCCTAATTTTCATTCTCATTGCGAAGCCCAATAAAATTTCAAGACACATAATTTCTACTGCACTTAAAGTTCTTATCACATAAACGTTGTACGATAGAAACAGAGCGCTAAGCACGTAATCAGTAAGCTCCAGACAAAAAAAAAACTTTATTTTCGTCCCCTCAAGTTTCTGATCAGCCAAACAGAACATATCTACTCTCTCGGAGATATTTGCAGTCCCATTAATTCCGTTTGCATCTGACAATAAACATGTTATACACCTATATACAAATTTAAAACAATTACCGATACACAACATCAATAGGGATGGGTTCATTCACCGAGAACGTTTTGAGTGCGCGTTGCCCTTATGATAATCTCAGTTCTCATTGGTGTAACCCTAACTTCGACGCCGGAATAACCGTCCTCCGCGAGCTCTCTAGTCAGGACTTCGTTAAGTTCCGCAAAGAACACTCCATCAGCAACAAACTGAATCGGCGAGAAACAAAATCAAAGGTCCCTATGAGATCCAACTAAAACAAATAACAAAATTAAAGAGGCTATAGCGAGAGAGAGCACCTTTTTCTTTTTGCTCATTTGAGTCGCCATTCTCAGTGAATCGGGAGACCTATCAAGTCCTGTTATTCGCCGTGGCTCAGCGAAAAAACCCTAGGAAATAGCACAGGTTGCCAAATGAGTGTTGGTAGAGTATATATGGACGTGATAAACTAGGGTTTTGGATTGGGTTTCGACGGCTGAGATGTTGCAAGCCCTTTTTCTAAGATGCGCCTAATGCGGGTCACGCGATAAGAGAACCCGACTTGATCGACAAAAACATATTATTTTTTGACGTAATAAATTTTTTTTTGGTAAATTATAAATCGATTTTTGAGTAAATTTTATAAATAATTCCTAAACTTTAACTTTGATTTTAATTTAGTCTCTAAATTTTCAATTATCTCTATTTAGTCGTCTCAGTTATCCTTTCATCAATTTTCACTGTTCGAACAAATGAAAACATATGATCTAACGATAGAAATTGATTAGATAAGATTAATCTACATTCGAGCTAACAATAAAAATAAATGAAATGATTTAATTGAAACAAAATGTATAATTGAAGGACTAAATTGAGATAATTAACAATTTAGAGACCAAAAACAAAATTCAAGGACTAATTATGATTTTTACCTAAATTTTTTATTGATCCAAAAAAAAAACGTAATACAATTTTACGGGAGCTTTTATGTGAAATTTTTTAGGTTATTGATTAAAAAAGTGCTTAAATGTTGTAAGCCCACCCAAAATAATTTTTGATTTTTTTTGTCTAATCCTCTTTCACCAAAAAAAAAAAAAAAGGTGCGTTTTTTAGCTTAGAATGATCATATGAACATTTTTGTTAATTAATTTAAACTTTTATGTTTTGTTAAACCACAATAATAAGTTTAAGGAATAAAATGACACCATATGCATAAAATCGATTCAGGGGCATTTAAGGAAAGTTGCCGCCAATTACTCCAATCATCTTCCGCGGCTCAAAGAGCGAAGAGACGGTTGGGTAGAGGAGAGAGATAATAGCAGCAACTAACCAGTGGTTGTTAAGAATAGTCCAACTGAGTCAATGGCGAGTTGTCTTCCTTCCACTTCCCCTTCTTCCTTCTCTTGTTCTCAGAAATCGAGTTTTAGGACTGGGAAAAACGTCTCTCTCCTCTTTTCAGATGCTGAAAAGCGTTATGTCTCATGTTTTTCATCCAATAAAAAGCTCAACTTCATGGACCAAATTCTCGATTATATTGAAGGTAATTTTTTTATTATTATGTTCATTAGTTGCTTTCTTCTACTCTGATTTGGTGTTGGGTATGACTATGCTGTGTTCATTACGGTCTAAGAAGCTCATGCCTGTCTCTGACCACATGATTTTAGTTAAAAAAACTTAATGCCCTGTGATTTTATTGTGTGGCATTGGATCTAATAGTTGTCAGCTGATGTAAAATGATTATGAGATCTTCAAGTTCTACCCATTGTACGACAAATTAGCTGTATTATGGAAAAGGTTATCATTTGCAATTGCAACATGGATTGCTCCATCCGGTCATTGCTAACCTGATCATAGACCGCCCTTGCCCGAGGTGTAGGCCTCCTTGCATTAGGAGCTTTTCCGTTTGGAGGTAAACCTAATAAGGTCAAAAGAAAAACCATACTTATCCTCCCTATAAGCACACCATTCGGGCTGTTCCTCCTAAGTGGCTTAAAGTACCATTTGTGAGGCAGAAATTTGCATAACCTCAGCCGCCCGGTGGGGATGTGGGGTGGAAAATTCATAGTGCGGTTGAGTGCTAATAATAGATGGTGTGGTATTCCCAGAATGATGGCTTGTTCATTTCTTCTTTATTTTTGATTTCTTGCTGGGCAGTGTTTGATCGTCTGTAAGGAATACTGTAATTATAATGTTGCAAACAGGATTAATGTTGGGAGTGTGAATCCAGGAGTGCCACTTGAGTGCTATATAAGTCAAACCCCATAAAAAATTGGAGGGTTTTAAAAAATGTTGATACAACTCTCCCTGCTATATGGCACAATTTCCAATACAGTTGAGGGGAAGATAGATTGGTAGAATGAAGGCAACAAAATAAGGAAGACAAGGGGATGTTCTGCTGGTTCTTGCATCATTTTGACTTATGATTAGTTGCAAGCTCAGGTATCCTACCCTCCCTCTCACCACATGTATGTGTGTTGTTGTTATTGAAAACTATGGTCAGCATGTCTCATCCAGAGGGAAAATAAGACGAGGATTTGCAGCAACACAAGGAATGACTGGATTAAGGCATTCATGAGAAGCTAGATGTAGCATCATAGCACCAATAGAGGGCTATTGGCAGCATGATTAGGAAGTGTGGTGCAATGTAGTAGTCAGTAACTTGATATATGATGTATGTGTCACAGACTCCCAGGGATATGAGGGTTGACTTAAAGGAAGAGTGTTGATATGCCGATGCCTCTGTAGGTTCCTAATATATCAATGTAACAATCAAAATGGTATTTCAGGCTCTTTGCGNATGTATGTGTCACAGACTCCCAGGGATATGAGGGTTGACTTAAAGGAAGAGTGTTGAGATGCCGATGCCTCTGTAGGTTCCTAATATATCAATGTAACAATCAAAATGGTATTTCAGGCTCTTTGCACTTTCTTTGATGGCTATATCCTCCTCATCGCTTTTCTTGTTCAAGTTGCTAAGCACAATACCCAGCCTTTTGCTTACCAAAATTATGACTTGATGCAAGTGATGAAAACTTTATTACATGCTAAAAGCCCAAAACTGATGAAAAGCATCAAAGGAGCAAATCTATTACGCCTCACTCCTTCCAATCAATTCAGCAAGCAAGCCTATTGCATTGTTGACCTTGTGTTTTTGCTTTTTGGTTCATTGTAGGGGGTCCAAAGTTAAGGAAATGGTATGGGGCACCAGATATCCTTCCAAAAGATGGATCTATCTCAGAAGATGATGCATCTCCAGGTAGTCCGATGTGGAGATTCTATTTTGTTCATATATCTTTTAGTTCTGCCTAGATAATTGGGTCTGCTTTTGAGACACAGAAGAAGATGAAGTTAGGGATGCAGTTCTAGTAACCGACGGAGATAATGAGATTGGTCAGGTGTGTGATACCATGGACTTCAATTTCTCCGCTAAGACTATTTCTGGCAAAAATGAGAACTCTCCATTTTCTACTTAATCAATGTGTTAATTGTACCATATGCATGGCATGATCACAAAACATGCTTTGAACCCCTTCCCATTCTTCACGATTGAGGAAAGAAACTAAAATGGGAATGGGACCAATATATTATATCTCAGGTTCAAGATAAATGCCTAATGTTCGAGTTTACGTACGGTTGAGCAGTTTTTTGCAATACTATGTTAACAAAGATGCCTTAGGTAAATAAATAAGTTTTTGGGATTTTTATCTTGTGCAGATGGTAATATTATCATTAATTGTCAAACGAATCCGGGTTAAAGCACTGGTAAGGGATAAGCGAGCAGCAATGGAAGCCTTTGGTACTTATGTTGAGGTGGATGAATTGATGTTATGAAGATCACTTTGACATTTTAGATAGCTTTGGTGTTAACTATATCTCTATTATCTTATGTTGACTCTTGCATGGTTTTGGTGTTGTATTTGAAGTCAGTGGTTGGAGATGTAAAGGATGGGTCATTTCTGAAGAAGGCTCTAAGAGGTGTTCGTGCAGTAATATGCCCAAATGTATGCATGCCTGAGACCCATCTCTATTACTATTTTTATCCTTGTGTTTTCAATGATTGCAATACATTTACATAGATAGATGGACTAGTGCACTAAATTGTAGCTCATATGAAGTTTTGTGATTTCCCTTATATTCTCCCCCTTATCCTTCCGTGGACTGGATTCAATCTTGCTATTACATGGTTCTTTTTACCTGTCATTACACATTTGTGGAACAATTTACCAGTGGCAAAGGGCTTTTTGGGTTTTTAAGAAAGAAAACTAGAATGCTTCTCTTCTACCCTTGTGAATATATTATGTGGGTGCTCTTGCCAAAAGTTCTTGGCCATTAATTGATGATGATGCTTTCTGCAGGAAGGCTTCCTATCTAGTGTTGAGAGCTTGAAGGGGGTGCAACATGTGGTTCTACTATCTCAGGTACTACTGCCTTCTCTCGTGCATGTGTAAGCACCTGCAACATAAATTGTGTTTGTTTGATATATGGTTTGAAAAGGTTGCAGTTGTCTGCTTATAGAGGTACCAGTGGGCTTCAAGCTATGATTAATAGCACTGCAAGAAAACTGGCTGAGCAAGATGAAACTGTGGTAATGGCCTCAAAAATCCCTTACACCATCGTCAGAGCTGGGTTGTTGAGGAATACTCCCGGTGGGAAGCAAGGTTTCAGCTTTGAGGAGGTATTGTTCATTGTTTTGTGTTTTTATTCTTCCGCTGACTGATGTAAAAATAAGTATTTTCAGTTGTACTGTACATAATCAACTTTTTAGAAAACTAAAACAAATTTTTGGTGCCTTTTGCTCTTATTACTAGGAAGACAAGTGAAAACAAATCAAAAGGAATTGTCTATATTCTTCCACAGCTCTGGAGCATAATTCAACTTCTTACATATGATTATAAACCGCAGGCTATATCCACTTCTGTTAGGGGTCATTTCTAAAAGAATTAAGGAAAGCATATTTTTGTATATATTGTTTATTGTAATGTCTCTAACCAATTGGGCTGCTGTTCATAAATAGTGGATCAGGGGCTTNAACCGCAGGCTATATCCACTTCTGTTAGGGGTCATTTCTAAAAGAATTAAGGAAAGCGTATTTTTGTATATATTGTTTATTGTAATGTCTCTAACCAATTGGGCTGCTGTTCATAAATAGTGGATCACTGAAACCACATGATAGTGATCCATTTTTTTTTTTCGTGTTGCTGCTGTTCACACTTAATGCTTGTTAAAATGGGTGTCAATCAATGGAATCATCACCAGATATAGTTCTGTAAAATCCGAATCTCTCATCTATAACAGGGAGCCAAATCTAATCATTCTAAATCCTAAAAGAGACAGAAGATCCAGTGCATGAATAGAATTAAGGAATATAATATCTGCCAGGGGAGAACACATGCCTTTCTTTCAAACACACACTTTTGAAGTTGTTTGCTGGTTATGATTTCTCTCTCCCCCTCTGTGTTTATTTTTTATTTTTCCTGGTTGCTAAGTCAATTTAGTTGAAGGTTTTGATGCACGCAATGCGCTGCGTTAAGCCTGTTTGTATCTTTGTAGACTTGAGTACTTAAAATTAGTCTAACTTTTCCCATGACACTATGTCAGGGTAGTGCATCCCAGGGAAGTCTCAGCAAGGAGGATGCAGCGTTCATATGTGTGGAAGCCCTCGATGCAGTCCCACAAAGGGGAATTATATTTGAGGTTAATTACTGTGATGCACTTCCCTTTTTGCATGAAATGTGAATGCGACTGTTCCTTTTCTGGCTTTGATAGGAGCTAGGGGTGGAGGTTTAGATAGAATGAAATACCAATAGGGTCGCAGAGTGCAGTATGCCAATATAATGCCGAAGCTATTATTGGCCAACTGACACTTGCTGAAGGAGGGACACCTCTATCAACCATCTTGCATTGCTGTATGGATTGTGGACGAAATGGACCGTGTTTAGTTCCTTGTTCCCAATGGTGTGTTGGGTGTGTGTGGATCACATTTATACGGGTAATACTTTTCCATGATTTTTATGGCCAATGCATCAGTAGGATTGGTGAAATGCAAACCGAAACGGATTCATCGCACTGAATTGAAGTCATTGTAATTTGAGAAAAAAAAAACATAGACTACATACTTAAGGTATCCTATGCGAAAGAGGCAATGCAATTTCTTTTCCCTGAAAGCATCTAAAATTTCTCCTAGTTAATGTAGGTTGCCGATGCTGTTCTGTTTTTATTGCCCTTCAAGACTCATGGCATATGATTAATCACTGTTTTCTGCTTTGTCTGACAACAGGTGGCTAATGGTGAAGAGAATGTTGTGGATTGGAAGGAGTGCATTGCAAAATTGATGGAGAAAGGAGAGTAGTAGCATCTGTGAACGAACACGAATGAGAGATACAAATGGTTCCTTACTTCTCATTGTTGCCAAATTTTTTATTGGTAAGTGTACAGAATTTGAATTGGTATTTTTGCAATCAAATTTAAACCCTTTGGACTCTTTATATTTTGAATTGGCAACATCCACAAGTACAATCTGATATAAAATGATCAGTTATGAACCACATTGACTATCACTTGATCCATGGAAAATATCACCAGCACACGACATCTTTATCAGCGTCGTATTTACTGAATTATTTCCCTCCGACACTGATGTTTGGCATGTACATTCCCATAATATTCANCCATGGAAAATATCACCAGCACACGACATCTTTATCAGCGTCGTATTTACTGAATTAATTCCCTCCGACACTGATGTTTGGCATGTACATTCCCATAATATTCAACGACAAACTGAATAATCTGGTTTCTGTCCAATTACCATTTTATTTTATTTTAACTGAATGATGAAATAGTCTTATACTCCGAGTTCAAGGAGGATATTAATTAATTAGCAAAAAAACATTGTCCCACAAATTTTACATGTTTAGATTGTTTCATTGGTCAAAGTGGGCATGTCCAAACAGCATGTTGTTGAGCAAGGTACCAACCAGGTCATAGTCTGCACTAAAAAAAGCCTTCTGTCATTTGATCTGCATGACTCCATTTAATCATAGGTATATGAATATGACCAATGCTTTGATATCGACCGGCCTTCAATATCTGAGAGAAAAAAAAAACCAGCTAATTACAGCAATCATACCCATAGGGCATGGGTCTCTCCCAANATAGGTATATGAATATGACCAATGCTTTGATATCGACCGGCCTTCAATATCTGAGAGGAAAAAAAAAACCAGCTAATTACAGCAATCATACCCATAGGGCATGGGTCTCTCCCAACCATCTCCAGAATATTAACCAATCGTTCCAAGAAAGAACACTCCAAGAAAATGGTCCAATGCTTCTGGGTCCAACAAGAGAAGCACTTGTTTAATCAAAATGTGTGTCTGAGAGAGATGTGGCTGAGCCAGAACCATCATAATGCAATGTGAAAGGATAGTCATTAATCTACAGAGACAGAAAGGGAAAGAAGAAAATTGTGGGGAGAAAGACCCCACCTAGATAAATAGTCGACTTAAAATTCCGTTCACACATATCTCCAAAGAACTGGGGCCCTGTGCCTTGTTTGACAATCTTTCTGCGCCTTAAAATACTTCAGCTTTCTCTTAATCCATCCAAACTAGGTTTCTTAATGTTTTTTTTATAATTGTCCTATGTCTACAAAATAACAATCATTAGATCACCATTAGTTGGGACAAAACAGGGGTCAAAGGCTAATCATCCACTACAAGAGATTCCAGTCTAATGGTGGGTATTATCCATATCTGCTTTCAGTTGCCCTCCCAAATCATTTCTACCCTAATACCCAGCAAAGTTAAGGCCAATACCAAACCCGCACGTATAGCTCAGCCATCTCGCAGATATTGAAGGCTTGTTTTATAGGATTCAATGCTTAATTAACGGGTAATTCCACATATCTGAGACTTAACAAGAAGGGTTCAAGGCCAGTACCCAAATGCATGTACCCTCCTCCCCAAAAAGAGAACGCTGAGAGAATCATAAGCTGTACAATATAGATGAGTTGCTGTTTGGAAATTTTGACTCAAAAAGAAGCATATACCAACCATGGCCTCAAATAATGTATGCAGACAGTGGAAGGAATATATTTGGACAAGCATGGGAAACGAATAAAGGTGGGGCAGTTGAAAGTTCCCATCAAAAGTAGAGAAAGAAAAGTCATGAGAGAAGGATGATGCAAGACAACTTTCAAAGATCCAAACCATATCAAAACCTTTTTGACAAACTGAAAGGATTAGATCATGAGCATTATGAATCAAACTTGGGATTATCAAAGGAAAATTAATGATCACGCAAAGTATCCGAAAAGACCAGATTTAGTAGTAGGTAAGAAAAACCAAAATATAATGCAGTGAGGGGAACACAGTTGCCAAAATTTCAACCTTCATAATTACAAGGTTTGCCAAAGATATCCAAAGTGCAGATTTTGACAACAGTGGCATGCTTGATTTGATGACATGAGCAGTTACACAGTATCACAATGGTAGATGAATCAAACTAGTATTTCTAGAGAAAATGGTGAGAATAAAAATGAAGAAGCTAAGGCAAAATGATCACTAACACTTCAAAAAGTTTACATTTTTTGGTGAATTTTTACCAACTCAAACATTGAAAATCTATTGTTTCTCCATAGAGAGAGTGCAGCATTTATCAAAGAGTTCACATGATCGATTAATTGGACCGAGTTTTCTTCTGACTACCTTTACCATCAGACTTAGCAGTCCCAGCTGATTCCCCTTCTGATGAAGCTTCCATTGATCTGGCAAAAGAGCTTGACAGATCTGAATAGACATCAACCACCCTTCTAATGTTGTTGTTGAGCTCTCTAATTAGACCTACATTTCGGGTCAAATTGTCTGGAATTTTGGACTCGTGATTCTGATTGATCTCATTAATTAACAATCTGTTCTGGTCCAAAATGTTTTGGACTTGCCCAAAGCTCTTCTGAAATGTCTGCAAAACTTTGCTGTCTACTTGTGTTCCATTACTCATGCCTGAAAATATCTCACCTTCCATTTCTTTTATGACTTCAATTCAATCAAATCCACCTCCAATTCTGCATCACAATTCGAAAACCTAAAATCTTAGACCAAAAATATTAAAAAAATACATAAGAAAATGACAAATGAAAATAATGCCCAAATTTTGAATTCTAGAGGATACCCATTACCTTATTTTTGAAAACCCACAAAAAAAAAAAATCAAATGCAGCATAGCAGGCAAGAACAAATCATAGCTTCCAGGTTAATGTACAGAGTATATGAAGAACAAAGACAACACACCTACTCAGTGACACAAAAAGCTGACTTCTTTTACCATAAAAGGAACATTTTTGTTTTTGTGTTCTCCCAAAACTAACACAGGGTTCTGATTTTCAATGTTGAATATCAAAACTCAGAGACAGCCAATTACCAGTCATTCCCCAGAGTACCCATGAGAAGAGTTCTATCAGAAGAAACAATCAAAAACATGACAAACGGGTCAAAGACCAAACCCACAAAAATCTAAAATAATAAGAATGGATTTGATATTGACGTCGCAGAAAAGAACTGAATTGTACCCAGATGATAACGGTTTTCTCTGAGTATTGAACAGTGGAGAAATAGGGATTTAGAGAGACAGAGAGAGAGATCTAATCCTTAAAGTGGAAAAGCGAAAGCAAGTGGTGTTTGAAAAAGTATTATGAAGAAACAAAAGTGTTGGATTTCAGAGAACACAAAAAATAACATGCAGACAAGAAAGCCAAAGAAAAAAATAAGCCTAAGAATTCACAAATACAAGAATTTCAAAAGAGAAAACAAAGTATACCAATCAACACAAACGGTAAGAATATTAGAAAATGAATCTTACGAATTCTCAACATTTTCTTTTGCCTTACCTTAAAATTCTGGAGCATTTCTTTTCAAGAAGTCGGCAGTGGAATCAAATATCCGTGCTGAGATAGAACAGAGGCCCAGAAATCATGAACGGAGAGAATCAGAGATATAGGGGAGAGAGAGAGAGAGATTTGACAGTACACATGGAGGACCCTGTATTGTGTGTGTTTGTGTTTCTCTATATGCAAGATATTTCTCTCTCCTCGTTTACTTCACCTGCGGGATTCTCCGCTCATTCATTGGTCATTGCTTTTTAGGATGAAGTTTTTCTTGTGTACGACTCAGGAGTATAAGCACTTCCAAAACCAACTCAATCGGAATAGTTCAATAATCAATCTTTCCGTACTCAAGTCTAACTTTTTTTAGATCCATTTTTTTAAATAAATTTAAAATATTGTTCCAGTTAAATTTAATTAGTACGCAAGTCAAATCATATCCAAATCAAATCTCAACTAAATTTGAATAACTTAATTTAATTATCGGCCCTAAGTATCCGTGTTCAATTCAATAATTTTGGGGCACAAGCAAGGTCGTCACTATAAATGGGAATCCACTAACAAAGAGCAAATACTATAGGGAATTAATTTCAAACTTTAGTTATATTTAATTTAATATAATTATTAGATTAGTTATTAATTATAATATTAAATAATATTTATTTTTATTAATTAAATTATTAAATTAAGACCAAATAATATTTTTTAAGACAATTCATTCAATCGGGGGTCCAAATTAGATGGAGATTATGGTTAAACTATACAAAAAATGATATTTTCAATATGAATGACTTGAAATCAACCTACTCTCTTCTGCAACTCTTTTTTAAATCCCTACATTATGTTGACCAAAAAAAATAAAAAAAAAGTCCCTACATTGTACTTAGCTAAGATCGTGGCTCCAACACTTGAGAACCTTTGGACTAGGATCGAGATTGATTGCATCATAACAAATCTTAGAATAAACATATTTAATTGAGTGCAAGTAGTTTGGATTCGATTGAGAGATATTAATTTATTTTCTATTCAAAACTTGCCCATTAACATAAACCCAGAAACTAATTAATTTATTTGTTTTTGTGATTGACATAAACCCATTTCTCTTTTCTTTTCTTTTCTTTTCTTTTTTTTCTTATTGAGAAAACTAACCAAAATCAATATTTCGGACTCGTTTGGTAACGTTTACGATTTTTGATTTTCTAAAAAACAAAAACAGAATCATAAAACGAAAAACGTCTTTTACTCGTTTTTAAAAGTCGCCCCTCGTTTACAAAACGATAACAGAAAAATAAATNCTAAAAAACAAAAACAGAATCATAAAACGAAAAACGTCTTTTACTCCTTTTTAAAAGTCGCCCCTCGTTTACAAAACGATGACAGAAAAATAAATTAAAAACGGTTATCAAACGAGTTTTTTTTTCTTGTTTTCTCTAAGTATCAAAATAAAAACAAAAAACGAAAAACATAAACGTTACCAAACGGGACCTTCATGATTAATTCTAAATTGATAGATAAATACGTCAATTGATTGATGTGTAATGAAATGTCTGTTCTCATCTTATTAAACTCCATAATTCCAAAATTATTATTTTTTTTCTTTCATTCTATATTAGTCTCATCATGAACTAAAATTACCCTAATCTACATCCATCGTGTGAATACTATTAGCTATGAAAGAAGCCGAATTAAATTGATTTAGTAAAAACTAATTCATGTTCATACGTGGAGAATGAATACAAAACACTGAATCACTTATCCTTTTCATGTCCCTCTTCTACCCTTCTTCGAAATTTAGTTTGATGCTAAATTGTTGTATCCAAAATTTAAACATTTTGAGAATTTCTTTGTGTATTATNCTTCTTCGAAATTTAGTTTGATGCTAAATTGTTGTATCCAAAATTTAAACATTTTGAGAATTTCTTTATGTATTACGCATGAAGAGAAAATTTTGGAACATAATAAACAATTGAGTGAGAATAAATTGAGATGAAAATGGCAATTTTGATGCTAGATAATTCAATAAATGTGAAAATAAATATTTTAAGAATGAAAATAATCCCATCACTTGAAGGCAAAAACTTTTTATTTTTTATTTTTTTGAGGAACTTAACAATATCTGCCCATGATAAAAAAAAAATGGTTAATTGCTCTAGAGGTCCATTAAGTATGAGGTTTGTCTAATTTTGATTATCAATATTTCAATTGTATTATTTTTGTTCCTGAAGTATTGAATATGTTTCTATATGATCCCTTAAGCAGGTAACATCTAGATTATTAATGATTTTTTATCTTAAACTTGTCACGTGATACTTAAATATGAAAAAATATAATAATTTAGATAATTATTGACCAAATTTTTACTCAAATTTTGGTTAAATAGCTATCAAAATTATAAAATTTTGATCATAAATTATCCAAAATTTGGTCAAAAACTACTTATATTACAAATTTTTTATCAAGAGCTATCCAAATTTTATTTAATAGTTATCAAAATTATTTTTTATCTATATTTAAATATTATATGACAAGTTTATAATAAAAAATCATTAACAATCTAGATATTGTTTACTTGAAGGATCATATAGAAACACTAGTTATTGCCTGTGTTTTAAGGCATAGAATAATTAAAATAATCATAATAATAAATATATTTATATTTATATCTAAAATCAATTTACAAATATAGAAGAAAAAGTGATAATGAGTAATGATAGTGGTTGTGGTAGATGGTAACAACAATTGCGATGGTGGTAATAGTGATGGTTGTGAGAGGTGATGGTGAGGCGATATGTATAGTGGTGGTAGGGGTGATGGTTGGAAAGTGGCGGTGTTGGTAGGGTGACGACAATAGTAATAACGACGGTGGTAATAATAGGCAGTGGTGTTGTTGTGGCATAGATGGTGGCGGCGGCGGCGACCGTGGTGGTTGTGGTCAGTGTAATGAGGATAGTCATAGTTGGGTGACTGTGGTGGGATGACAACGGTGGTGATTGTAAGGGGTGGTATGGTAACGATAGTGATGGTGATGGTAAAGGACGGGGGGGTGGCGGTAGTGGTGATGGTGGTGGTGAGACAATGGGTGGGGTGGCAATGGTGGAGTTGGTAGTGGTAGTGGTGATATTGATAGGGGTAATTTGGTGGTGGAGTGGGGTGACGGTGGTGGCGGAGGGTGGTGGTGGCAGTGGTGATTTCAAACACAATTTTTTTTTTAAATATTGATGAGAAATTATAAGAATTTAAAACACTTTTAAAAAGTCATCTAAAACACACATTTAGGCCCTTATTTTTTTTATTAAATTTAGAGTGTTAATATTAGACGTCGGATTAACTTTAAAATAAAATTTAAAAAGATTTCAACCGCGAATAACAAAAGTCATTTTATTTATCTTTTGAGATTTGAATTGTATTGTACTTTATTATATAAAAACACTAGTTATTGTCTGTGCCTGAAAGCACAAAGTAATAAAAAATGATAAATAATAAATATATTCGTATTCATATCCAAAATCAACTCATAAATATAGAGAATAGATAAAAAAATTTAAGTATCGGCTTGTAATGGGAGTGAGAGGTGGTAGACGACAATAGTGGTGGTAAGAGATGGTAATATTTGTGGTGGGTGACAATGACCGTTGTGGTGGCAGCGGTGGCGATGGTGGTAGGGGCGGCGGTGGTAGTGGTGGTGATGGTGGTGATAGTGGTGGTGATGACGATGACAGTGATAGCGGAGGCGGTAATGACGGTGATAATGGTGGTAGAGATAGTGGTGAGGCGGTTTCAAACACTATTTTTTGTTTTTAAAGTATTTATGAGAAATAATTTCTAGAAGTACTTTTAAAAAATTACTCAAAACACACCTTAATGAGACTATTTTTCATATTAAATTTATGGTGTTAATTTTAGCCATTAGATTAATTTTAAAATAAAATTTAAAACGATTTTAATTTCGAATAACAAAAGTCATTTTGTTTATCTTTTGAAATTTGAATTGTAAGTTATAGATATGTAATATTTTAGAGACTAAAATAATACAATTAAAATATTGAGGATAAAAATAAATCAAATTCTATACTTTAGTGATCGTTGGTGCAATTAACCGATTAAATGCGGGACCCAGTGGGTCACCAAATACCCATTTAGTCTACTTAGACCTCACGGATATAAGTCTCCATCTCCTGAGCTGAGAGGGACGATTCGAACCCTAAACCTACCTCAACGCCCTCTGCAAAACCCCGCAAACTTGCCGCTACCGTTAAGCCTGTAGCACCACACCGTTTTCGAAACGAAGGACACTCCTTTTTCTCACCCGCCACACCCCCCAACGGCCACCAACGGTTTCATGTTCTTTTCTATCTCTTCCCAATGGATTCCATCGTCCACGCAGCTCTCGAAGAGATCTGCTCACAAGGCGTTAATGGACTCACCCTTCCAATCCTCTGGCCTAAACTTCAATCTCCACTCTCCTCTCAGGGCCTCCATCTATGCCCCAACGTGAAAAAGGCGCTATGGACCAACCTCCTCAACATTCCGGGCCTTCAATTTGGATCCCAAGGCGTTTCTTTCAACCATCAAGACCCTTCAATTCAGTCAATCGAAGAGTCTGAGAAGCTGAATTTGAAGATTGTCGCCGCCGAGCATCTTCGTAACAGCTTCGTCGGTATTTACGATATCAAGGCCTCTGATGCCAGTATATCTCAGCCCCAGCGTCGTGCGCTGGAACGCCTAGCTATTGCTAGGTTAGCATCATTCTCACTCTCTGCATTAACTTACTCTCTCTTACAAACCCTAACATATATTTTGGCGAGTGTATTCATGCATGTGTATAAAAGTACATTCAGGCATACAGCCCCGCCCACACAAATTAGGCGTTGATTAATCGTAATGCACCTCGGCAACTGGGCATTAAACTATGATTTACTGAGTAAGTAGATGTGCGATGAAGCTTGGCACTGTGTGTTTACGCTTGATTGTTTATTGATGCTAAATCTGTAATGGGCTTTGAGTAATTTGCGTTAGAGGTAGGACTGATGAACTGAACAAAGTTTGTGAAATGATACGTTTGTTGGCTTTGATTAGCTTTGGATGCTTCAGTTTTTTGTTTGTGCACGAAGTATAGTTTTGATCGCAGTCCAGTATGTTAGTATTTATGCAATTTGAATATATGTGGTAATTAGATTGATCAGTGATTGTGTAGCTGTGGAGTCACGCTAGTGCAATGGTTTCAATTGCTTGTCTGTGGATGGTTTTGACTGAATTGTTGAATTGATTTTGGGAATTGAGATTGCTAGGTTTCCTTAGAGGGCGCTAACACCTTTTGCATCCACAGAACAAATGGAATTACCCAAAGTGAACTTGCTAAGGAATTTGGCATGAAAGGGAACAACATCTTTTATGTACTGAGGAATCTTGAATGCCGCGGGCTGATTGTGCGGCAGTCAACAATTGTGAAGAAAAAAGAAGCCTGCAATGAAAGGGAGCCAAAAAATAGTTCAATTGTGGCCACCAACATGCTCCACTTGTACCGTTATGCAAAGCACTTGGGTACTCAACAAAGGCTTGAAATAACCAAAGAGGACAAAACATTGGAAAATGACAATGCTGAAGGAAGTGCTGTGAGTGTTGATGGTGTTGCTGAAGAATGTATCAAAGAGGATGTGCACGTAAAAGATTATCTACCGGCTTTGAAAGCTATCTGTGATAAACTTGAAAAAGCTGATGGCAAGGTCAGTCTTATTATGGCCGTAAATCTATCTGGTGTCTTCCGATTACCATTGTGCTGATCTTATTTTATAACATCTTCCCCCTTCGAAGGTACTTGTTGTCTCAGATATTAAGCGAGACCTTGGTTATAAAGGAACTTCTGGGCATAGAGCCTGGAGAAATGTAAGTTATGTTTATTTTATTTTTTTCAGTTTTTAAAATTATAAAAAAGTTGATCTTGTTATTGTTTCAAACAAATTACCCCGCACATCGCGCTGTTAGATCTGTCACAGGTTGAAAGATGCTCGTGTGGTTGAGGAGTTTTATGCGAAGGTGAACAAAAGGGTAAGTCTTGATCATGTCTTGCCATGGCTATAATTTTGACTTTGATACCATCTCTATGATATTATATTTGGAATTTAAGATTTTATTGCTGCCAATTTGGGTGGTTCTACTTTTGAGTTTGATTATGTCTTGCCATGCTTAGTTTGTTACTTGATTTTGCACTTTTCGCAGGAGGTCAGCTGTTTGCGACTGCTAAAGGAGTTTTCTCCAAAAAGCTTTGAGCCAAAAACTCCGGGATGCGGATATGATGATCTTGATACAGAACAACTTGCGAAAATGGGAAAGAGAGGGCAAATCACTGAACAACTTGTAGAACTTCCAATCGAATATCAAATTTATGATATGATTGATGCTGAAGGATCAAAAGGGTTGACAATTACCGAGGTGTGTGCATTTTTTTCTTGGCTTTTATCAGTCTATATGGAACTGATGACGTCTATGTCACAATGTACATCAAAATTAGTGAAATTTATCAGCTCTTGTTGTAAGAAAAGCTGGATTGGGAAACCCTGTCTTCCCAGCTGTTTTAGATTTATTCTCCTTCTTTCACCTGTATATGATTATTGTCACTTGTGTTAGATTCTTGCATGGATCTATGTTGTTGTCTATCAGTTGCAGCATGTTTATATAACGAATAGAGTTTCTTGTCTTCATTCTATGCATGGACTTGTTTTACCATTGGTTTTGAACAGCTACACCTTCTTTAAATTGGTAGATATAAAAATGAGTACCATAAAATGGTTTGAGCTTCTTAAAACTGGGACTGACCAAGGCAACATGCCTTAAGTTGGTTTGGCTTGCTTTGGTTCATTTCACTAGTTTAGTTTTTTTTGACTCAGAAGAGTAGACAGTGGCAGAGCCACAGTTGGGGGCAGATGCCCCCACTGCAATTTTAAAAAATTCTGGAACCTTAGTTATATTTTTGGATAGTTTAGAAGGTTTGAAAACTTGACCCCACTGAAAGATTGTGAAAATTAGGGGTCAAGTTTACGTTGGTTAAGTTACGACACCTTTGCATTTCTTCCTTTACTCTCTCCAGTTGCCAACTGAAGCAATCTTCCCAAGAGAATGACACATGATTCCATATCCACTTCATCATCACCATAGTGCTTGTTTCTCTTCTTTATGACCAATCTTGCAGTCCGATTATCAAGTAAATTCAATGAATGGGACTTGGCACCCAATAGCCCACTAAAGGTTTCTTGCTTTTTCATGGGTTTTATAATTTATTGAGACTTTTTATCGCCATAGAGGAAAAGTGTGTGGAAACTACGAGGAAACAAATGAATCTACCAGGAGTAATCTATAACTGTGTTCATAGTGGCCTTTTAACAAATACTTAGTGATCAAGGATTTGGTATGGAAAGAGACAAAATGAGCAGAGTTAGTCAATTACCACGGCTATGTGAGATGCCTAAAACTGGGCACAGTTGGTTCATTGTTTTGGTTGATTACTTCAAATTTTAGCTTGGATTACTTTTTGGATTAAATTGCTTGCAATTTGCCTATTATGAATTATAATTTAGATTTAATTTTCAAGTGATTGGAGTTAAATATATTGCATGTGATAGATTAAATTTTCTGTCGAAGTTGGGTTTACTAGACTTGTCATAGATTGAATTTAATCTAATTTATTTTTGTAGATCACTCACGTACACATGATTTGCATCACTTCTTATACTTATGAAATTGTACTTTTAAAAAGTATTAAGGATTAATATTTTATGTGAAAAAATTAAATCATTATATAGTTTATTAATTAGTTTTAGCTTGCCCCCACTATGGAACTATCCTAGCTCCACCCGTGAGAGTAGAAATTAACATCTCACAAGTTTGATCCAAAAAAAAAAAAAAAAATCTCTCAATTTTTTATAGACTTATAGGGTATATCCTAGATCACATGATTCGTCTATCAACCCCAACGGACTCACGTTCCAAATGCCAATCCGCGAATTCAAAGAGAATTCGGCACCAATCCACGAACTCAATTAACGAATCTGCTAATTCTGTAATCATAATCTTTGGACTACACTATTTGGGATTTAACTCCACAAATACAAAACATTTTAGACTAAATATTAATTTGGATTGAGGCCCAATCCAAACTATTCGGTGCTCAATTAGGTTTGGCCCCAAATTTGGGGCCCAATCTTTTGCTTGTTTTCCACCACAACAATAAGTTGAAGAATTTATAACAGTTAAACCATTCAAATTTTTCATTGCTTATCAATGTGGGCTGGTGGCTGTGCTTTTTATAGCAATGAAACTATTTAACTTGGTGATAGTCTACCGATGGAATGAGTTGTTTTGCTCTAAAATCCCATTGTGCTTTCCTTATTTCTTTATCTCTAATAAGTAATTTTCTTTCTTACTTTTAGCACCTTGACATCCCCTTTTTTCGTGTGTATCACGATGCCATTGACACCGTCAGTGGCACTCTCGCTCTCAACTTTTTTTGAAATCTTTGGCTATCGCTCTCCTGCGCCCGCTCTATGTGATCTAGGGTATATCAACTTGTGCCAAAGTGGGATGACTCACTTTAGTTGAATGGCCTAACATCAGAATAATATAATCAGGAGCAATCCTGGGACCATGAAGGGCTGAGGAGGCCTAAATCTCATTTGTTCACCCTTTACGCCCAAGTTTTTAATGAGTTTGGTTTGAGCATTTAAAACTTGGCCAAACCCTAGTTTGATCCAAAAAAATATGGGCCGCTCATGTAAAAGCATTTAGAGCAAAATGTTGTAGCATAGAATAATCATGGGCTAGTAGCATGTATTGTTTTGAACTGCTTAAAATCCTATGCCTTCATATGCGAAGAAACTCCCAGTAGCTTGCCTAGCCACTGCATGCAACCTTTATGGAAATACTGATTTCATTAAAGGTTGTGCTATGTCACTGTAGCATGTTGCCTATCTGTCAAAAACAATTAGTTAGGGTTGTGTTACTGTAGTTTTTAAAAGAAAGAAAAAAGAGACATAACTTAATTATCATAGCATCTGATTGGACTGCTTTGCAAAACTTCCCTAATACCACTGACATCAAAATCTTCTATATGACCACCCTGCAAAGATGAATTGTTCAGGTAGAGGAGTATGAAGTGAATCTCCTGATCTCTCCAAACTTTTTAGAAGACTCATTTTATTCCCCACCCCAACTATCATTTGGAGATGAATAATTTATCTTATTGTTCGTTCAAGCCAAATATTTCAAAACTTAGAGAATAGATCTTTGATGGTCCTAAAGTAGATCAGGAGGAAAAGTTATTTATGTTTACGTGAACCTAGAGTTGATTTCCCAGCGGAAAGAAATGGCCCATCTTTTTTTTTTTTTGAAATCTACCTTACCATTATGAAAAGGTGAAAAGAGATTTTTTCAATGGATTGATATGCAAGTAGAAAAGCTTCACTGGTTTTTTAGCTACCTCGTGCAGTAAGCGAATAACTCCTTTGTGTTAGTAAGATAGCTTTGTAGGTTAAGCAAACCTGATGTCCAGTAGCCTTCCATGGATTCGACGAAGGGAGAGAAGCGCGCAAACAGAGTCAGACATTACGTAGATCACATCATTACCATGGTAGGATGTTATTAGTCCAAGGCAATGATAGGGAATACTATTAACAATCATCTTGGTTATTATTTTTTTGAATGTATTATTGACCATGCTCGAATCATGCTCGCATTCAGGATAAGGGGAGGCCCTAAATCACTTGGACAATGTCATAACTCTCATTGGCCTAACCCTTATTACTTGAAGGCATACCTACTTTTTTCAAGATATGAAATGACCAATTGAAAACAATTGTCCCTATTTTATTCTAGATGGAGTCGTCAATAGGGCTAATGGTCTCACCTTCTTAGAGAGGGGTAGCAATACCACGTTTGTCCGAGCTTGTAGATTGACTCCCTTATGCATCTCAAGTAAGGATGATCTAGATGCCTCCCAGTCGAGATACAAATTGAATCTATGTTTCCTTAGGTAACTATTGACCTATAGTTATGTTTACACTTTGGGGTTGTCCGCTTGTCTAATGTGAACTAGGATCGTTCCCCAACTAGATTAGATTGGAGCAAAATTGTAAGAGAACATATCACCCATTTTAGGGGACAAGGAGCGAAATGATTTCTTGATCTAATGTTGGCCCAGTTGAGGCTCTTGCATACCCAAACCTAAAGGACACCCTTCGATTTGCCTTTAGCTGTATAATCCACCCATCTTCCTTCTAGGGGCCTACCTTTCTTTCTAAACTCAACTCAAGTCCCAAGTTCAACGAGTTTCATCGTTGCCAAAGATGTGTACTAATAAGACAAAAATAAGGGGAGTCTATTTCTTGTCTGACTAGTAACAATGGATTAATGGAATGAGGGATCAAGAGACTGATTGGGAAGAATGACCTATCAATCATCGATGACCCTTCTGATGAAACAAACACAGAGCTCTCAACTGAGTTGTTGGAGTGAGGTCTAAAGCCAACAAAAGTTGGAGTTCCACACCATCACTTGGTCTAGATATGGGGTATGAATACTCTAAAGTTTTAAAGACATGTTCCAGCTGAGGTAGGAGATCCATCACAGTCATATGAATAAAGTTGCATAGGTGGCAGTAGTTGCCTGTTAGGTTTGTACGGTATCGTTCAACATATTGTCGGCGCAAGGGCATACCCAAGTCCCATATTTAGTTTTAATCAATATTACATGAGAAGGAGTGAAACCTAGGATCAAGTCTTGTTTGCTCTGATCTCCCTTGTCAAAATCTTATATTTGTAACCAAATGAGAGTAGTTGTGATTTCCAAATGAAATTCAATTTCAATGTTTTCCACTAAGCACTAGATTTGCTTTTCTGGGGCTATGAAATACATGCATATAAAAATATTTCTACTTAGAACAGTAATTGTCATCGATTAACCCTATCTTTGAAATTTGCATATAACACCCCAGGCCNTTTTGATTTTCTAAAAAACAAAAACAGAATCATAAAACGAAAAACGTCTTTTACTCCTTTTTAAAAGTCGCCCCTCGTTTACAAAACGATGACAGAAAAATAAATTAAAAACGGTTATCAAACGAGTTTTTTTTTCTTGTTTTCTCTAAGTATCAAAATAAAAACAAAAAACGAAAAACATAAACGTTACCAAACGGGACCTTCATGATTAATTCTAAATTGATAGATAAATACGTCAATTGATTGATGTGTAATGAAATGTCTGTTCTCATCTTATTAAACTCCATAATTCCAAAATTATTATTTTTTTTCTTTCATTCTATATTAGTCTCATCATGAACTAAAATTACCCTAATCTACATCCATCGTGTGAATACTATTAGCTATGAAAGAANCTAAATTATTATTTTTATTCTTTCATTCTATATTAGTCTCATCATGAACTAAAATTACCCTAATCTACATCCATTGTGTGAATACTATTAGCTATGAAAGAAGCCGAATTAAATTGATTTAGTAAAAACTAATTCATGTTCATATGTGGAGAATGAATACAAAACACTGAATCACTTATCCTTTTCATGTCCCTCTCCTACCCTTCTTCGAAATTTAGTTTGATACTAAATTGTGTATCCAAAATTTAAACATTTTGAGAATTTCTTTATGTATTACGCATGAAGAGAAAATTTTGGAACATAATAAACAATTGAGTGAGAATAAATTGAGATGAAAATGGCAATTTTGATGCTAGATAATTCAATAAATGTGAAAATAAATATTTTAAGAATGAAAATAATCCCATCACTTGAAGGCAAAAACTTTTTATTTTTTATTTTTTTGAGGAACTTAAAAATATCTGCCCATGATAAAAAAAATGGTTAATTGCTCTAGAGGTCCATTAAGTATGAGGTTTGTCTAATTTTGATTATCAATATTTCAATTGTATTATTTTTGTTCCTGAAGTATTGAATATGTTTCTATATGATCCCTTAAGCAGGTAACATCTAGATTATTAATGATTTTTTATCATAAACTTGTCACGTGATACTTAAATATGAAAAAATATAATAATTTAGATAATTATTGACCAAATTTTTACTCAAATTTTGGTTAAATAGCTATCAAAATTATAAAATTTTGATCTTAAATTATCCAAAATTTGGTCAAAAACTACTTATATTATAAATTTTTTGTCAAGAGCTATCTAAATTTTATTTAATAATTATCAAAATTATTTTTTATCTATATTTAAATATTATATGACAAGTTTATGATAAAAAATTATTAACAATCTAGATATTATTTACTTGAAGGACCATATAAAAACACTAGTTATTGCCTGTGTTTTAAGGCATAGAATAATTAAAAAAATAATAATAATAAATATATTTGTATTTGTATCTAAAATCAAATTACAAATATAGAGGAAAAAGTGATAATGAGTAATGATAGTGGTGGTGGTGGTGGATGGTAATGGTGGTGGTGGGGTGGCGATTGCGATGATGGTAATAGTGATGGTTGTGAGAGGTGATGGTGAGGCGATATGTATAGTGGTGGTAGGGGTGATGGTTGGAAAGTGGCGATGATGGTAGGGTGATGACAATAGTAATAACGACGGTAGTAATAATAGGCAGTGGTGTTTGTTGTGGCAGAGATGGTGGCGACGACGACGACGGCAGTGGTGGTGGTCAGTGTAATGAGGATAATCATAGTTGGGTGACGGTGGTGGGATGACAACGGTGGTGATTGTAAGGGGTGGTATGATAACGATAGTGATGGTGGTGGTAAAGGACGGGGGGTGGCGGTAGTGGTGATGGTGGTGGTGAGACAATGGGTAGGGTGGCAATGGTGGAGGTGGTAGTGGTAATGGTGATATTGATAGGGGTAATTTGGTGGTGGAGTGGGGTGACGGTGGTGGCGGAGGGTGGTGGCGGCAGTAGTGATTTCAAACACAATTTTTTTTAAATATTAATGAGAAATTATAAGAATTAAAAACACTTTTAAAAAGTCATCTCAAACACACCTTTAGGCCCTTATTTTTTTTATTAAATTTAGAGTGTTAATATTAGATGTCGGATTAACTTTAAAATAAAATTTAAAAAGATTTCAACCGCGAATAACAAAAGTCATTTTGTTTATCTTTTGAGATTTGAATTGTATTGTACTTTATTATATAGAAACACTAGTTATTGTCTGTGCCTGAAAGCACAAAGTAATAAAAAATGGTAAATAATAAATATATTTGTATTCATATCTAAAATCAACTCATAAATATAGAGAATAGATAAAAAAATTTAAGTATCGGCTTGTAATGGGAGTGAGAGGTGGTAGACGACAATAGTGGTGGTAAAAGACGGTAATATTTGTGGTGGGTGACAATGACCGTTGTGGTGGCGATGGTGGTAAGGGCGGTAGTGGTAGTGGTGGCGACGGTGGTAGTGGTGGTGGTGATGACGATGACAGTGATAGCGGAGGCGGTAATGGCGGTGATAATGGTGGTAGAGATAGTGGTGAGGCGGTTTCAAACACTATTTTTTGTTTTTAAATTATTTACGAGAAATAATTTCTAGAAGTACTTTTAAAAAATTACTCAAAACACACCTTAATGAGACTATTTTTCATATTAAATTTATGGTGTTAATTTTAGCCATTAGATTAATTTTAAAATAAAATTTAAAGCGATTTTAATTTCGAATAACAAAAGTCATTTTGTTTATATTTTGAAATTTGAATTGTAAGTTATAGATATGTAATATTTTAGAGACCAAAATAATACAATTAAAATATTGAGGATAAAAATAAATCAAATTCTATACTTTAGTGATCGTTGGTGCAATTAACCGATTAAATGCGGGACCCAGTGGGTCACCAAATACCCATTTAGTCTACTTAGACCTCACGGATATAAGTCTCCATCTCCTGAGCTGAGAGGGACGATTCGAACCCTAAACCTACCTCAACGCCCTCTGCAAAACCCGCAAACTTGCCGCTACCGTTAAGCCTGTAGCACCACACCGTTTTCGAAACGAAGGACACTCCTTTTTCTCACCCGCCACACCCCCCAACGGCCACCAACGGTTTCATGTTCTTTTCTATCTCTTCCCAATGGATTCCATCGTCCACGCAGCTCTCGAAGAGATCTGCTCACAAGGCGTTAATGGACTCACCCTTCCAATCCTCTGGCCTAAACTTCAATCTCCACTCTCCTCTCAGGGCCTCCATCTATGCCCCAACGTGAAAAAGGCGCTATGGACCAACCTCCTCAACATTCCGGGCCTTCAATTTGGATCCCAAGGCGTTTCTTTCAACCATCAAGACCCTTCAATTCAGTCAATCGAAGAGTCTGAGAAGCTGAATTTGANGGTCCCAAGGCGTTTCGTACAACCATCAAGACCCTTCAATTCAGTCAATCGAAGAGTCTGAGAAGCTGAATTTGAAGATTGTCGCCGCCGAGCATCTTCGTAACAGCTTCGTCGGTATTTACGATATCAAGGCCTCTGATGCCAGTATATCTCAGCCCCAGCGTCGTGCGCTGGAACGCCTAGCTATTGCTAGGTTAGCATCATTCTCACTCTCTGCATTAACTTACTCTCTCTTACAAACCCTAACATATATTTTGGCGAGTGTATTCATGCATGTGTATAAAAGTACATTCAGGCATACAGCCCCGCCCACACAAATTAGGCGTTGATTAATCGTAATGCACCTCGGCAACTGGGCATTAAACTATGATTTACTGAGTAAGTAGATGTGCGATGAAGCTTGGCACTGTGTGTTTACGCTTGATTGTTTATTGATGCTAAATCTGTAATGGGCTTTGAGTAATTTGCGTTAGAGGTAGGACTGATGAACTGAACAAAGTTTGTGAAATGATACGTTTGTTGGCTTTGATTAGCTTTGGATGCTTCAGTTTTTTGTTTGTGCACGAAGTATAGTTTTGATCGCAGTCCAGTATGTTAGTATTTATGCAATTTGAATATATGTGGTAATTAGATTGATCAGTGATTGTGTAGCTGTGGAGTCACGCTAGTGCAATGGTTTCAATTGCTTGTCTGTGGATGGTTTTGACTGAATTGTTGAATTGATTTTGGGAATTGAGATTGCTAGGTTTCCTTAGAGGGCGCTAACACCTTTTGCATCCACAGAACAAATGGAATTACCCAAAGTGAACTTGCTAAGGAATTTGGCATGAAAGGGAACAACATCTTTTATGTACTGAGGAATCTTGAATGCCGCGGGCTGATTGTGCGGCAGTCAACAATTGTGAAGAAAAAAGAAGCCTGCAATGAAAGGGAGCCAAAAAATAGTTCAATTGTGGCCACCAACATGCTCCACTTGTACCGTTATGCAAAGCACTTGGGTACTCAACAAAGGCTTGAAATAACCAAAGAGGACAAAACATTGGAAAATGACAATGCTGAAGGAAGTGCTGTGAGTGTTGATGGTGTTGCTGAAGAATGTATCAAAGAGGATGTGCACGTAAAAGATTATCTACCGGCTTTGAAAGCTATCTGTGATAAACTTGAAAAAGCTGATGGCAAGGTCAGTCTTATTATGGCCGTAAATCTATCTGGTGTCTTCCGATTACCATTGTGCTGATCTTATTTTATAACATCTTCCCCCTTCGAAGGTACTTGTTGTCTCAGATATTAAGCGAGACCTTGGTTATAAAGGAACTTCTGGGCATAGAGCCTGGAGAAATGTAAGTTATGTTTATTTTATTTTTTTCAGTTTTTAAAATTATAAAAAAGTTGATCTTGTTATTGTTTCAAACAAATTACCCCGCACATCGCGCTGTTAGATCTGTCACAGGTTGAAAGATGCTCGTGTGGTTGAGGAGTTTTATGCGAAGGTGAACAAAAGGGTAAGTCTTGATCATGTCTTGCCATGGCTATAATTTTGACTTTGATACCATCTCTATGATATTATATTTGGAATTTAAGATTTTATTGCTGCCAATTTGGGTGGTTCTACTTTTGAGTTTGATTATGTCTTGCCATGCTTAGTTTTTTACTTGATTTTGCACTTTTCGCAGGAGGTCAGCTGTTTGCGACTGCTAAAGGAGTTTTCTCCAAAAAGCTTTGAGCCAAAAACTCCGGGATGCGGATATGATGATCTTGATACAGAACAACTTGCGAAAATGGGAAAGAGAGGGCAAATCACTGAACAACTTGTAGAACTTCCAATCGAATATCAAATTTATGATATGATTGATGCTGAAGGATCAAAAGGGTTGACAATTACCGAGGTGTGTGCATTTTTTTCTTGGCTTTTATCAGTCTATATGGAACTGATGACGTCTATGTCACAATGTACATCAAAATTAGTGAAATTTATCAGCTCTTGTTGTAAGAAAAGCTGGATTGGGAAACCCTGTCTTCCCAGCTGTTTTAGATTTATTCTCCTTCTTTCACCTGTATATGATTATTGTCACTTGTGTTAGATTCTTGCATGGATCTATGTTGTTGTCTATCAGTTGCAGCATGTTTATATAACGAATAGAGTTTCTTGTCTTCATTCTATGCATGGACTTGTTTTACCATTGGTTTTGAACAGCTACACCTTCTTTAAATTGGTAGATATAAAAATGAGTACCATAAAATGGTTTGAGCTTCTTAAAACTGGGACTGACCAAGGCAACATGCCTTAAGTTGGTTTGGCTTGCTTTGGTTCATTTCACTAGTTTAGTTTTTTTTGACTCAGAAGAGTAGACAGTGGCAGAGCCACAGTTGGGGGCAGATGCCCCCACTGCAATTTTAAAAAATTCTGGAACCTTAGTTATATTTTTGGATAGTTTAGAAGGTTTGAAAACTTGACCCCACTGAAAGATTGTGAAAATTAGGGGTCAAGTTTACGTTGGTTAAGTTACGACACCTTTGCATTTCTTCCTTTACTCTCTCCAGTTGCCAACTGAAGCAATCTTCCCAAGAGAATGACACATGATTCCATATCCACTTCATCATCACCATAGTGCTTGTTTCTCTTCTTTATGACCAATCTTGCAGTCCGATTATCATGTAAATTCAATGAATGGGACTTGGCACCCAATAGCCCACTAAAGGTTTCTTGCTTTTTCATGGGTTTTATAATTTATTGAGACTTTTTATCGCCATAGAGGAAAAGTGTGTGGAAACTACGAGGAAACAAATGAATCTACCAGGAGTAATCTATAACTGTGTTCATAGTGGCCTTTTAACAAATACTTAGCGATCAAGGATTTGGTATGGAAAGAGACCAAATGAGCAGAGTTAGTCAATTACCACGGCTATGTGAGATGCCTAAAACTGGGCACAGTTGGTTCATTGTTTTGGTTGATTACTTCAAATTTTAGCTTGGATTACTTTTTGGATTAAATTGCTTGCAATTTGCCTATTATGAATTATAATTTAGATTTAATTTTCAAGTGATTGGAGTTAAATATATTGCATGTGATAGATTAAATTTTCTGTCGAAGTTGGGTTTACTAGACTTGTCATAGATTGAATTTAATCTAATTTATTTTTGTAGATCACTCACGTACACATGATTTGCATCACTTCTTATACTTATGAAATTGTACTTTTAAAAAGTATTAAGGATTAATATTTTATGTGAAAAAATTAAATCATTATATAGTTTATTAATTAGTTTTAGCTTGCCCCCACTATGGAACTATCCTAGCTCCACCCGTGAGAGTAGAAGTTAACATCTCACAAGTTTGATCCAAAAAAAAAAAAAAAAATCTCTCAATTTTTTATAGACTTATAGGGTATATCCTAGATCACATGATTCGTCTATCAACCCCAACGGACTCACGTTCCAAATGCCAATCCGCGAATTCAAAGAGAATTCGGCACCAATCCACGAACTCAATTAACGAATCTGCGAATTCTGTAATCATAATCTTTGGACTACACTATTTGGGATTTAACTCCACAAATACAAAACATTTTAGACTAAATATTAATTTGGATTGAGGCCCAATCCAAACTATTCGGTGCTCAATTAGGTTTGGCCCCAAATTTGGGGCCCAATCTTTTGCTTGTTTTCCACCACAACAATAAGTTGAAGAATTTATAACAGTTAAACCATTCAAATTTTTCATTGCTTATCAATGTGGGCTGGTGGCTGTGCTTTTTATAGCAATGAAACTATTTAACTTGGTGATAGTCTACCGATGGAATGAGTTGTTTTGCTCTAAAATCCCATTGTGCTTTCCTTATTTCTTTATCTCTAATAAGTAATTTTCTTTCTTACTTTTAGCACCTTGACATCCCCTTTTTTCGTGTGTATCACGATGCCATTGACACCGTCAGTGGCACTCTCGCTCTCAACTTTTTTTGAAATCTTTGGCTATCGCTCTCCTGCGCCCGCTCTATGTGATCTAGGGTATATCAACTTGTGCCAGAGTGGGATGACTCACTTTAGTTGAATGGCCTAACATCAGAATAATATAATCAGGAGCAATCCTGGGACCATGAAGGGCTGAGGAGGCCTAAATCTCATTTGTTCACCCTTTACGCCCAAGTTTTTAATGAGTTTGGTTTGAGCATTTAAAACTTGGCCAAACCCTAGTTTGATCCAAAAAAATATGGGCCGCTCATGTAAAAGCATTTAGAGCAAAATGTTGTAGCATAGAATAATCATGGGCTAGTAGCATGTATTGTTTTGAACTGCTTAAAATCCTATGCCTTCATATGCGAAGAAACTCCCAGTAGCTTGCCTAGCCACTGCATGCAACCTTTATGGAAATACTGATTTCATTAAAGGTTGTGCTATGTCACTGTAGCATGTTGCCTATCTGTCAAAAACAATTAGTTAGGGTTGTGTTACTGTAGTTTTTAAAAGAAAGAAAAAAGAGACATAACTTAATTATCATAGCNACGTCACTGTAGCATGTTGCCTATCTGTCAAAAACAATTAGTTAGGGTAGTGTTACTGTAGTTTTTAAAAGAAAGAAAAAAGAGACATAACTTAATTATCATAGCATCTGATTGGACTGCTTTGCAAAACTTCCCTAATACCACTGACATCAAAATCTTCTATATGACCACCCTGCAAAGATGAATTGTTCAGGTAGAGGAGTATGAAGTGAATCTCCTGATCTCTCCAAACTTTTTAGAAGACTCATTTTATTCCCCACCCCAACTATCATTTGGAGATGAATAATTTATCTTATTGTTCGTTCAAGCCAAATATTTCAAAACTTAGAGAATAGATCTTTGATGGTCCTAAAGTAGATCAGGAGGAAAAGTTATTTATGTTTACGTGAACCTAGAGTTGATTTCCCAGCGGAAAGAAATGGCCCATCTTTTTTTTTTTTTGAAATCTACCTTACCATTATGAAAAGGTGAAAAGAGATTTTTTCAATGGATTGATATGCAAGTAGAAAAGCTTCACTGGTTTTTTAGCTACCTCGTGCAGTAAGCGAATAACTCCTTTGTGTTAGTAAGATAGCTTTGTAGGTTAAGCAAACCTGATGTCCAGTAGCCTTCCATTGATTCGACGAAGGGAGAGAAGCGCGCAAACAGAGTCAGACATTACGTAGATCACATCATTACCATGGTAGGATGTTATTAGTCCAAGGCAATGATAGGGAATACTATTAACAATCATCTTGGTTATTATTTTTTTGAATGTATTATTGACCATGCTCGAATCATGCTCGCATTCAGGATAAGGGGAGGCCCTAAATCACTTGGACAATGTCATAACTCTCATTGGCCTAACCCTTATTACTTGAAGGCATACCTACTTTTTTCAAGATATGAAATGACCAATTGAAAACAATTGTCCCTATTTTATTCTAGATGGAGTCGTCAATAGGGCTAATGGTCTCACCTTCTTAGAGAGGGGTAGCAATACCACGTTTGTCCGAGCTTGTAGATTGACTCCCTTATGCATCTCAAGTAAGGATGATCTAGATGCCTCCCAGTCAAGATACAAATTGAATCTATGTTTCCTTAGGTAACTATTGACCTATAGTTATGTTTACACTTTGGGGTTGTCCGCTTGTCTAATGTGAACTAGGATCGTTCCCCAACTAGATTAGATTGGAGCAAAATTGTAAGAGAACATATCACCCATTTTAGGGGACAAGGAGCGAAATGATTTCTTGATCTAATGTTGGCCCAGTTGAGGCTCTTGCATACCCAAACCTAAAGGACACCCTTCGATTTGCCTTTAGCTGTATAATCCACCCATCTTCCTTCTAGGGGCCTACCTTTCTTTCTAAACTCAACTCAAGTCCCAAGTTCAACGAGTTTCATCGTTGCCGAAGATGTGTACTAATAAGACAAAAATAAGGGGAGTCTATGTCTTGTCTGACTAGTAACAATGGATTAATGGAATGAGGGATCAAGAGACTGATTGGGAAGAATGACCTATCAATCATCGATGACCCTTCTGATGAAACAAACACAGAGCTCTCAACTGAGTTGTTGGAGTGAGGTCTAAAGCCAACAAAAGTTGGAGTTCCACACCATCACTTGGTCTAGATATGGGGTATGAATACTCTAAAGTTTTAAAGACATGTTCCAGCTGAGGTAGGAGATCCATCACAGTCATATGAATAAAGTTGCATAGGTGGCAGTAGTTGCCTGTTAGGTTTGTACGGTATCGTTCAACATATTGTCGGCGCAAGGGCATACCCAAGTCCCATATTTAGTTTTAATCAATATTACATGAGAAGGAGTGAAACCTAGGATCAAGTCTTGTTTGCTCTGATCTCCCTTGTCAAAATCTTATATTTGTAACCAAATGAGAGTAGTTGTGATTTCCAAATGAAATTCAATTTCAATGTTTTCCACTAAGCACTAGATTTGCTTTTCTGGGGCTATGAAATACATGCATATAAAAATATTTCTACTTAGAACAGTAATTGTCATCGATTAACCCTATCTTTGAAATTTGCATATAACACCCCAGGCCTTGAACTGACAGGGACAGGAATACAGGCTTTGGTATCCAAAGTGAAACGGATACTACTTTAATTCATGTGTTGGGTAATCCTTCTCCTCTCTAGCTGTCTTTCCATTTGCCTATGTTGTATACTTGTATCGTTAGGGGTGACTTGCAACAAGCGCTCGCTACTTGTTGCTTGAATCAATATTCAACTCTTCCTTAAGCACTTGTTGGTACCCGAGATTTAGGGATCCTTGTATAAGAAAACACTCATATAATTGTGACTGTAAATAGATTAAGCTAGTAGGTTTTCATATCTGGCTCATTATATTATATCCAAACTCGGCCCAAAGTGAGTGGGCAGTGGTGAGCTGAGTTTCCTGAGAGGGGTCATAACTCTTAAGTGAACTGAGTTCGCTAACCCTAGGTTGCAATTGACAGACCTATCTAGACCCTATGGATCAGTGTATTTTTCTATTTTATGCTAATGAAGCAAATATTATGATGGAGATCAANGAACTGAGTTCGCTAACCCTAGGTTGCAATTGACAGACCTATCTAGACCCTATTGATCAGTGTATTTTTCTATTTTATGCTAATGAAGCAAATATTATGATGGAGATCAATTATCATAATGGCTTTGGAAATAAAATATCATAATTTTACAATCTACATTTTTTGTTTACATTGAATGAGTCGGGTTTGAATCAATGTAATCTTATATGGGTTGGGCTGGGTTCAAGCATAATCAACTTTGTGTTTTTATAGGTGATCTGCCCAGAACGAGTCATTGCCACTTTTACTTGTCATCACGTCATAAGTGCTGCAACATAAAACTAATTGGCAGATGTCCTATTGCCTATCATGTGATTTTTATGAATTTCTCTTTTATCATTCATTTACCAAACTGAAAGACAAATAGCAATTATATTCCTTTTGTAGCCACATTTGAAAACAAATTAGATATTGCATTGCATGTTGATGTTATTAGCTCTTCCCTGGTCGAAGTCAAGGATTCCAATCAGCTCAAGGATTAGAATCAGTTCAACACTGCAGTCCATGCAAGGCCAGATCTTCAAAGAGGGTCATCTCTGGCTAGCGCCTCAATCTCAAGATCGATTAAACGGGCAGTTTCATATAAGAAGATAAGACATCTCGAGTTTCGAGCAGTGTGAATTGAATACTATAGTAATAAGTTGTAATGTGAACTTCTAAAGTCAATGAAATGAGGCAATACATTAATGTTTAAACATGTGAACTTTAGATGATAGAATGATGATGTTGTTAGCAGTTCACTTTAAATTATAGTTGGAAACGGGACTCATCCACATAGCTGAAAAAATATGTCGAATCCACTTGTTAGTAGCACTTACATTCATGTTTATGTTACCATGTCGATAAATTCAACCTATGCTTGAATTGCCCCAGCATTAATGTCTTTCATTTGGTACTTAATACTCGTACGTATCTTGGTGGACAGTACATGCTTATTTTTTTGAAGTGTGTTTTAATTGTTTGGGTTTGTGTGATGCCTTCTCGCCAACCTGTACATATTGCAATGTCAACTACTAATGCCTATGCAAATTTTTGTTTACATAACACCATAAACAGGTATGCAAGAGACTCAGGATAAACAATAAGCGGTACTATACTCGGCTTCTTAACATGTTCTCTAGGTTTGGCATGCATCTACAGGCAGAAAGTCTTAATAGAGGCGTGGCCTATCGAGTTTGGACATCGAACAATTTCAATCCTGATGCACCTAATGTTCTTCTGGATAAAACAGAACCTGTCTTTAATGATAAAGGTGTAGGTAATTCACCTACTGGAGATCCAGAAGTTCAAGAGATGCCAACTCAATCCATTGAAGAGGTAGATTATTCAACTCCCAAAGGTGAGACTAGAGTGTCCGGAGATAATGTAAACATAGAAATTGAGGCAGAAATTACTCACGGCCATGGTTCACCATTAGTTGGTGATGGTAACAATATGCTACTTTGCCCAAGGAGTCCAGAGACTTTTGCCAATGAACTTGGTGATATAGTTCCAGACACAGAACTTCAGACGGTGAATACAACAACTGTATCAGATATTGTTCCATCAGAAACATCGCCCCCTTCTTTATTAACACCACGGAGACGCCGATCATATCAGAGGTATCCATGTCTTACTCTAGGTGCAGCTAGCGCACTGAGGGAGCAGCGGATACTTGAAATGTTGCAGGTCTTTCTTGTCATCCAGCAACTCTCCTTTCTTCTTTCTACCAGGCTACTTCTTATATTAATTGAACCTTTGTACATTTCTTTCTCCTTGGGCAGGGGGAGAAGTTCATTATAAAAGCTGAGCTACATAGGCATCTTGAGAGTCTTGAGAAGGAGAAGCACACAATGATGGATAGAAAGACCCTAGACCGTAGTTTGAATAAGCTTCAGCAAGAAGGACATTGTAAATGCATTCGTGTTAGTGTCCCTGTTGTTACAAACTGTGGTCGCAGCCGTACCATGGACGTGGTTCTGCACCCATCAGTCAATAATGTGTCCCCTGAATTGCTGGGTCAAATTCACGAAAGATTGCGGTCTTTTGAGATGCAAGTCCGCGGCCAAGGCTTTTCTCGATTGAAAAAGAGTCAATCAATTCCTGTATTGCATGGTGTCCAAAGAATTTCTAGAAGTGTAAAACTAGATGTCCAATCTGAGAGGTCAGAAGCCATGCGAGTTAATGGATTTGTATTTGCAAAAATGGTTCGTACAAAGCTGCTGCACATCTTTCTGTGGGGTTGGCTCTGTAGTTTACCTGGTTGGGATGATGCTTTATCATCAGGTGAACATGGGGATGACCTCAAGAATCCCCACAGAACTTGCAAATTGTTTGACCTAGATTTAGCCATTAAAGCCATGCCACTTGAGCTGTTCTTACAGGTTGTGGGGTCCACTCAAAACTTTGACGATATGATTGAGAAATGTAGGACAGGTTTGTGCCTTTCTAATCTTCCGTTGCAGGAGTTTAAGCATATCTTAGATACCCAAGCAACGGGACGGCTCTCATATCTTATTGACATTCTACGTCGTTTGAAGGTACAATGCCATGTCATGCTCACTTGAGTTCAATTTTTATCCTTAAGTTCAACATGTATGCCGCTTTATACTTGTTTTGAACTATTTTAATGCCTTATATATTCATGCTATTACTGGGGAGTTAAAAGTTAAAACAAGTCATACTTCACTCATTTTGTGGTTTAGAAGCCCCTGTTGGTTGAGTTTCATCCGGACAATCTTCCAGCCTGAAATTTCATAGAACATTAATTTTGTCATGCCTAATATTTGGTACAAGGGTTTGGTGAGTTTGAGTATTCTCATGAATTCCCAGATAAACGTGTTGCAAGCTGATTGTATAATTTTGAATATTCATTGGAAATACTATAACTTTTCTTGACTAGTTGGTTTTAAAATTTGTCAAACTCTTCTGCTGAGGGAAAATGCCCCCCCTCCCCCCCTCCTCCTCCAATCCACCCTCTTCTGAGGCAGATGGCTTTGACCTACCATCTGAAGAATGGGATTATCACTTTTTCTGTAGTATGTTTTCATGTATATTAGTTTCTCTTATCTTTATATTTCAAAATTGTAATGCCTTATATTCATGGATTTTATGGCAGTTAATTCGCCTAGTGAGTAGTGGAGATTCAGAAGATGCAGTCAAAGTCCAGCATGCCACTCTTACACATGCACTAGAACTTAAACCTTACATTGAAGAACCTGTCACAGTAGTTGACCAATCTTCAGATTTTATTTCTCTTGATCTTCGCCCACAAATTAGACATGATTTTGTTCTTTCAAGCAGAAACGCTGTCCATGAGTACTGGAACACTTTAGAGTACTGTTACGCTGCTGCTAATTCGAGAGCTGCTTTACATTCATTCCCTGGATCTGCAGTTCATGAGGTGTGGTCAACTTTGTGTGTTTGTCCATAATGGTTGATTTCAACTGCCTTGTTGGATGGGAACTCTAGTATACATGCAGTTGTTTACGCTATATTCGATATTGGTGAATTGAGTTAAGAGAATTTGCTATGGTTTATTGTTCATTTGTCTGTTAAGATCTCATAATAGGTGTGCTGCCTCTTACTATTTCTACCCGGGATTGAAAACAAAGGAAAAATGTGGCTTGTACTGTACAAAAGTGATCATGATTGTGACATTTAAATTCCCTCGTTTTTATGAATTGCCCTTTCTGCTGGGACCAAACTTCAGGTCCATTAAGAGTTTGACATGTTTGATGTAGAGTTGGGTGGTATCTTTCACTGCCAAACATCGACCATTGATTCTGGGGTAGGAACTAGGATTGAGAGACTGCAAATCTAGGGACCTGCCTTTTGTGCTGTATGCTCATATTATGTTGGGACGTCACTATGGTTGCTAATTAATTTTCTTATCACAATGTTTCATGTACTGAACCAAAAAGAAAGATAAAATACGTGTTTTCACTAGACTTTTTTGATTGGCAAGCCATAACTCTGCCATGTTATTGTTTCAATATGAATGGGAGACATTACTCTTCTAGAAGTTTTCCATTTGGCATCTTTGATCCTCTTTCCTTAGTTAAATCATACATAAAAGGTTGATCCATAAGTTCCGTGATATGAAGGTGATGTACAACATTTATTCTTCTATGTATATGTTTTTTGTTGATGACTTTATTGCTACTCATTCCTCTCCCTTTGTTGTATTTGATTTCCCCTGCCCAAAAAGACTTACAAGGACAAACTTTTATTTAGGTGTTTCTTTTTCGATCATGGGCCTCAGTCCGGGTTATGACAGCAGATCAGCGCGCTGAGCTCCTAAAATGTATAGTGAATGATGGCCCAAACAAAAAGCTTTCATTCAAAGAGTGTGAGAAAATTGCAAAGGATCTTAATTTGACACTAGAGCAGGTTTGTCAGCTTTGCAGTGTGCTTAACAGTTATAGTTTCTATTTTGGCAACACTAATATCCATCAAATATATTGTAGAGATCAGCTAGCGAATGAATATGTTCATATTTTCATGATAAAATTTTGTTTCAGATAAAACAAATGTATACAATGCACCAATTCAGTCAAATGATCACCTTAAAAAATTTGACCTGCCGCTTTATTGGATAATGTTGACATCTACCCGGAAAATGTTTTCCATGGACTGTTGGATTGAGATGTGGTGATTTTATCAACCTAATGTATCTACTTGCAAATCTGATTCTTTAATAACATTCAGGTTACTCTGATATTTCAATTAAATCTGCCTATGTTGTTCTTGATGTTACACCAATGTTCCAAATGCCACTGCAGGTGCTTCGTGTCTATTATGATAAGCGACAAAAGCGTCTTACTAGACTGCAGGGTGTTTTTAATGCAAAAGGGAAAGGGTTTGATCGACAGGAGAGAACACATGCTTTGTCTTCGCTAAAAAGAAAAAGATCTTCTGAAGGAAAGTCATTAAAACATGTAAACAGTGACACTGTAGACGGACAATCGGGAGAGCGGAGGCATTCCAAATTCTCTGATACTGATGGCCAAGTTGCAGAAGAACAAAATTTTTTCACATCTTCAGTAGGGAATGAAGATAATTTAAAGAGACATCAGGTTGATGATCATAAGGAATTAGAAGAGCCAGGATCAGATGAAGAAGATGAAGGGGATCATTCTTTTATTCGTAAGTGTGCCTTATCAAGGCTGAAGCCAATGCATCAAAGAAAGTTTTCTTGGACAGAAAAAGCAGATAGGTAAGCATCAGAGAAATATAGACATTGATGACTAGACTGCATGGACAATATGCTGAAAATAAGTTACTTTAATAAGGATAGAAAATGCAGCATTTTTCCCAGGAGGATTTATCATATATGTCTCATTTCTCAGTTCAATTGTCTGAGAGTAGGCATTTATTAACTTTTTCTTTCTTTGTCCTTTTGTTGTAATTTTTTTTTTAGGGGTGGTGAAGTTGAAGTTAATAGTGTAAAGAGAATCTACGTCCCACATTGAATAATTTGGACCACCCAAGGTTGGTTTATATACTTGAGGGACTATTGTACTCATTGCCAATTGATTTTGGGTTGGGTTCCTTAACATAGTATCAGAGCTGGACCTTGGGTGCTGAGTGGGCTAAGTCAGTTACCCATTTGAACTTCCCAGTTTGCATGGTTGTTTGTTAGCCCCACGTGTGAGCCCGCATCCTGTGGGAGGTTGTAAAGTGACTTGTATCCTACATCTAACCATTAGGACCACCTAAGATTGGTTTATATACTTGAGGGGTTTTGAGTTGGGTGCTCTAACAAATAGAAATGCATTCACTATGTTGAAACTCTATGATGAAGTGAGCCTTAGAATTTCCTCCTTATTATGCTTGATACCTTATATCATCACACTGTTGGTAATGCCTTTGCAGTCCGCCTGATTATTCATTCAAGTCTTCTTTTATCTGGTGTTGTTTCTATGAAGTACTTTNCTTATTATGCTTGATACCTTATATCATCACACTGTTGGTAATGCCTTTGCAGTCGGCCTGATTATTCATTCAAGTCTTCTTTTATCTGGTGTTGTTTCTATGAAGTACTTTCATGTCTCTTTGTGTCTCATATAAGCCAATTTCTATCCCAGGCAGTTGGTGATCGAATACGTAAGACACCGTGCTGCTCTTGGAGCAAACTTTCACCGCGCAGATTGGGCTTCACTTTCAAATCTTCCGGCACCTCCTGATAGCTGTAAAAGAAGAATGTCATTATTGAACAGGGATGTTCGTTTCAGAAAAACTGTAATGAGACTCTGTAACATGCTTAGTGAACGATATGCCAATTACCTTGATAAATACCAGATTAAAAAATTAAAGCATGGTGATTGCCGAGTTATGCTTCGGGATTGTTTCACGGGAGAAGATTTTAACAAGAACTCTGAATGTCTTGAACAAAATCAAGAGTTTGATTCTGAAGAACGGTGGGATGATTTTGACAGCAAAAATTTAAAGGTAGCCCTCGATGAGGTTCTGCGATACAAACGCATAGCTAAACTGGATACCTTGGAAGGAGTTCGATCTGTATCTGAGGAGCAGTCAGATCTGAATAGGATTGCTGAAATACATGTAAGTTACACATACATTCTACTGTTGGTTTATAGTTTCTGATATGTCTGTGTCTTAAAAAACATAAATGTGCTAATTTGTTAGGGTCATGACTTTAAGCGAGGTCTGATTGACTCACTTAGCGACGTACAGAACAATATTTTTTGGGATGCCGTGGGAGATATTCAGAATTTTTTTTCTTCTTGTAAAATTTAAGCCAACTCATGAGTTTTAACTTCTGAGGTTAAAAGTAGCCTCTGCTTTTATCCCACTTGTTATCAGTCATGTGAGTTAAGGTTAAAAGGTTTTTCTTCAGAGTTTTTGAATTGTGTAGTATACCAGTATTAACTATTGTTGCTGAAGGCATTCACTGGNCTCACTTGTTATCAGTCATGTGAGTTAAGGTTAAAAGGTTTTTCTTCAGATTTTTTGAATTGTGTAGTATACCAGTATTAACTATTGTTGCTGAAGGCATTCACTGGTGCATTGTTTGTCTTGACTCTGTTTTTCATGCTTTTGGTTGCTACTGGAATCCTTCTAATTTATCTTTCCCTTGGTACTTCTCATCCATCCTTGCTTGCAGGAACCCAAGGAAAGAACATCAGTTTCATCAACTGCTCCCACTTTTGATGTTCAAATTTGTGGTGGAAGAAGTAAATTGTCTGGTCGAAGATCAAGCTGGCGTCGGCTTCCTCGAAAGTATATCAAGGTTTTGAATGAAGGTACTGGCGCTAGTGAACGAGCACATGTATCTTTGGCAGTTTCCAATGCTGCAGAGCTATTTAAGCTTATCTTCCTGAGCAACTCAACAGCTCCAGAAGTGCCAAATTTGCTTGCTGAAACTCTACGGCGNCTGGCGTCGGCTTCCTCGAAAGTATATCAAGGTTTTGAATGAAGGTACTGGCGCTAGTGAACAAGCACATGTATCTTTGGCAGTTTCCAATGCTGCGGAGCTATTTAAGCTTATCTTCCTGAGCAACTCAACAGCTCCAGAAGTGCCAAATTTGCTTGCTGAAACTCTACGGCGATATTCTGAGCATGATCTTTTTGCTGCCTTTAACTACCTTAGAGACAAAAAAATCATGGTAAATTCTGTTTTTCTAATTCTTAGATTCACTGGTGGGTTTTGTTGTTCAATCATATGATCCATTTCAAATGTAATTTTTTAACCACACAGAAGCAGCAAATAAATTTATGTGGTTCATGATTGGAATGGCCATTTCCCTGGTGCTGTTAAAAGTATCATGCTCACTAATGTGCTATGAGTTTGAATTTAAGGACATTAACTTTGTGAGAGCCCAAAATCTTAGTTTATACCAAATTCACCCTTACGAATGCCGTTGTTGAAGGGGCATCAAACAGGATAATGACCCTGGTTCATGATGGCTCTTTAACTGTCGAATGTGAGCAAAAGTGAGGTTTGAGTAAGAAGATCACAGTTGCAAGTTGGAGTTGCGAAATAGTGACAAGGGCTGTCTTGAGGACTTGGTCGGTTGATCTCCCCCCTCCTCTCTCTCTCTCTCTCGCTCAGTTACATTGGAATATACTGTCATTTTGTTTGCCTGTGCCTATTTTCCTTTTCTGCTCAGTTAGTTTAGGAGGTGATTTTCAGATGTGTTATGTTTTACTTACAAAAGAAAGCGTTTTGCTCTTTAAGTATTTACGTTCTTCTCCCTTGGTCAGGTTGGGGGCAGTGGCAGTAGTCCTTTTGTACTTTCTCAACACTTTCTGCAACGCATTTCTTCATCTACATTTCCATCTAATACGGGAAAAAGAGCTACTCAATTTGCTAGCTGGCTCTATGAAAGAGAAAAAGATTTGATGGAAGAGGGGATTGATCTTACTGCAGATCTGCAGTGTGGTGATGTTCTCCATATGTGTGCTCTAATTTCTTCAGGAGAACTGGTAATTACACCATATTTGCCAGATGACGGTATTGGAGAGGCTGAGGACTCAAGAACTTTGAAACGTAAATCTGATAACTTGGAGGTTCACATTGGTGATAAGGCTAAGAGATTGAAACCTTTATTGGCCGGAGAAGGTGAGATTACTTCTCGCCGAGAAAAAGGTTTTCCTGGTATTAGGGTATCTTTAAGTCGTGCAACAATTTCTAGAGCCAATGCTTTGGAATTTTTTAAAGATGGGAATATCCATTTTGCTGATTTCCGTTTTGGTGAAAATGATCAAGTCGGTGCTACTTCGGGGGTAAACATTGGCACCAATTCATCTTCTTCTGACTATATGGAGGAAATCCTTGATTCTGGGAACACCATCCCTACAAAACTTGCTCCCAGTGAGTCATTATGGGAAGCTATGACTTGCTATGCTGAACATCTCGTGTCCTTACCTTCTGATGAAGAACGAGGGAGTCCTTTCTATCCTGAGATTTTTAAGACTGTCTATTCAGCCATTCAAAAGGCTGGTGACCAGGGGTTAAACATGGTAGAAATTTCTCAGGTCTTGAGCATGCAAGGTAAGCAATAAATTTCTTCTCTTGTCTGTGCATGTTTTGGGTATGTCTCTGTTTCTAAATTCTATGTTCATGAGTGAGTTCCAAAATGGTGATGGCATCAACTTGTTCCTTGCAGGGAAAAAGGTGTCTGAAGTTATTGTTGAGGTGCTTGAAGCATTTGGGCGCGCTTTAAAGGTTTTGTTATTGATTATATAGCAGTTTAAAATTATTTTTGCTCAAAGTTCTTTTCTTGCATTTCTTGTGAGGATTGAAGATTTGATAGATCCCTCCACAACGAAAGTGTTTTGCTAGATCTTGAGCTTATCTTCTTCAATTATAAACAGCAATTTGTTGATAATCAAAAAAAAAACATTACAAGAAAACTAAATCAAGGGTGGACAAGGAGTCCTACTAGGGGCGGAGCCACGGATATCTATGAGGAGGGGCAAAATATAACTAAAATAATTGACTAGTTGATACAAAAAAATTAAGTTTAAGAATGACAAAAAATTAAGACTCAATATAAAATTATTGTGAAATAGTACATTTAAATTTTATTTAGTCGAAACAAAATCTGAATAAAAAGACACAAAATAATTTTTTTAGTAAATTTTAACCCAATTATGTATTTCAATAAAATACAATGTTTTTTAAAATCTCTTAAATTTTTTATATTAATTAAATGTAAATTAATTTTTCACTAATTTTCTATCGGGGCGCACAATTACAACTTCGTAGTAAAATCATTCATCATTTATATACAAAACTTAGTTGAGATAATTATCAAGAAAAATTTGCTATTCGAAATAGTTTGAAATATCCTTTGATTATAACCTGTTGTCTTTTGTATACAATCGTATTTTGTTAGGTTACAGACTACTATTACTAAAAAAATGGTAAATGAAAACTAAAAATAAATATTGTTCAATATACAAATAAATTTGGACATTGTGTTAGATAAAGATAAATAGTATCAAAGAAAACTTAAAAAGTGGCGAACATTGTGTTAGATAAAGATAAATATTGTCTTTGAGTCAATATACAAATAAATTTGGACAATAACGTTTGATTTACTTAATCCAAAAATAAAACTTTAAATTTAGAGGGTTAGTGGACCACTAATTTATTGAAAAAGAAAAGATTATAACCATTATTGAAATTTTAAAAAATTTAAGGGGGCAAATGGTCGTGGTGCAATCTGGCCCCTTGTGGCTCTGCCCCTAAGTTCTACACAATGACAGGTCATTAAAAACATAGAAAAATGCACACAAACAAAGGATGGAAAAGGGATTCATCTACTTTATTTCAAACTTTAAATGGCCAAGTAACAAAGAGCATACACCAAGTATGTAAGGTGTTAAATATTTAAGAATATTTGTGTTACAAAATCAAGATGAATTCAAACTTGGTTAAAACATGAATATACGAAAAATAAGTATTTTGGAATTTGAGTAATTTATATTGACAAGGCCCGAGAATTCAACTTGATTTACTTTTCTTTATGATAAGTTTGACAGCTTTTAAACAGTTAATCCCGACTGCATTTGAAACAATTCAAATGTTTCTGATGTTGGTTGTTACACCATAAATAAGACATTTTGTTACCAATATTTTAATCACACATTACGTATTAGAGAAATCTTTAGTGATAAAATATAAAAAGTTTCTACGAGTCAAACTTATTGGATGATTTACCATGTTCAATCCATTTTTATTTTGTATATGAAACAAGATGATTATATAAATTTAAAAGTAGTACATCTATTTTCCAAGAAAAAAAAGTAGTACATCTAAAAATAGAAAATGATGGATAAGATGTCTACGTTAAACTAAAACAAAAAATAAACTTTAATATGTTAGTGTGCCAAAAAGCGGAATTCCCTGACGTCCTTAGATGCTGAAGCCCATAAGGCCATAACAATGCTAAAAAATGAATGCGAACCCATAAACCTCCCACCAACTCAAAATGGTCTTCAAATATTCTAATGTCTGATTCCCGCCCGATTGTCCCCAATAGTACAGAGATTGCACAATTCCTTGGAGTCACATTTTTGTTATGTCTCCCAAAACCTTGTAGTCCACAAAAGAAGGAAGGTGGTGCCCTAGGAATCAATGTTGTCAAAAGAATGCCTAGACGATCGCTTAGGTGCTTGGCGAAGTCAGCTTGCCTCANCTCGCCCGATTGTCCCCAATAGTACAGAGATTGCACAATTCCTTGGAGTCACATTTTTGTTATGTCTCCCAAAACCTTGTCAGTCCACAAAAGAAGGAAGGTGGTGCCCTAGGAATCAATGCTGTCAAAAGAATGCCTAGACGATCGCTTAGGTGCTTGGCGAAGTCAGCTTGCCTCAAGTGATCCAAAGCGAGGTGGTTTGTCCAAAACGAAGCTTAAGAACAAAAATGAGCACCTCAAGTTTAATCTCTTGACAACGAGAACACACCAGATTGAGGCTTTACATATATATATATAACCATAAAAATTTTCTCTTAAATCTCGACGGATCTTGATCAAATTAAGGGGCTACTAGAGAGGGAGAAATAAAACCAGAGTTGCTTTAATTGTTTGACTTCTATGTTTTCAATTGGTGAGAAGAATAATTCCCAACTAATGAAATGATCCNAACCATAAAAATTTTCTCTTAAATCTCGACGGATCTTGATCAAATTAAGGGGCTACTAGAGAGGGAGAAACAAAACCAGAGTTGCTTTAATTGTTTGACTTCTATGTTTTCAATTGGTGAGAAGAATAATTCCCAACTAATGAAATGATCCTTCTTGTCTTCACCACTAGCGTTTGCACAAGAAATCACTCATCCTTTTTAAATGTTCATTGCGATCTTTCCAAAGGAATAACAAATTGGTTGGAATGCTAGCCAAAACTTATTAAGGTTAATCTACCCATTTTGAAAATCAAAGCTTTTTTCCTCCCACCATACCAAATAAACTATGCCCAATCCATCAAAAAGGGGTTGATGATAGGTTTGCAAGTTGATGATAGGTTTGCAATTGATAATTATGTTCTACTCCGATAACCCTATTTTGTAAGTTGTAAAGTCTTAGAAAGTGCGATACGCGCAATACTTGTGCAAATGATGTCATTAATAATGAGAAAATTTTTAGAATAAAGTGATTTTTATCGATCTGTAAATTCTTAAAAAGTATGGAGGTGAGTGGAGAGAAAATTAAGATGGGTAGTTGAATGTTATATCAGGGACAATCCAAGTGGATGGTTGAGAGAAGTAGATATGTGACAACCCGTATATAAATTAATTATCGACACGCTAATTAGGCCGTCAATTATGATTTTATATTAATAAATAAAAAGTAGATTTTTTTTATGAACAAATGGACTTCAAATATGGACTCTTCACGTTAAAACGAGTCAAATAACTATAACTTAGGTCAAAAATTGTAACAAATATATTCATATTTATATCTATATATGTGTGTGCGTGTGTGTGTGTGTGTGCAGGTGAAAGGACAAGCATATCCATATATATATATATGTAGGGGCCATCTTTAGGAAGTTTACAAGCTTTAAGACACATGCAACAAAGAAAAAAAATAAAGAAAAAAATAAAGGAAAACATGGTGAGGAAATGGACGCCTATCCATGACTTCCTTGGAGGCCAAGAAAATCTTGGCTATAAATAGCCAAGATCAGTAGCATTGAATGGCATAAGGAAAAAAGAGAGAAAGGGAGGAAGAAAGGAAGGGAGAAANGAAAAAAAATAAAGAAAAAAATAAAGGAAAACATGGTGAGGAAATGGACGCCTGTCCATGACTTCCTTGGAGGCCAAGAAAATCTTGGCTATAAATAGCCAAGATCAGTAGCATTGAATGGCATAAGGAAAAAAGAGAGAAAGGGAGGAAGAAAGGAAGGGAGAAACAGAGGAAAGAGGGAAAAAAGGGTCAAAAATTTTGTTGACCTAAGAATTTGCGGTTGCGATCAAAACTTTGGTACACGGTATCGAATAGAAGTCAAGAAGGAGGTAGAGTTTCTTTTATCTTTTACTATCATTGATGCATTCTATGCATATTTGGAGGTTTCATATCAAATATATTTTTAATTATAAAACATAATATTATATCATGGGGTCAAACTGAGATTTTATAAATAAATCGTTATCATGCACATATTGTATTTTTTTTTTATCGAGACCCTAATTATCTCATAAAACCATATTGCATAATAAATGTCTATTTTATTATTAATATTTAATGTTTGATTTACTGTGGAGTCTGACTACGATTTGATTTTATTTTGTGATTTTGATGAAATTACTATAAATGCAAATAATCGAGGGCAGAGGGATAGTAGATGCGTGATCCTTGCGAGGATTCACAGGATTCCTACTAGTCCTTGGGTTCACCGGTTAGTAATATCGGTTGCCGTGGTAGCCTGTGTGGCACCACATAATTTCCGGTATTGGTGTTTCCAGAAAAGCAAGAAGGGCATTGGGTTCCCTAAGGTACAAAACTCCAAAGTTTTCTCCGAAGGCGGTTCATGTGTGGACTAGAAAATTGACAGATTGATATGATCAATATGTGCTGAAATTTATTTTTTTATTTGATTCATTACTTCGTCCTATTCCTGCATTTATTCGCGGTGTAATTATATTATTCATTGTTTTAAAACCTTGGTAGTCATTGATAAACGTTATCCTACTGAGCGGTGAACTCATCCCTATTTAACATTTTTCAGATATATGAAATCAAGCTGGAAGATAGGCTGAAAGGATAGAGTCTGCTATTATTATTTCTCTTTATGTTGTATCAAGAATATTTGAAATGATCTTGTGAGGATTATGTACTCGTACGGAAAATAAAATAATATAAGGAAGATTATTGTACGTTCGGTAAACTTTATTCCTTAATCACACCCGGGTATTTTTTTTTTAAAAGGAATAAAAAAAATTTTTTTTGGGGTGTGACAAAGTGGTATCAGAGCCTAGAATTAGGTCTTACATGGGACATATATATATATATACTAAATAGTGGGATTAATTTATTAATACTGAACATATTTTACAGACATATTATGTTTTATCAATAGAACTAACTTTTTATGACTATAAATATGACATCTTGAGATGATCTTTACATGGCTCACAGTAACATGGGCTCTGAGGCGACTAGTGAATACCGGATTCTTAGAGTTAATATAGAGACCTACAATTGGATAGTCCATGAAATTCAAGATGTATCCCAAAATTGGCCATTCTTGCCGGCCTCTGAACAGAAAAAGTTAGTACATCACAGACTGACTTCGCAGCTAAGGGTGCTCCGTCAAGTACTAAGCATTGAAAGGAACCCCAACCTACACCAGGAAATTTTAAATGGATTGCCAGTACAAGACATCCAGTGGCCACCTGCGGGGGCTCATGAGGGGCAACCAATAGAATCCCCTAACCTGAACAATAACGAAGATAATGACCCACAACCTAATGTNATTTATTCGCGGTGTAATTATATTATTCATTGTTTTAAAACCTTGGTAGTCATTGATAAACGTTATCCTACTGAGCGGTGAACTCATCCCTATTTAACATTTTTCAGATATATGAAATCAAGCTGGAAGATAGGCTGAAAGGATAGAGTCTGCTATTATTATTTCTCTTTATGTTGTATCAAGAATATTTGAAATGATCTTGTGAGGATTATGTACTCGTACGGAAAATAAAATAATATAAGGAAGATTATTGTACGTTCGGTAAACTTTATTCCTTAATCACACCCGGGTATTTTTTTTTTAAAAGGAATAAAAAAATTTTTTTTTGGGGTGTGACAAAGTGGTATCAGAGCCTAGAATTAGGTCTTACATGGGACATATATATATATATACTAAATAGTGGGATTAATTTATTAATACTGAACATATTTTACAGACATATTATGTTTTATCAATAGAACTAACTTTTTATGACTATAAATATGACATCTTGAGATGATCTTTACATGGCTCACAGTAACATGGGCTCTGAGGCGACTAGTGAATACCGGATTCTTAGAGTTAATATAGAGACCTACAATTGGATAGTCCATGAAATTCAAGATGTATCCCAAAATTGGCCATTCTTGCCGGCCTCTGAACAGAAAAAGTTAGTACATCACAGACTGACTTCGCAGCTAAGGGTGCTCCGTCAAGTACTAAGCATTGAAAGGAACCCCAACCTGTACCAAGAAATTTTAAATGGATTGCCAGTACAAGACATCCAGTGGCCACCTGCGAGGGCTCATGAGGGGCAGCCAATAGAATCCCCTAACCTGAACAATAACGAAGATAATGACCCACAACCTAATGTAGCCCCTGCAGCCGCACCACCTGAAGCAAACCATCGCGCAGATTCTGCGGGTTCTGCGAATTAATGTATCTCCAGGGGGAGAGACATGAGACTTCTTGGTCCTTANCGGTGAACTCATCCCTATTTAACATTTTTCAGATATATGAAATCAAGCTGGAAGATAGGCTGAAAGGATAGAGTCTGCTATTATTATTTCTCTTTATGTTGTATCAAGAATATTTGAAATGATCTTGTGAGGATTATGTACTCGTACGGAAAATAAAATAATATAAGGAAGATTATTGTACGTTCGGTAAACTTTATTCCTTAATCACACCCGGGTATTTTTTTTTTAAAAGGAATAAAAAAATTTTTTTTTGGGGTGTGACAAAGTGGTATCAGAGCCTAGAATTAGGTCTTACATGGGACATATATATATATATACTAAATAGTGGGATTAATTTATTAATACTGAACATATTTTACAGACATATTATGTTTTATCAATAGAACTAACTTTTTATGACTATAAATATGACATCTTGAGATGATCTTTACATGGCTCACAGTAACATGGGCTCTGAGGCGACTAGTGAATACCGGATTCTTAGAGTTAATATAGAGACCTACAATTGGATAGTCCATGAAATTCAAGATGTATCCCAAAATTGGCCATTCTTGCCGGCCTCTGAACAGAAAAAGTTAGTACATCACAGACTGACTTCGCAGCTAAGGGTGCTCCGTCAAGTACTAAGCATTGAAAGGAACCCCAACCTGTACCAAGAAATTTTAAATGGATTGCCAGTACAAGACATCCAGTGGCCACCTGCGAGGGCTCATGAGGGGCAGCCAATAGAATCCCCTAACCTGAACAATAACGAAGATAATGACCCACAACCTAATGTAGCCCCTGCAGCCGCACCACCTGAAGCAAACCATCGCGCAGATTCTGCAGGTTCTGCGAATTAATGTATCTCCAGGGGGAGAGACATGAGACTTCTTGGTCCTTAACTCTACCGTTGACTTTACTATTCTAAGAACTTTTGCCCGTAAATAGTAGTAACTCTTAGAATAGTAGGAATATATGTATCACTACATAACTTAGAGGTGACTGTCCTAGACTTTTGTTCTTCATGTGAATAGCATTTAGGATAAGAAACGACATGTATCTTAGCTACTAACTATGTGAGATTAGAGTTATTTTCTTAACCTTTGGATATGGTTATAGTTTTATGCAGTCATAATATCATAAACTATATGTTATAGGATGGAGAAAAATACATCTCAAGATCAATCAGAGATACCTATCAATGACCAGTCCCCTCAAGTACCGCAGGACACCATGAGTGGCATTTACTAGTGTTTGAGAGAACTGACCACTTTGGCACGCCAACAAGCAGAAAATAACAACCANCTGAAGCAAACCATCGCGCAGATTCTGCAGGTTCTGCGAATTAATGTATCTCCAGGGGGAGAGACATGAGACTTCTTGGTCCTTAACTCTACCGTTGACTTTACTATTCTAAGAACTTTTGCCCGTAAATAGTAGTAACTCTTAGAATAGTAGGAATATATGTATCACTACATAACTTAGAGGTGACTGTCCTAGACTTTTGTTCTTCATGTGAATAGCATTTAGGATAAGAAACGACATGTATCTTAGCTACTAACTATGTGAGATTAGAGTTATTTTCTTAACCTTTGGATATGGTTATAGTTTTATGCAGTCATAATATCATAAACTATATGTTATAGGATGGAGAAAAATACATCTCAAGATCAATCAGAGATACCTATCAATGACCAGTCCCCTCAAGTACCGCAGGACACCATGAGTGGCATTTACTAGTGTTTGAGAGAACTGACCACTTTGGCACGCCAACAAGCAGAAAATAACAACCATACTACAGTAATACAACCAACAGTTCAAGAACAAGCAAATGTGGCTGAAACGCGAAGAATGATGATACTCAAGGAATTTCTACGACAACGTCCTCCTACCTTCCAGGAAAGTGCAGAGCCACTTGATGCAGAGAGGTTTCTTTCACAAGTGAGAAAAGTAATGGATGGTATGGATTGCCCCAGAACTACGAGTTACCTTGGCCTCTTATCTTTTTGAAGGTGAAGCCGATCACTGGTGGGACACAGTCAAAAGAGTGAGGAACGTAGACCAAATGATGTGGACCACATTTGAGAAAGTGTTCAATGATAAATATTTTTCAGAGTCCGTAAGGGATAAAATGTTCTCTGACTTCCTAGAGTTGTAACAACGAAACCTGACAGTCATGCAGTANGAAAAATACATCTCAAGATCAATTAGAGATACCTATCAATGACCAGTCCCCTCAAGCACCGCAGGACACCATGAGTGGCATTTACTAGTGTTTGAGAGAACTGACCACTTTGGCACGCCAACAAGCAGAAAATAACAACCATACTACAGTAATACAACCAACAGTTCAAGAACAAGCAAATGTGGCTGAAACGCGAAGAATGATGATACTCAAGGAATTTCTACGACAACGTCCTCCTACCTTCCAGGAAAGTGCGGAGCCACTTGATGCAGAGAGGTTTCTTTCACAAGTGAGAAAAGTAATGGATGGTATGGATTGCCCCAGAACTACGAGTTACCTTGGCCTCTTATCTTTTTGAAGGTGAAGCCGATCACTGGTGGGACACAGTCAAAAGAGTGAGGAACGTAGACCAAATGATGTGGACCACATTTGAGAAAGTGTTCAATGATAAATATTTTTCAGAGTCCGTAAGGGATAAAATGTTCTCTGACTTCCTAGAGTTGTAACAACGAAACCTGACAGTCATGCAGTATGAATCCAAATTTGCTGAACTCTCTCGTCTTGCCAGGAAATTAGTTTCCACTGATGTTAAGAAGGCCAAACGATTTGAACAAGGCCTTAAGCCTTTTATCCGAGGGCGCCTTGTAGCACATCGACTGAGGAACTACAAGAAACTGATCGAAAGGGCTATGCTGGTAGAAAGAAATCTGGAGGATACCCAGAATATCAGAAATCGTCAACAAGGCAGAGGAAGTCAGACAAGAAATGATGGCAGTAGTAGTCACCAAAGAATGACCCCATATCGATGGCCAGGGCAAGATACTAATGAAAGAAGGAGTGTGAATCAGGGACAAAATTCTGGAAATTAGAACAGATCATCCAATGAAACGAAACGGTGTTTTAAGTGTGGACAAACTGGACATTTTAAAAATCAGTGTCCCTTCACGTCCNCAGAGCCACTTGATGCAGAGAGGTTTCTTTAACAAGTGAGAAAAGTAATGGATGGTATGGATTACCCCAGAACTACGAGTTACCTTGGCCTCTTATCTTTTTGAAGGTGAAGCCGATCACTGGTGGGACACAGTCAAAAGAGTGAGGAACGTAGACCAAATGATGTGGACCACATTTGAGAAAGTGTTCAATGATAAATATTTTTCAGAGTCCGTAAGGGATAAAATGTTCTCTGACTTCCTAGAGTTGTAACAACGAAACCTGACAGTCATGCAGTATGAATCCAAATTTGCTGAACTCTCTCGTCTTGCCAGGAAATTAGTTTCCACTGATGTTAAGAAGGCCAAACGATTTGAACAAGGCCTTAAGCCTTTTATCCGAGGGCGCCTTGTAGCACATCGACTGAGGAACTACAAGAAACTGATCGAAAGGGCTATGCTGGTAGAAAGAAATCTGGAGGATACCCAGAATATCAGAAATCGTCAACAAGGCAGAGGAAGTCAGACAAGAAATGATGGCAGTAGTAGTCACCAAAGAATGACCCCATATCGATGGCCAGGGCAAGATACTAATGAAAGAAGGAGTGTGAATCAGGGACAAAATTCTGGAAATTAGAACAGATCATCCAATGAAACGAAACGGTGTTTTAAGTGTGGACAAACTGGACATTTTAAAAATCAGTGTCCCTTCACGTCCTCTCAAGGGTCAGCCAATCAAGGTTCTTATCGGCCATTCAACCAATCTCGTCCACAACAACGCCCTTACCCTACTCAGTCGGCAGGACCAACAACCCAAGTTGGACCTTCGCAGTCGTTTCCAAATCAGGCACAACAAAAAAAACCATAAAGTAGAACAACAATTCCCGAAGGTCAACCTCGGATCTACGCAATGGCTACACCGGATAACGACGCTGCTAATGNATAAGAAATGGTGGCAGCAGTAGTCACCAAAGAATGACCCCATATCGATGGCCAGGGCAAGATACCAATGAAAGAAGGAGTGTGAATCAGGGACAAAATTCTGGAAATTAGAACAGAGCATCCAATGAAACGAAACGGTGTTTTAAGTGTGGACAAACTGGGCATTTTAAAAATTAGTGTCCCTTCACGTCCTCTCAAGGGTCAGCCAATCAAGGTTCTTATCAGCCATTCAACCAATCTAGTCCACAACAACGCCCTTACCCTACTCAGTCGGCAGGACCAACAACCCAAGTTGGACCTTCGCAGTGGTTTCCAAATCAGGCACAGCAAAAAAAACCATAAAGTAGAACAACAATTCCCGAAGGTCAACCTCGGATCTACGCAATGGCTACACCGGATAACGACGCTGCTAATGAAGTAATTGAAGGTACCTTTCTTATTTATAATTCTTGGGCACGTATCTTATTTGATCCGGGGGCAACCCATTCTTTCATTCGTACTTCATATGCTGTTGCCCTAGGGTTAGAATTCAAACCTTTGAGTCGCACCTTGTGTATAAACCTACTCACGGGAGATTTCTTGAAAACAGCTAGGATATGCATAAATTGCATAATCCGAATTGAGGAAAGTGAGTTGGTTGTGGACCTAGTTGCCCTAGAAATAGTTGGATACGACATAATTTTCGGAATGGACCTATTATCGTGCTATCATGCCATCATGGATTGCTACGGTAAAAAAATCAAATTCCGTACATTGAGAGGTGGAAAGTTTGAATTCGTAGGCAAACGTCACTATTTGCATCCGTTCTCCACAAAGAACAAAAGCAGTTTGGAATTCCTTGCCAACTTAACTAGGGAAGAACTAGGTAAAATTACCGCTAAGGTCATCTTGGTAGTGTGTGACTTTCTTGATATATTTTCTGAAGAATTACCAGGACTACCCCCACAAAGGGAGATAGAATTTACCATTGAGATATATCCTGGTACAGAGCCAATATCTATTGCTCCTTACCGTATGACACCATTAGAGTTGAAAGAATTAAGAAAACAGCTGGATGAACTTCTTTCCCTAGGATTCATTCGACCAAGTATGTCGCCTTGGGGTGCTCCTGTGCTCTTCGTAAAAAAGAAGGATAATACGCTGAGACTCTGNCGTGCTATCATGCCATCATGGATTGCTACGGTAAAAAAATCAAATTTCGTACATTGAGAGGTGGAAAGTTTGAAGGCAAACGTCACTATTTGCATCCGTTCTCCACAAAGAACAAAAACAGTTTGGAATTCCTTGCCAACTTAACTAGGGAAGAACTAGGTAAAATTACCGCTAAGGTCATCTTGGTAGTGTGTGACTTTCTTGATATATTTTCTGAAGAATTACCAGGACTACCCCCACAAAGGGAGATAGAATTTACCATTGAGATATATCCTGGTACAGAGCCAATATCTATTGCTCCTTACCGTATGACACCATTAGAGTTGAAAGAATTAAGAAAACAGCTGGATGAACTTCTTTCCCTAGGATTCATTCGACCAAGTACGTCGCCTTGGGGTGCTCCTGTGCTCTTCGTAAAAAAGAAGGATAATACGCTGAGACTCTGTATTGACTATCGAAAGCTGAATCGGGTCACCATAAAAAACAAGTATCCTCTACCACGTATTGATGATCTATTTGATCAACTCAAGTGTTCTCGTTACTATTCCAAAATTAATCTTCGAACTGGATACCATCAATTGAGGATTAGAGAGGAGGATATCCTCAAAACAGCTTTCCGTACTCGATATGGACATTTTGAATTCTTGTTGATGTCCTTTGGACTTACAAATGCACCTGTAGCTTTCATGGACCTGATGTACCGGGTATTCAAACCTTATCTTGATCCGTTTGTAATCGTCTTCATAGGCGATATTCTCATTTACTCAAAGTCACGTGAGGAGCATGTACAACATCTTAGCCAAGTGTTATTAACACTAAGGGAGCACAAGTTGTATACCAAGAAAAGTAAGTGTGGGTTCTGGATGAAAGAAGTCAAATTTCTTGGACATGTAGTATCCAAAGAAGGAGTGACAGTGGATCCAGCTAAGATTGAAGCAGTAATGAATTGGGACCGGCCGAAGAACGCAACCGAAGTTCAAAGTTTTCTGGGATTAGCAGGATACTATCGAAGATTTGTGGAAGGATTTTTCAGAATAGCTCTGCCTATGACCCGACTCACCCAAAAAGGAGAAAAGTTTGAGTGGACCAAAGAATGTGAACATGCATTTAACATCTTAAAAGAGAAATTGACCACGACACCTATCCTTACTATACCCGAAAGTGGTATCGGGTATGATATTTACACAGATGCATCACTACAGGGACTTGGATGTGTATTAATGCAAAATAACAAAGTGATTGCTTATGGATCAAGACAATTGAAAACTCATGAACGAAACTATTCCACTCACGATTTGGAGTTGGCAGCCGTTGTCTTTGCATTAAAGCTATGACGTTGTTATTTATATGGAGTAAAATTTCAAATTTACTCAGATCACAAAAGTCTCAAGTATATATTCACTCAAAAAGNTTCACCGGGTATTCAAACCCTATCTTGATCAGTTTGTAATCGTCTTCATAGGCGATATTCTCATTTACTCAAAGTCACGTGAGGAACATGTACAACATCTTAGCCAAGTGTTATTAACACTAAGGGATCACAAGTTGTATGCCAAGAAAAGTAAGTGTGGGTTCTGGATGAAAGAAGTCAAATTTCTTGGACATGTAGTATCCAAAGAAGGAGTGACAGTGGATCCAGCTAAGATTGAAGCAGTAATGAATTGGGACCGGCCGAAGAACGCAACCGAAGTTCAAAGTTTTCTGGGATTAGCAGGATACTATCGAAGATTTGTGGAAGGATTTTTCAGAATAGCTCTCTGCCTATGACCCGACTCACCCAAAAAGGAGAAAAGTTTGAGTGGACCAAAGAATGTGAACGTGCATTTAACATCTTAAAGGAGAAATTGACCACGACACCTATCCTTACTATACCCGAAAGTGGTATCGGGTATGATATTTACACAGATGCATCACTACAGGGACTTGGATGTGTATTAATGCAAAATAACAAAGTGATTGCTTATGGATCAAGACAATTGAAAACTCATGAACGAAACTATTCCACTCACGATTTGGAGTTGGCAGCCGTTGTCTTTGCATTAAAGCTATGACGTTGTTATTTATATGGAGTAAAATTTCAAATTTACTCAGATCACAAAAGTCTCAAGTATATATTCACTCAAAAAGACTTGAATTTTTGACAACGACGCTGGATAGAGTATCTGGAGGATTACGACTTTACACTTCAATACCATCCGGGGAAAGCTAACGTGGTAGCTGATGCATTGAGTAGAAAATTCCGAAGTGCAGGACAAATGGTGATTGAGGGAGACGCTAGAGGACTTTGACATCTGGATAAGTGCAGAAGAAGGTAAACCACGTTTGTTTAATCTCGTTGCTCAACCTGTCCTCCGACAAAAAGTTGTTGCATTCAAACGTTCGGATTCTTACCTAGAATCCATCCGCACCCAACTAGAAGATGGGAACGCTCCTGAAAACTGGCAGTTACAAAAAGGGGAATTACTATATCAAGAAAGGTTGTGTGTACCCGATAATGATCAATTAAAGGAAGAAATACTTAGGGAATGTCATTGCTCTAAGTTTTTCATATATCCTGACAACACAAAAATATATCAAGGTATGAAGCGCCAATATTGGTGGAAATGAATGAAGAAAGACGTAACTAAATTTANAACACAAAAATATATCAAGATATGAAGCGCCAATATTGGTGGAAATGAATGAAGAAAGACGTAACTAAATTTACAGTTCGATGTGTCATATGCCAACAAGTAAAAGTAGAGCATCAGAAACTTGGTGGGTTATTACAATCCTTACTTATTCCAGAATGGAAGTGGGATCATATCACTATAGATTTCGTGATTGGCTTGCCTAAAACTACAAATGNAGCACAAAAATATATCAAGGTATGAAGCGCCAATATTGGTGGAAATGAATGAAGAAAGACGTAAATAAATTTACAGCTCGATGTGCCATATGCCAACAAGTAAAAGTAGAGCATCAGAAACTTGGTGGGTTATTACAATCCTTACTTATTCCAGAATAGAAGTGGGATCATATCACTATAGATTTCGTGATTGGCTTGCCTAAAACTACAAATGGATATAATGCAGTATGGGTTATAGTGGATCGACTCACCAAATCGGCCCATTTCTTAGCCATGAAGAATACTGACACTCTGGCCACATTGAGTCAACTTTATATACGGGAGATTGAGAGATTACATGGGGTACCATTATCAATCGTGTCAGACCGAGATACTCGCTTTGTGGCTCAATTTTGGCAGAGTTTACAAAAAGCCACGGGAACCGAGTTGCATTTCAGTATTGCTTACCATCTTTAAACAGACGACCAATCTGAAAGGGTGATCTAAATATTGGAAGATATGTTGCAAGCTTGTGCCCTAGATTTCAAGGGTAGTTGGAATGAACATCTTCCGCTGGTGGAATTTGTTTACANGGCCAATCTGAAAGGGTGATCCAAATATTGGAAGATATGTTGCAAGCTTGTGCCCTAGATTTCAAGGGTAGTTGGAATNGACCAATCTGAAAGGGTGATCTAAATATTGGAAGATATGTTGCAAGCTTGTGCCCTAGATTTCAAGGGTAGTTGGAATGAACATCTTCCGCTGGTGGAATTTGTTTACAACAACAGCTACCAAAGCAGTATTGGCATGGCACCGTATGAAGCTTTATATGGACGACCTTGTAGATCATCTCTATGTTGGGTCGAAGCTGGTGAAAGCATTTTATTTAGTCCAAAAATTATTCGAGAAACCACTGAGAAGATCCAAGTAGTTCGGAAGCGGCTACACACCGCTCAAANGACACCGTATGAAGCTTTATATGGACGACCTTGTAGATCACCTCTATGTTGGGCCGAAGCTGGTGAAAGCATTTTATTTAGTCCAGAAATTATTCGAGAAACCACTGAGAAGATCCAAGTAGTTCGGAAGCGGCTACACACCGCTCAAAGTCGACAAAAGAGCTATGCAGATCAAAGGAGAAGACCCTTGGAATTTCAAGAAGGTGATTATGTATTCTTGAAAGTATCCCCTAAGAAAAGAATATCTCGATTTGAAAAAAAGGGTAAATTGGCTCCTAGATACATTGAACCCTTCGAGATAACACAATGTATTGAAAACGTAGCTTATCGGCTTGCCTTGCCAGCTCAATTATCAGGAATACATGATGTGTTTCATATATCCATGTTAAGNCCTTCGAGATAACACAATGCATTGGAAACATAGCTTATCGGCTTGCCTTGCCGGCTCAATTATCAGGAATACATGATGTGTTTCATATATCCATGTTAAGGAAATATGAACCAGATGTGTCTCACGTCATCAATTGAAAGGATGTCCAAATTCAAGAAAATGGAACATACGAAAAACAACCTATGCAAATTCTTGACACTAAGGAACAGGTATTGCGTAACAAGGTCATACCCCTTGTAAAAGTGCTATGGCAACATCATGGTATCGAAGGAGCCACGTGGGAACTAGAAGCAGAAATGCGTGCAAGATATCCCTATCTTTTTGACTCTCAAGGTTAATATTGAATTTTCGGGACGAAATTTCTTTTAAGGAGGGTAGATTGTGACGACCCGTATATAAATTAATTATCGACACGCTAATTAGGTCATCAATTAGGATTTTATATTAATAAATAAAAAGTAAATTTTTTTTTATGAACAAATGGACCTCAAATATGGACTCTTTACGTGAAAACGAGTCAAATGACTATAACTTAGGTCAAAAATTATAACAAATATATTCATATTTATATTTATATATGTGTGTGTGCGTGTGTGTGTGTGTGTGTGTGTGTGTNTCTTATGAACAAATGGACTTCAAATATGGACTCTTTACGTAAAAACGAGTCAAATGACTATAATTTAGGTCAAAAATTATAACAAATATATTCATATTTATATTTATATATGTGTGCGTGTGTGTGTGTGTGCAGGTGAAAGGACAAGCATATCTATATATATATGTAGGGCTCATCTTTAAGAAGTTTACAAGCTTTAAGACACATGCAACAAAGAAAAAAAAAAAAAAAAAGGAAAACATGGTGAGAAAATGGACGCCTGTCCATGACTTCCTTGGAGGCCAAGAAAATCTTGACTATAAATAGCCAAGATCAGTAGCATTGAACAACATAAGGAAAAAAGAGAGAAAGAGAGGAAGAAAGGAAGGGAGAAAGAGAGGAAAGAGGGAATAAGGGGTCAAAAATTTTGTTGACCTAAGAATTTGCAGTTGCGATCAAAACTTTGGTACACGGTATCGAATAGAAGTCAAGAAGGAGGTAGGATTTCTTTTATCTTTTACCATCATTGATGCATTCTATGCATATTAGGAGGTTTCATATCAAATCCATTTTTAATTATAAAATGTAATATTATATCATGGGGTCAAACTGGGGTTTTATAAATAAATCGTTATCATGCACATATTGTATTTTTTTTTTATCGAGATCCTAATTATCTCATAAAACCATGTTGCATAATAAATGTCTATTTCATTATTAATATTTAATGTTTGATTTACTGTGGAGTCTGACTATGATATGATTTTATTTTGTAATTTTGATGAAATTACTATAAATGCACATAATCGAGGGCAGAGGGATAGTAGATGCGTGATCCTTGCGAGGATTCACTGGATTCCTACTAGTCCTTGGGTTCATCGGTTAGTAATATCGGTTGTCGTGGTAGCCTGTGTGGCACCACATAATTTTCGGTATTGGTGTTTCCAGAAAAGCAAGAAGGGCATTGGGTTCCCTAAGGTGCAGGACCCCAAAGTTTTCTCCGGAGGCGGTTCATGTGTGGACCAAAAAATTGACGGATTGATATGATCGATATGTGCTGAAATTTATTTATTTATTTGATTCATTACTNTATGATTTTATTTTGTAATTTTGATGAAATTACTATAAATGCACATAATCGAGGGCAGAGGGATAGTAGATGCGTGATCCTTGCGAGGATTCACAGGATTCCTACTAGTCCTTGGGTTCACCAGTTAGTAATATCGGTTGTCGTGGTAGCCTGTGTGGCACCACATAATTTTCGGTATTGGTGTTTCCAGAAAAGCAAGAAGGGCATTGGGTTCCCTAAGGTGCAGGACCCCAAAGTTTTCTCCGGAGGCGGTTCATGTGTGGACCAAAAAATTGACGGATTGATATGATCGATATGTGCTGAAATTTATTTATTTATTTGATTCATTACTTCGCCCTATTCTTATATTTATTCGCGGTTTAATTATATTATTCATTATTTTAAAACCTTGGTAGTCATTGATAAACGTTATCCTACTGAGCTGGTGAGTTCATCCCTATTTAACATTTTTCAGATATNGCTTCCAGAAAAGCAAGAAGGGCATTGGGTTCCCTAAGGTGCAGGACCCCAAAGTTTTCTCCGGAGGCGGTTCATGTGTGGACCAGAAAATTGACGGATTGATATGATCGATATGTGCTGAAATTTATTTATTTATTTGATTCATTACTTCGCCCTATTCCTGTATTTATTCGCGGTTTAATTATATTATTCATTATTTTAAAACCTTGGTAGTCATTGATAAACGTTATCCTACTGAGCTGGTGAGTTCATCCCTATTTAACATTTTTCAGATATGTGAAGTCAAGTTGAAAAATAGGCTGAAAGGATAGAGTCTGCTATTATTATTTTTCTTTATGTTGTATCAAGAANGTTGAAAAATAGGCTGAAAGGATAGAGTCTACTATTATTATTTCTCTTTATGTTGTATCAAGAATATTTGAAATTATCTTGTGAGAATTATGTACTCGTACGAAAAATAAAATAATATAAGGAAGATTATTGTACGTTCGGTAAACTTTATTCCTTAATTACACCCGGGTATTTTTTTTTAAAAGGAAAAAAAAATAAAATTTTGGGATGTGACAAGATAACAGCTGAATAGAAAACCTTGCTCTCCCTTAATATTTAGTAATAAAAAACCACACGTGGGTAGGTGAGTTGGCTTATAGAATATCTTAGGAAGTAGTCACCTCTTTACCTGGTCCATATGTATTTTAGGTGATTAGCTACATTCCACAATATTAGTCTCTACTATTGTTTTGGTTGGAAAACTTGGGCACTATAAAACATGACAATTTTGTTGCTGCTTTTAATACAGGTCAACGCGTATGACTCAGTGCATGTTGTTGATTTCTTATATCGGTCCAAGTATTTTTTGACTTCGATGGGTGGNCCTGGGCACTATAAAACATGACAATTTTGTTGCTGCTTTTAATACAGGTCAACGCGTATGACTCGGTGCATGTTGTTGATTTCTTATATCGGTCCAAGTATTTTTTGACTTCGATGGGTGGCCTTGGTCAAGATCTTAAGGTAGCTCCAACAGAAAATTCCCAAGGAATGGTTGATGGTGAGCAGTTGATCCATCAGCCAGAGAATCATGAGGACGATGGCGCGAATTCACGGAAGGAAATAAGCATGAATGTTGATGAGGTGCACAGAATCACCATTCTAAACCTTCGGGAAGGAAATGATCAATCCTCAAGTGAAACTCAAAGTGTCAATGAGATTGAAGGCTCTACACCGGCCAAAGTTATTTCTCATAGAAGAGGTCAGGAGGGTGAAATGTCAGAATTCCTTTCTGGTGATTCTTGTTCATGTAGGCCAATATTGCCTTGGTTAAACGGAGATGGTACCATCAACAAGATTGTTTACAATGGACTTATACGGCGGGTTCTTGGTGTTGTGATGCAAAATCCAGGAATATTGGAGGTATGTACTTACCATTTGAGCTTTTGGTGTGAGTAATGCCACATGGTTGGTTTGCATAACCTTTCTTTTGCAACTTTCAGTCCCATTCCACCATGTAGGAAAAAGAAAAAAGTGTGATGTGAATGAGAAATGTCCTTCTATGATAATTCGTTGATATCAGTCATGGTCCTATATTAACTCTTAATTCAAGAAGTACATTGCCATAAATCTGTTAATGAGAAAATCACTTGAAAATTAAAGAGTAACTTGATCTCTGTTAGGTGATAGGTAAGCTATTCCGGATGGGTGCATTGAAAATTCTTGACTGACATGCTTCAAATTTTGTTCTTGAATGTTAGGTTAAATATTTTTCGTAGCTTTGATTATGGTTGCATATTCCAGCAATGGGGAGGTTCCAGTTTGTGAGCTTCTTGTTTGGCTATGACTTCCATATGTCCACCTAGGGATGGAACCAGAAATTTATCACAAGGGGACCCAAATAAAAACAGTGGCATGGTTAAGAATTTAATGAAATGAGATTATTAGTCTTATATTTTTAATAATGAAAACCCTATCACTATATGATACTATTACAAACATTTAGTTCGTAAAATCCCAAAACTAGTTCTTACTTATCATTAGGAAATTTAGTTTGCGACAATTTCATGGACCACTTATTCCTTCATTATGACATGATGCAATAATTTTGAATCATATGCCATCATAAATATTCGCTTAACACCATTGTAAACGTTAGTCATGAGTCAATGCATTATTGGTGAATATAAAGTCACGTTCATACCTTCATTTTGCAGCAGATTTCCTTCTTTTTTTCTATAAGAACTCACTTGTCCATCAGATCAATATCAATCATTTGGTTATTAAATAATTAATATCATGCTATTATGCTTTTTGAATAAACTAATTGAATACCGTTTATACAAAAAGGAGTTTTTGAAAATCTACAAGGACACAGAATTCTTGAAACCTAAAGGAAGAATAGGATAATTTTGAAAATATGAGGGGGGCCATGAGCCCCCTTGGTTCCATGTAGTTCCGTCATTGTGTCCACCCCTCAATAATTTTTACTTGCGTCTTATGGATGGCAAGAATTCTTATAGAGTATTGCTCATTGTTTGGTGGGTCCACACTTTCAGTTTCCCGGTTAGAAGTACATCTTGCAAATGCGCATTGGCTGAAGCCAGGGAACCTAGCTTCTCAAAACGACTTATTTCAACTTCTCACAAAGTCAGCTGTTTTGTTTTTAATGATATAAAAGTATATTCCACAATTGTCCTTCATTTTCTTAAGACAATATCTTTTTTAACCCTAGAGGATAACTGTTTTGCACGCCCTATGAAAGATTCTCCCCAGGGAAAACTCTCTTTTGCACGCTTCTGATTGTTCAACAGTCACTCTGTTTCCCCAACATCTCTCTGTTTTTTCAACTCTAAAACCCGGCAGGATTCTTCCAAGTTTAGAGAACATGACAATTTAGACACATCTATTAACACCCTAAAAATTAATTAATGATGATAATAATAAATCATTACTTTTGATTTTTGGGCGTTTCTATATTCGCCTTTCTACAATCTGCACAGCCAAAAAAGGCACAGCAACCAGCTATGTTGGTCCGTCAATAACTATGCATACATATAAGTAGCATCCCATAGTAAACTACTAAACTTAACTTAAAATGGAAATAACTCGTGCCTCTGTGGATCTTATGAAAAGAAAAAGATAGCAGTCCCTCAATCCCCTGCAAGTAAAAATTTTGACAGCCTTTTTGTTATGCTTTTCTGGAAACCCTCCTCTTAACTCCAAAATGAACTTGGGAAGCCAAAGATTCAGACCAGTTGTACCCACTCACTTTTTTGGTCTTCCTATTTTACCATTTTTGTCGAGGCTTTTTCCCTTTTTAGATTTGTTATCCTGTTCATATGAGAAAGTTTGCTTACCTTCAAAGGTGGAGATGTAAGCAAGGACTAGATTGAGGGACTAAGGTAACTAGGTAAGAACCAAGGAGAGAGAGAGCTTGCATAGCCTTTCTGATTTGATTAGACTTGGCGGGGCAGCCCATTAATTGTTTACTTTGTTTTTGCAATGACTTGAACTGAAACGCAATACATGATATATCTTCTAATATATTAGTTTTAATCATTTTGACTTATTACATTAGCTTTAGTGTCATGTTTGGTAAACCTATGTTTTAAAATTGTTTTTTAATCTTTAATTTTTTTGAAAGTCCATCCCACAGTCCATCTCATATAAAGTCCATCCGTGAAATGGACTTTTACTTAAAGGTAATAAGCCAAATGCAACCTAGGTTTTTAGTTTGCGTTGCACAGCTGGACGACCTCACTGACTGGTGCTATTTGATGTGGTTTTAAGTTTATTGTCTTTGGATGGTGGATTATGAACTGAAAGTCTAGCATGCTACTTTCACTTCAATTTTCAGCTCGCAAATTATGCTAGTATCCTACTTTCTCATATATTTTTTCTTTGGAAATTGTTGTATGTAACTATTTCCTGAAGTTGGAATGGTTTTTCTAGACATTCACTGAAGAAATTTTTGACATTCATTGTAGACTTTATTACTTCTGACTCTAATTTTCCACACTTTATTTTGGGATAGAAACTTGTAGATTTGTAGTTAATTCGTTAATTTTATTGATTAGAAATGTTACTGTTCCTTCTTGTATCGAGATCTTAATGTATTTTATTTTGATCTTTTTGCAGGACAATATAATAAGTCAGATGTGTGTACTAAATCCTCAGGTATGCTATCTTCATTTTACGCAAATAAATTGTAATACTTTGAAGATACTGAGGTGATTTAGCAGTCGACAAGGGGGCTTAAGTTTGATGATTTCATGATGAATTCATGCCCTGAAAATGAAATGGTGTCTGTTAAGTCGTGCTGCCATGATCTTGTCGTGGACTAATCTTTTCGCTTAAGAGACTTTTTATCAGTTTTTAGCAAAAAAAAAAAATGTGATGGTCATTATTAGTGGCGGCTCATAATTTTCAATCATGTCGTCATTCCTAATGTGCCATGATACTGGTGTTGGAACTTGGCAATTGTNGAATTCATGCCCTGAAAATGAAATGGTGTCTGTTAAGTCGTGCTGCCATGATCTTGTCGTGGACTAATCTTTTCGCATAAGAGACTTTTTATCAGTTTTTAGCAAAAAAAAAAATGTGATTGTCATTATTAGTGGCGGCTCATAATTTTTAATCATGTCGTCATTCCTAATGTGCCATGATACTGGTGTTGGAACTTGGCAATTGTTGCCTTCTTTAGCATGGATAGGCTCATACATATACATTTTGTACGGCTTTTTTTTTTTTTTTTTTGGGTAATGTGAACAATTGCTGTTGCATGGATTTCAATTTCTCACAGAGCTGCAGAAAATTGTTGGAATTGATGATCCTGGATAACCTTATTAGAGTGCGGAAGATGCATCAGGCCACATCAAGTGAGCCTCCTGCTATACTGGGTCGCCTTTTTGGGAGCAGCTTCAAGAAATCAAAGTTGACTTGCCAAAAGCATTTCTTTGCCAATCCCATGAGTACTGCCTTCTTGTAGGATATTTTGTATAGTTGAAATATTTATTGTTATCGGGGACTCTTTTGGGTCGGGTCCCACTTTCTCTTTAAGAAAACTATGGTGGTTTTTTGGGTTTTTTTTTTTGTTGGGGGGTGGGGTAGGGGATGGGAGAAGGAGATAGGGAAGGTGGTGGATTAAGGTGAACGTATTCCAGGATTTAACCCTTGTAAATTTAGCTAGCTAGACCTAAGAAATATGTAAATATGTAAGATATCTTGTAACTTTGTACCATTAAAATGTGTAGATGTTCTGTTTATTACAACTTGGAAATCATGTAAAAGCACCTTGGTTGCGGTCCTTTTGATGTTGTGCTTTTCATTTCGAAGTGTTCTAGTGTGGATGAGTAATACCTGCATTTCTGATTCTTTGTTAAATGAACAAGATTCAGCCTCTCCCTTGATCGCATGATCTGCCGCCACCACCATGATTGCTCCCCCGAACACACACACACACACATACATGCCACCACAGTCACACTAAAACCAGCTGGGAATCGCCACCATGGCACCACACGCTAAAAAGAAGAGCCAATCTCTGAATCGGTGGTCCACCTCCTTCGCAACCACCAGTCCCGCCGCCACCAACCTATTTTTCTTCTCTGTATATTTATCTTAGAGGGAGATCAATTGGATCCCCAGAAGAAAAACTCAATTATTTCAGTATTATCAGATGAGCCTTCCTCATTTGCGGTACTGCTCGTGAGGTCTAAGGAATTCAATCTAAGATTAACCTCACACTTTCAATTACCCATACAAAGCACATGTAAGAGTTCTATGCTGTGTCATCACGAGCAAAGCAAAGGGTGTCCTTGATAACAAAAGCCTCTTCCTCGTTGTTTCAAACGTGTCGTGTTCATTGCGCGTGCATTGTGGTTGGCTAGGGTGGGTTTGTCAACGGCGGTGAGGTAAGGAAAAACAGTGAGAGAGATACATGGGAGTGAGAATAGATCAATAGTGGGGGTTGGAGGTGGTTAAATTGTTATCAATATTATAAGCGGCGTCCTTGATATTAGGCCAATCTAGGGGGTGTCAATAATATTTACCCAACGATAAATGATTTATAGTTGACACTTGACAGTTGACTCCCCCCACATTTATTCATGATTGCAAAGACATCCGATCGCGCAAGTCTACCAATCTCTCTCTCTTTCAGCTTCCCGTCGTTCTCTCCCCTCTGATCGATTCTCCTAGCCCTAACTCCCAAATTCTGAGGGAACGTGAATTTCCTATGATCTAGCTAGCATATATAATCACAAACCCCTCTGAATATATTCAGGAAAAACAATGGCGGAGAGTTCAACATCGCCCCAGAAACCAATCCAAACAGCAACAAATACAATGGAACCAATCACTCAAAACCCATCATCATCATCATCAAACCCTAACGCAGCCATGCCCTCCCCTTTAACCATCTCTCACTCCCCATCAATTGAAATCCCTCAAATCTCCTCCCCTTCTCTCCCTCAAATCCCCTTAACCCCTTCACAACAACAACAGCAACAACAACAAGCCCAACAACAGCAACAAATTACCGTTCTACCCCAACAATCCCAACCACAACAATTACAGCAGCAAAATAATAGTATGATGAGCCTACAGAGATCTCCATCAATGTCGAGGTTGAATCAGATGCAGCAACAATATGGGATGGCTACTGGAGCCGGGATGGTGAGACAGCAAGCGGGGGTTTATGGGCAGATGAATTTCGGTGGAAGTAATGCGCTTCAACAACAGCAGCAACAACAACAGCTACAGAATATACAACAACAGCAAATGGGTAGTGCCAATTTGACACGGTCCACTTTGATTGGACAGACCGGTCACTTGCCCATGTTGTCCGGTCAAGCCGCCGCCGCTGCAGCTGCCCAATTTAATTTGCAGACCCATCTTTTATCGGTACGTAATGTTTTGGGCAAATAATTCTATAGTTTCCTAATTTTTTCTTCTTCTTTTGAACTGTTATGATTTCGTAGTTGAAGGTGATAGAAAATTGTTGGTTTGGTTGTGAGAATGCTGGAAGCTGATGCTGTATCTTTATTAATGCGCATTCTTAATGAAAAATGTTGTGTGGATTCTTTTTGAGACAAATGGAATTTTGGGTGCAGCCGAGGCAGAAAACTGGGTTAGTGCAAGGGTCTCAATTCCACCCGGGAAATAGTCCTGGACAGCCCTTGCAAGGAATGCAAGCTATGGGGATGATGGGGTCCTTCAATTTGAGCTCACAACTCAGACCAAATGGATCTCCATCGTATGCTCAACAAAGGATGAATCAGGTGCAACTGAGGCAGCAATTGTCACAGCAAAATCCACTTGCCTCAGCTCAGGTGTCATTTTTGTCTGTTGTTTTTTTTCCTGATATTTCTTGTGTCCTCTTGTGTATGGCTAACTGTCAGATTTAATTTTGTTAAATTCTAACTTAATAGGGAACTTTGGCTGTTTATTTGGTAGTTAAATTAGGCTCATAGCGATTACCATTCTTGGTGCTCTCTTAGTGCCCAGGTGCACATTTCAGCTTACTTGGTTTGAAGATATTATTACACTATGTACATTCTTTTATTTCTGTTGAAAGCCACATTTTTTGTTGAACTTCGTACCACCAGGCTTGTGTGTTTCTTCCACAAAATTCCACAATTTTTTAACAAAAATTCTGAAGGTTTTTCTAATACAGGCCTTCAAAAGATTTTGCTACTTTTAGGATTCCAAAATTAATGATTAGCCTTTTTATTTTTGGAAGATATTTTTATTAGGAGTTATTTTTTTTTTGAATTTATGATGCGAAACAAATTGATTAGAGATGAATTCCTAGTGATAAACTGGTAAAATTTCTTGTAACACAGGTGTCACTTTTCTTGTATGATTCCATTTGTGATTGGGCTCAAGTTTTCTATGTACTTCTTGCCATTTTTTGCTTTGCGTATTCAGCCTTCTTTAAGTTGTTATGGTATCCTTCCAGGACCACCACTCACAAGAGCTCTTTTTTCAAGCCAATCCATTTTTTTTACTCCAAGGTTTTTAACTGCACTGGCTAGCTTTGCAAGCAAAGTTAAATTAACCTGTGGTTTTAAGAATTGACTGAAGTTATATATGCCATGATTGCAAGGTAGTGTTGATTAATCTCGCTACAGGTGGCAATAGTGATTGAATGAATTTATGTGAAGGTTCAAATGGAATCAAATCATGGGCTTTAGTTACGGCCCGTGGCAAGCGGCAAAGGCACACTACAGTCCGCAAAGCTCTTTGGACGCGAGTCACCAAAGTCCATGATTTGGTTCCATTTGAATCTTTTATGCCATCCAAGTCCTTCATAGGCACATTTTTAAGGTAGATTCCACTTAATTTAGCATTGAAGATCAAGCATCTATATTAAACCATAAATTTAAGTTCCAATAGACTAAGTTTTAATGATTTCAAGGTAAGACACTTAATTTTGATCTCACTACATCTGCTTGATTGGGCTTTGACCATTCATTTTTATGCCGAATCTATTTCAAGATTGGAAATCAAGCGTTATGAGAGATAAGTAAGTTATGCTTTTCTGTAATCACTCTTTCCAATAGAATGTGAGTTTTTAATATAACTTTTATTTTATGTATCATTATTAGAGTAATATATTCAAAGAAAATATTTGCAGCGGGATTATCTTTATNTGTTTTATGTATATATCATTATTAGAGTAATATATTCAAAGAAAATATTTGCAGCGGGATTATCTTTATGAGTTTAAAAAACCACTAGAAACCATAAAAACACTGCATTGTGAGATTTTGGGAATAGAACACGCACATTCTCCCCAGTGCTTGTTGGAGTTGTGCAAGCGGAAAGAAGATTTGTGGCTCTAGTACCCAAATCTCAATTTGTAACTGCGGCACAGCAACTGGGATTCAAGATGTGTACTGAGGTAAGTTAAGAGTAGCTTGAGTGTCAGTGCAGATGTGCATGCAGTGGTAACTTTAGGCTCTGTATGAGTGGGAAAAAGTTATCACCTAGTGTGTTGAAACTTAGGAGTGATATCATGATCTATTGCACAAATATGAGACAAAATTAGGGTTAGAAAAGGAGATTGCACAAGAAGTTTGATCATGATAATTATCCTTCGTTACCTCTCCCCGACCTCGCTACAGGCTGAAGTGTTGTGTACTGAATACAATGTCACTATCGCTTTGGTGTATAGTCAGGCCCTTCAGAGGCAATTTGGCCTTGCATATACATCTATTTGACAAATAGAGGAATAATTAATGTTGGGAGTGTGGACAACAGGTGGAAACATACCTCTTGTTGAATCCATTTCCTCTATTGTTTGGTTGAGCACAAGTATACCTTGTAGTTTGTTTACCACCCCTGAGATTGGCTTGGAAATGACCTAGAGTTTGTTTTGGCAAAATAGTTGGAATGTGAAAATGGAACTTCTATTTCAAAAATGGATCCCTTTTAGTTCTAGTTAGCCATCACAGCCAATCTTTAACAAAGTAATGTAGATATGTGCAAGGGCTTAGTTGGTTGAAGACTTCTTTGGATTTTTCTGATGCATAAATCGCATAGGGTTATGTTTTACTCTTTTTGGTGGTTAAAGTAATGTTGAAATGTGCAAATGCTGAGTAGATGGGAGCCTCCTACAAAAATTCTTCAGTAAATAATTATGTTATTGAGTACTTAATATGAATTATTTAAGATAGTTTAATCACCGATGCAATATTGTCAATATTTTCTTTCTTCATTTTGTTCTCCATTTGTTTTTATGTCGAATATGACATGGTGGTCTTATCTAGAAACTGCAGGCTCAAAACCTTCAAAGGGCAGCATTTATGAACCCTCAGTTATCTGGGTTGGCACAGAATGGACAACCAGCTATGATGCAGAACACTTTGTCACAGCAACAGTGGTTGAAGCAAACAATGTCTGCTCCTAATTCTCCTTCATTACGTCTACAACAGCAGAGGCAGCAACAACAAGCACTACAATTGGTTTCATCTCCTCAGTTGCACCAAAATTCTGTGGCCTTGAACCCACAGCAATTATCCCAAATGGTACAGCAGCAGCAACCAGTGGGCCATCCTCAGCTGCATCAACAGCAGCAGCAGCAGCAACAACCACCACCACCACCACCACAACAACAACAGCTTTTGCATCAGCATCAGCAGCAGCAGTCTCCCAGGATGGCTGCACCCGCTGGCCAAAAATCCCTAAGTTTGACCGGATCACAGCCCGATGCTACAGCATCTGGAACAACTACTCCAGGGGGTAGTTCAAGCCAAGGAACAGAAGCAAGCAATCAACTTCTTGGGAAAAGAAAGATACAGGATTTGGTTTCACAGGTAATTGATGCAATCTCGCTTCATTACTTCCTTTAGTTTCTTTTGTCATGTTAGGGAAACCATAATGACAAAGGCAGGATAAGCATTGTTGTTTCCCAGAATGGTTTGGAATTTCGGAATTAATTGTGAAAGGGCAAGAATAATTAAGACGCAATCTGAGTTCAGATTTGAAGTCATGAAACATTACACATGCTAAGCTCTTTCCTTTCGTTTCAGTTTAGTTATTTCAGTAAAACACCCCAAAATGGTAGTTTCACAAGTAAATTGGTGATCATAACTCATATTCCAAGTATTTTGGATTATATGTGAAATGATTCCAAGATTTGGGTGTTCAGGTGGACTCAGAAGGAAAGCTGGATCCTGAAGTTGAAGATCTTCTTTTGGAAATCGCTGATGATTTTATTGATTCAGTGAGGCTTTCTTACGCCTAACTTTTACATTCGCAAAGTGTGTTTCTTTGCATGGTTATGCACTTGTACACATGGGTATTGATTTCTAGTTTACTCTTCTGCTACAATCATATTGGCATACAAGAAAATTGCAACTTCTTTCATTCCTTTGTAATTTTGTGGTTGTGTTGAACAATAATTTGGTACTTATATATTGTGATAAGATAGGTCTCTTCTAGAATGAGGAAATTTAACTTACCCGAACAAAAGGAATTCATAAATTTAATTACATCTCTATGTCTAGAACAATTTATTGGGTGCATAATAGTGAGAATCATGGTATTGTGAACGCTAAACTGTGCAGATTAATATAAATTATAATCTGTATGTAAGACAGTCCTGAAACAATAGTGGAATTTTCCTGGGGTGTAGATGCATAAAGTAGTTGGGACTTTCAAACGAGTAACGGGTGGACATACATTGGCTTAGGGATTCTAAAACCTATATAAGTTAAGGCTGCCAATTCCCCTGCAGTCAGTAAGATCACATCGTTCTTGTGTATCTTACTAAATAAGGCAACAAGGAATGCAGTGTTTAAAATATGTAAAGTCTTTACATCTAAAACTCAAAGGTTTGAGGGAATGGTTTAACTAGATATAATTTTTAAGATATATCCCTAAGGTATAGCTAAGAAAGAAAAAACAAGGATAAGGGCTCGTTCTCACATTGTCCATAGATTTCATTCTATTCAATGTATGCCCAGTTGTCTTGCAGTTACTGCAGCCACGTTAGGTTTCATAAAAAGATTTATAGTCGATGGCTTACATGTTTTAGCATGGATTGCTGTGGTCTTTCGTACAAAAACTGATGATGCCATGGTTTTTTTTTCTAGGTTACTACATTTGCTTGCAGTTTGGCAAAGCATCGGAAATCTTCAACTCTAGAATCCAAGGATGTATTGCTACACCTAGGTTTGTGCTGCATCCTAGCATATTTTATCTGTAGATTTCTTTTGTGTTAGTTAAGGAAAAGCACGATGAAACTCTTTTGAATTTGGAAAACTGATTTTCAAATGTTACTTTCATTGGATGGGGTTTGGAAAAAAGATTTGGTTATATTGCTCCGTTGTGGAAAATAAAACAATATGTACTTCAGTACTTGGTCAAGTCCACGGGGACTAAACATACCACTTGAATATAGTATGGACATCATGCATCTGGCATAACTATGAATTAGAGGCCTCTTCTAGTCTCTAATTGTAACATCATTATCTATCTGACTACCAATTACACTTAATATGACATCAATTTGTGTGAAGAAAGGATTTTAACTCTGTCGTTGCTCTTCCTTTGTAAATGTAGGAGTTGCTATGTGTTTAGGCTAGATATTATGCAGAAAGGTGTTTCTGGAAATGATTTTGTGTTGTGTTTAAATCTCATGCCTATAGTGCTGAACATGGTACCTTGAAGTAGATTGTATACTTCTCCAAAATGAGCAAAACACACATATCTTTAAATAAAATGATCTGGTTGAGAAAAAGGGTTGTCCCACTTGGTAAGGGGCTACCCTTATTGGCTCAAGACCTGGGTTTGAGTCTCATTCCTCCTCTCCCAATGTAAAAAGTGAAGTCCTTGCCCATTTAAAAATTAATAAAAAAGAAATAATGGAGCAAGCTGAGTTTTCTTTCTTTTTTTGTTCTCATTTTTCCCCTAAAGTTGTTCCAGGGAACAAAAGGCTAGTTGCGCCAACTGTTTTATCTCACATCAAGCTAATTGATGAGAAGTGAGAACATCCGATACTATCATGTTGATGACGTTAACCACATCCAATTGCATAATAGACTCTATTTTCTGGTTTAAGTTGGAGTGTTGGAGCCTTGATCTAATTGAGTGAGTTTGTGTACAGAGAAAAACTGGCGTTTAAACATTCCAGGGTTCTCAAGTGAAGAAAGGAACCACCAACGGAACCATGTAAGCATTTTACTTTTCCTTCTTGCGCGTTTTGGCATAAGCAGGAACTAGGTGTAGGTGAATATATGCACCATTGGAAATTGAAAACAGAAAATTTGATTCCACTCACAAAGAATAGAATCATTCATTATGAAGATGAAGCTACTTTTGTCTAGTATGCTTGATGACATATGTTAATTTAATTATTCTACATTTTACTGACATTATGGTGATTTCTTTCTATCTCTCTTTGATTGATTTATTGCGTACTTGTATTGGACCTTATATCATTCCCAGAGCACTTAAGATGCAGTAGTCTTGCTGATTGTACTCGTAATGAAATTGTAGTTCATGAGATCTATTTTAATGTTGAGTTTGAAATGTGCATGCAGCCATCAAGTGATCTCCACAAGAAGCGTCTTGATGTGGTGAGCATAATTTTTGTTCTTGCAATTGTCTGGCATCCACTCTCATGGCTGCTAAAACTTTCATATTGGCACAAATTGTTGACTCAGATACACGCATTGATGGACCCCTCGCACTCTGGGAAAAATAGGAATAATGCCGAGGAAATGGTCAGACATGGGCTTGGCAACCCAGTTGGTGCCAACAACCTGATAAAACCTTCCTCACATTCAGACCAGTTAGTTTCACAATCAACTGCTTCTCAAATGCTGCAGCAACTAACAAGGTTTTAATGGACAGAAGTTTTGACTTTTATTTGATCTCCATGTTAGCCGCACAGAACCTGGTGGTAAGCATTCTGTGCTTTCAAATCATGAACTTACCTTTCCTTAACTTTTCATATGCTAAACTGTTTTTAGTACATAAGGAAGATGTGATTTAGACAAATGTATCTGATTTTATTATACTTCAGAGCTCACTATTGTGAATATGAGCCAATGTTGCATGCATATTCCAAACTGCCTTTTGGTTGCTTTGACCCCAGAGAATATATGATGGCTGTCGCTTTTTTAGAATTAGAGCCAAGGCTTTATAGTTGGATGTATCAATGTGCTATCTGAACTGACTATCAGGTATATTGGAAGTTTCATATCGTAATATAGTGATACTGATCCAGAAGTAAGACCTTTGTAAACATTTTTTGGTCTGATGGAATGATTTCTTCATTGCATATTGCCAAACATTTTATGTTACTTTTACAGTCCATGGAAGGTATCATAGTCTAAGTATGGATCAGGTTAAAATTTGGAGGTATCATAGTCCATGGATGCTGTGTGAGATACGCTGGCAGTTCCCTGAATTTTCCAACTTTTCTCAGGTGGGCTTTTTTGTCTTGGTTGCACACTAAGTACAAGGGACCAATAACTCAAAAGTAGGTCTTTGTGGCCTTGGTAAAGGAGAAACAGTTGGTACGACATGTTGTGATTAATATGTTTTGTTATTCAATCAGTCTTTAGGAGTTGGGAGTCTCAGAGTCTGTCATATGCCCTCTTGGAAAATAGCTTTATATTTCTTTGGTCAATCTCGAGGGAGAAGATGAAATTCCCAAGAGAGAACTTGAGAATGAAGGGTATGTCTATGAAATATGGCTTCGAGATCTAGGACATGTAGCTACTAGGATTTTGATCCAGTTTTGAAGAATTGTTTTCCTGATACCATGTTCTTCCGCACTACCATATGCCCATTTGTCTTATGCTAACAAAAACCACAAATCTACGAGCGCCATCTAATTTATATGGAGGTGATGCCTCTTTAACATGCAAAATGAGACTGAGTTTGTATCCTTGACCACTTTTTTTTTTTGGGGGTATCCTTGACCACTACTGTGGATCTTTAAGGGTTATAGGGCATGTTTGAAACTAGTTAAATAGGTAGCTTTCAAGTGTTTTTGAGTATCTGTTTGGATATTGGCTTTTTTATTAGCTTATGCAGTAGCAGTTTTTTGAACCCAAAAAAGTTTATTTAAATTGATTCAAGAAGTTGATTTTATGAGTTTTTTTTTTAGAGTTTTGTCGCGAATTTCACATAATTTTTTAATTTACTATATTAAAATATTATTAATACGGCAAAAAAATTTGAAATTCATATTTTGAGAATTATTATGCATAATCTATACATACATGTAATAATTTTTTTTATTTTGATTCAAAAAGGTCAAAAGAGTTATAAAGTCACTCCAAACAAACTTTTTCAACTATATAAAGAACACCCCTAATGTTTTGGAGAACTATTTTAACTTTGATTGTTTTTTTTTGCGAAAATTTTAAATTACAGATTTTTACTTAAAAAAATCAACTCTAAGCAGGCCTATTGTTGTGCCAATATCTAGACATATATCTATCTTGCAATGCAAACATCTATTGTGCTTAAAATTTACTGACATTTTTCTGCTATCACAGGTTGGGCCCAGGAAGAACCAAGCCACAGATATTTGTTTAGTGCTTGAGAATTTAGAGGTTCAGGACAAGAGCACAGCTGTTGACCATTTTTCGTTTTTTGGCTTGAGTATGAGTTTCCTACTTGTGTGCAGAATTCATTTCTTTTGTTATATTGAGTCCACTTTAAAAGGAAACGTATTTAATGACAGTATTTAATGTGTTGATGAAGTATCAGCCTATCATCCTCATCCCATTGTACACCATTAAGATGACTTCCTTGTATAGGAATCAGCTCGAAGCGCATTAAAATGAGATTCCAGATGTTGATTTGATCCCAGCTGGCATGTTAGTGATGGTTAACAAAGAAAGATGCTGAATGTTTGCCAAAGGATTGTCGTGTTTGGTCCATATATGTAGTGATTTTTGATATGAAATTTAAATTTCGATTTCGATTTCCAGCTTACGGTCCTCATGTTATTATTGCAATACGGTGTCATTATTTAATAAAAATATAACAATTGAGCAAGTGGATTATTCGTACTTTTGTAATTACACATTCATGTCATTTGGTAACTAACATGCGTATGAAAATAACTATCAAGTGAAGTTTATCTTGTTCACTTGTAAATTTATAATAAATTGGTCAAATTGTGAGACAACGATGACATGACACCTTCGTTACACCCAATAATATTTATGATGACCAATGAACAGATCTTCAGTCCTCTTATGCTGCCATGCAAACAAAAAAACTTCTGAATTACTAAGCACTCCAATTAATATTGTGTGAATGACCAAAGTACGTATCATCCACATTGTGATATGGTCCATGAGAAATAAAAGGGTACACTAGTTCAATTTTCATGGAACAGTTAGCCACTCATCGGAGTCGCAGCAGAACAGACAGAAAGAGTGCCTCAAAACGTGCATGAGAACCATCCTAATGCATGCTCTATGTAGTTGAATTCTATGTAAAATTCGGAAAAAGGGTTGTTGTAGCTTCAATATAATAACATAAGAAATATTTGTTACTTGTTGAGCATGGATCTATTGGTTTTGGCCCTTTAGCTCATTCTTCATTGTCTATATTCAACAAACTTTCAGGAGGTGAGAAAGTTAGCCTGGAAGTGAGCAGCCAATGGGATTTTTTTGTAATGAATGATGATGATGATCATTATCATCATCATCATCATTCATTACCATCATAATCATAGAGCACAGAAATATAAACTGTATGAAAAATCAACTTTCGATGTTATATGAGCAAGCTGCTGGGACTGGGAATGATCTTGGTTGGTGTCCTTATTAATGCACATGTAGACCAAGACCCTTTCCAGTGGTCCCAAAATTTGTTCAACAAAGTATTACTGTTTGCAGATTCCTTTTTAAGGTTATTGCATTTATGAGTTGATGGAATCTGTGGGGACCTTATAGAATCGTGTCCTCATGGGCTCTTACAACTGTCAGTATAAATATGAGCTAGTGTCTGTACTCCAATCTCCACCAAGTTCCAGAGTCCCTCACTCTTGCACCTTAAAGAAACCCTTCTTGTTCTCCTTTGGAGATTAGAGAGAGAGAGAGAGAGAGAGAGAGATTTGTGAACTTTGAAAAGTTTCCATAAATGGGCAGAAGTCCTTGTTGTTCAAAAGATGGCATGAACAGAGGGGCATGGACGGCTAAGGAAGACAAAATTCTTATCGAGTACATTAAGGTTCATGGTGAAGGGAAATGGAGAAACCTCCCCAAAAGAGCAGGTGAGCTAGCTGATAGCTTTGTAAATACACAGTACTTGTTCTAAATCATGTTGTGGGCGTTGGAATGTGAAGTTGGGTTATTAATGGTTTTGAACAATATGTGCAAACCATTTTTTGATGGCTCCATGCAGGTCTTAAGAGATGTGGAAAGAGTTGCAGACTTCGTTGGTTAAACTACTTAAGACCTGATATTAAGAGAGCAAACATTACTCAGGATGAAGAGGACCTCATTATCAGGCTTCACAAGCTCCTTGGAAACAGGTTCTTCATTTTATTTTTCTTTAAAAAATTTCAACACAAGGTACTGGATGCTAGAGTTTCAATTGTTAGTACATCGAGCTCCCAAGTTTGAGCCTCACAAAAGACATCTTGATTGTCTCGGTTCATTTGGTTTGTGGGTTATTGCATGCATTATTGGTAGGGACAACTCTCAGTTATTAAAAAAAAAAAAATCCCAACAAACCAAATGAATAAGATATAGTAATTCTGTGATTCAGATAGCACTACACATGCTTATTGACAGGTTTACATGGTGTATTTGCAGATGGTCTCTGATAGCGGGAAGGCTTCCTGGGCGAACAGACAATGAAATCAAGAATTACTGGAACACAAACATTGGCAAAAAAGTCCAAGGTCATCCCAATAACTCCACAAATCAATCCAAACGAAACCCCAGTCAAAGCATGGGTCAATCATTATTTGGCCAGCCACCCTCACCAACAATAGGATCACATGTTGTTCGTACCAAGACATCTAGGTGCACCAAGGTTNAAGCAGGCCTATTGTTGTGCCAATATCTAGACATATATCTATCTTGCAATGCAAACATCTATTGTGCTTAAAATTTACTGACATTTTTCTGCTATCACAGGTTGGGCCCAGGAAGAACCAAGCCACAGATATTTGTTTAGTGCTTGAGAATTTAGAGGTTCAGGACAAGAGCACAGCTGTTGACCATTTTTCGTTTTTTGGCTTGAGTATGAGTTTCCTACTTGTGTGCAGAATTCATTTCTTTTGTTATATTGAGTCCACTTTAAAAGGAAACGTATTTAATGACAGTATTTAATGTGTTGATGAAGTATCAGCCTATCATCCTCATCCCATTGTACACCATTAAGATGACTTCCTTGTATAGGAATCAGCTCGAAGCGCATTAAAATGAGATTCCAGATGTTGATTTGATCCAAGCTGGCATGTTAGTGATGGTTAACAAAGAAAGATGCTGAATGTTTGCCAAAGGATTGTCGTGTTTGGTCCATATTTAGTGATTTTTGATATGAAATTTAAATTTCGATTTCGATTTCCAGCTTACGGTCCTCATGTTATTATTGCAATACGGTGTCATTATTTAATAAAAATATAACGATTGAGCAAGTGGATTATTCGTACTTTTGTAATTACACATTCATGTCATTTGGTAACTAACATGCGTATGAAAATAACTATCAAGTGAAGTTTATCTTGTTCACTTGTAAATTTATAATAAATTGGTCAAATTGTGAGACAACGATGACATGACACCTTCGTTACACCCAATAATATTTATGATGACCAATGAACAGATCTTCAGTCCTCTTATGCTGCCATGCAAACAAAAAAACTTCTGAATTACTAAGCACTCCAATTAATATTGTGTGAATGACCAAAGTACGTATCATCCACATTGTGATATGGTCCATGAGAAATAAAAGGGTACACTAGTTCAATTTTCATGGAACAGTTAGCCACTCATCGGAGTCGCAGCAGAACAGACAGAAAGAGTGCCTCAAAACGTGCATGAGAACCATCCTAATGCATGCTCTATGTAGTTGAATTCTATGTAAAATTCGGAAAAAGGGTTGTTGTAGCTTCAATATAATAACATAAGAAATATTTGTTACTTGTTGAGCATGGATCTATTGGTTTTGGCCCTTTAGCTCATTCTTCATTGTCTATATTCAACAAACTTTCAGGAGGTGAGAAAGTTAGCCTGGAAGTGAGCAGCCAATGGGATTTTTTTGTAATGAATGATGATGATGATGATGATGGTAATGAATGATGATGATGATCATTATCATCATCATCATCATTCATTACCATCATAATCATAGAGCACAGAAATATAAACTGTATGAAAAATCAACTTTCGATGTTATATGAGCAAGCTGCTGGGACTGGGAATGATCTTGGTTGGTGTCCTTATTAATGCACATGTAGACCAAGACCCTTTCCAGTGGTCCCAAAATTTGTTCAACAGAGTATTACTGTTTGCAGATTCCTTTTTAAGGTTATTGCATTTATGAGTTGATGGAATCTGTGGGGACCTTATAGAATCGTGTCCTCATGGGCTCTTACAACTGTCAGTATAAATATGAGCTAGTGTCTGTACTCCAATCTCCACCAAGTTCCAGAGTCCCTCACTCTTGCACCTTAAAGAAACCCTTCTTGTTCTCCTTTGGAGATTAGAGAGAGAGAGAGAGAGAGAGAGAGATTTGTGAACTTTGAAAAGTTTCCATAAATGGGCAGAAGTCCTTGTTGTTCAAAAGATGGCATGAACAGAGGGGCATGGACGGCTAAGGAAGACAAAATTCTTATCGAGTACATTAAGGTTCATGGTGAAGGGAAATGGAGAAACCTCCCCAAAAGAGCAGGTGAGCTAGCTGATAGCTTTGTAAATACACAGTACTTGTTCTAAATCATGTTGTGGGCGTTGGAATGTGAAGTTGGGTTATTAATGGTTTTGAACAATATGTGCAAACCATTTTTTGATGGCTCCATGCAGGTCTTAAGAGATGTGGAAAGAGTTGCAGACTTCGTTGGTTAAACTACTTAAGACCTGATATTAAGAGAGCAAACATTACTCAGGATGAAGAGGACCTCATTATCAGGCTTCACAAGCTCCTTGGAAACAGGTTCTTCATTTTATTTTTCTTTAAAAAATTTCAACACAAGGTACTGGATGCTAGAGTTTCAATTGTTAGTACATCGAGCTCCCAAGTTTGAGCCTCACAAAAGACATCTTGATTGTCTCGGTTCATTTGGTTTGTGGGTTATTGCATGCATTATTGGTAGGGACAACTCTCAGTTATTAAAAAAAAAAAAATCCCAACAAACCAAATGAATAAGATATAGTAATTCTGTGATTCAGATAGCACTACACATGCTTATTGACAGGTTTACATGGTGTATTTGCAGATGGTCTCTGATAGCGGGAAGGCTTCCTGGGCGAACAGACAATGAAATCAAGAATTACTGGAACACAAACATTGGCAAAAAAGTCCAAGGTCATCCCAATAACTCCACAAATCAATCCAAACGAAACCCCAGTCAAAGCATGGGTCAATCATTATTTGGCCAGCCACCCTCACCAACAATAGGATCACATGTTGTTCGTACCAAGACATCTAGGTGCACCAAGGTTTTCATCAATGCAGAGCCACAGGAAACTCAACATCTCCATAATAAGCCGGTGGTTGCACCGCTGCCCACAGTTAAAGACACAGTTATTGACAGTACTGCTGTGATTTCCGATCAACTTTCTGGGTTACCGGAGTTTATTTTCAATGAAGATAATAACCAATCTGACCCTATGATGGATTTTGAGATAGAGAAATTTCTATCAGACGTTCTTGACTCTGAACTTGCACCAGTGTGTGAGTTTGACATTGGGGTGGTCAAAGGTGGTGATACTAGCAGCAACACAACTGAACAGTGCAGCTACTCATCTCCTAATTCTGATCAAACTGTGGTGTGCACTGAAGATATGTTGCGTAATTCGGATCTTGGATCGATGGCAACTGCTCTTGATCCTGAAGTGGATTGGCTTCAAGATAAGAGAGAAAAATAATAATTGGTGAAATATTAGTTTCTTACGACACTTTGGTCGGTAGCTTCTAATTNCAAGCTGGCATGTTAGTGATGGTTAACAAAGAAAGATGCTGAATGTTTGCCAAAGGATTGTCGTGTTTGGTCCATATTTAGTGATTTTTGATATGAAATTTAAATTTCGATTTCGATTTCCAGCTTACGGTCCTNCCAGCTGGCATGTTAGTGATGGTTAACAAAGAAAGATGCTGAATGTTTGCCAAAGGATTGTCGTGTTTGGTCCATATATGTAGTGATTTTTGATATGAAATTTAAATTTCGATTTCGATTTCCAGCTTACGGTCCTCATGTTATTATTGCAATACGGTGTCATTATTTAATAAAAATATAACGATTGAGCAAGTGGATTATTCGTACTTTTGTAATTACACATTCATGTCATTTGGTAACTAACATGCGTATGAAAATAACTATCAAGTGAAGTTTATCTTGTTCACTTGTAAATTTATAATAAATTGGTCAAATCGTGAGACAACAATGACATGACACCTTCGTTACACCCAATATTTACGATGACCAATGAACAGATCTTCAGTCCTCTTATGCTGCCATGCAAACAAAAAAACTNTTGTGAGACAACGATGACATGACACCTTCGTTACACCCAATAATATTTATGATGACCAATGAACAGATCTTCAGTCCTCTTATGCTGCCATGCAAACAAAAAAACTTCTGAATTACTAAGCACTCCAATTAATATTGTGTGAATGACCAAAGTACGTATCATCCACATTGTGATATGGTCCATGAGAAATAAAAGGGTACACTAGTTCAATTTTCATGGAACAGTTAGCCACTCATCGGAGTCGCAGCAGAACAGACAGAAAGAGTGCCTCAAAACGTGCATGAGAACCATCCTAATGCATGCTCTATGTAGTTGAATTCTATGTAAAATTCGGAAAAAGGGTTGTTGTAGCTTCAATATAATAACATAAGAAATATTTGTTACTTGTTGAGCATGGATCTATTGGTTTTGGCCCTTTAGCTCATTCTTCATTGTCTATATTCAACAAACTTTCAGGAGGTGAGAAAGTTAGCCTGGAAGTGAGCAGCCAATGGGATTTTTTTGTAATGAATGATGATGATGATNCATAATAAGCCGGTGGTTGCACCGCTGCCCACAGTTAAAGACACAGTTATTGACAGTACTGCTGTGATTTCCGATCAACTTTCTGGGTTACCGGAGTTTATTTTCAATGAAGATAATAACCAATCTGACCCTATGATGGATTTTGAGATAGAGAAATTTCTATCAGACGTTCTTGACTCTGAACTTGCACCAGTGTGTGAGTTTGACATTGGGGTGGTCAAAGGTGGTGATACTAGCAGCAACACAACTGAACAGTGCAGCTACTCATCTCCTAATTCTGATCAAACTGTGGTGTGCACTGAAGATATGTTGCGTAATTCGGATCTTGGATCGATGGCAACTGCTCTTGATCCTGAAGTGGATTGGCTTCAAGATAAGAGAGAAAAATAATAATTGGTGAAATATTAGTTTCTTACGACACTTTGGTCGGTAGCTTCTAATTATCCTGTCCATTGTTAACAGTTTCGTGTAAATCGCTGAATGAAAGGTGGACAATTTTACATGGGTTATTATCTCTCTCTTTTAATCTGCCCTATTGCCTATATGACCACATTAGAGGAAAATAAATCAAATTGCTTTTGATTCCTGTCCTTATCTCTTGTTTCTTTCAGTTGTTCACGATTGTCTGGAAAGAATCAGTTCACTTGATGTTGCCAACCTAGGTAGTCACCCTTGTACTCCAAAGGAGGAGGTTAGAGGTCAAAATCAAGAATTGATCTCTTACGTGTCCCTCTTGTTGTACTCTTTTTTAAATCATTTTTTAAGAGAAGTTCTATCATACTCCAGTAAGTCATTCAGGTTTCATTATATTGATAAATTAACATTAATCTATCTTGAAATAATGTGAAAACGAAACCCAATCTCAAGTTAACGTAGAAGTCAAAAGTTTCAAGATTAACGTTACATAATTTATTATTTTAATAATATGGCAGCCGACATAATTCAATAACATAACACTAACTATTGTTGTGTGTCGGATTTTTTTTTTTTTTTTTTTAAAATAATTTTACGTGACACATTATTATGTCAAAATATTATACCAATTTTGTAATTCTCAAAAAAGTATTATTCAAATGGAAATAAGATGGGTTAGAACACTTTTGTTATCAAAAAAAAAAAAAAAAAAAAAAAAAAGGATCGGCAGCCATGTGCATAAAATAAATGCCAGGTCAAAAATGACATGCTGCCATAAAGACTCGTTCCATAATATACATGATGTTGGTGGTATCCAAACCAAAGGGACCTTTGTGACATTTATTTTGGTCCCTCACCTAGTCCCTGAAATAAACACCCATATCTACCCAACTTTGGGTCCATAGTTGAAGTAGGAACCACCTACCTATTAAGACTTTGTGATAACAGAACAAGAGTAATATTACGTTGATCAAATTTTAGAATTAAGTTTAGTGTTTAAATGACATGACAGTTGATTTGAACTTCTTTATTTGTTGTTATATCATTTGGGACCCCAATAAAAGTTCGAAATAACATATTGTCATGTCATTAGAATTTTAAATTTAATTTTAAAATTTGGTTAGTGTAATATTACTGATAAAACAATATATTTGTTAATAAATGACTTGTATTTCAAGTATTACAATAAATAATGATACGAGTTTGTTTTATACACAAACTCTTGAAACTCTTTTTCAAGTGAATGACTATTCACTAAAAAATCTAATTTGGAGGCTGCTTGGATAAGTTGAAAAAGTCCAACACGTGATGGACTTTTTTAATGGTGATTTTTACTTTGAAGATGTAGTACTCAAGTTGGATGGGATTTGTCTTTTCCAGTAGCACACGTTGATTTCCGTCTTCTCTAGGAACACGTAAAAACGTTGACGCCAAAGGTGATAAAATTGAGATTTTGTGCTATCTGGTTTTGAGTCCTCTTCGGAAAAATTAATCTTGGTTGAGAGAAGATTTTTTGGGCACTATTTATTTATTTAGAGTAACGTTATTGGAACTTAATTTATTAATCTAATTTATTATAATTTTTGGATTAATTGTGGAGTTCATTAAATATTAAAATTTGATGTTAATCCAATAGTTCAACTAAAATTACATCATTATGTCAATAAATTAAGTCAAATTTTTATATCTAAATAGTATTACTCATTTATTTACTATAATAGTGTGATAAAGTTGTGACGTTCTCTCTGGTTGCTTTTGTTTATCGAGAACGTTAAGTTTTGCCGGTGTATTTCGTTTATGGATGTAGGAGTGTCCATGAGCCGGGTTTAGTTTAGGTAGTGTGGGTCCGAGCCCTTAACCAAGTGAGTTATCAGGAGGGTTGTATCGGGCTTCGTGCAGGTGTAGGCTACCCGCAGTCCAACCCGCGAGCTTATTGTGCGGGTCTGTTTGCAGGTTTTTTTATATATATAACTTCATTTAAAAATAATGAATATTTTTGTAACTTAATATTTGTGTAAATTATATTTTTGAATCAAAAATAGAGTCAAAATAGATAAAAATAAAATAATGAATTAAGGGATGAACTTCATCTAATAGAATGAATATATCTCAACTAAATTGACATCTACTCACTTATCTANGCGTCCCTCTTGTTGTACTTTTTTTTAAATCATTTTTTAAGAGAAGTTCTATCATACTCCAGTAAGTCATTCAGGTTTCATTATATAGATAAATTAACATTAATCTATCTTGAAATAATGTGAAAACGAAACCCAATCTCAAGTTAACGTAGAAGTCAAAAATTTCAAGATTAACGTTACATAATTTATTATTTTAATAATATGGCAGCCGACATAATTCAANTCGGATTTCGGGCCAGATAATGGGTTTGAAGACAAATCCAAACCATATTTTTAAGAATATTGCGCTCGGGCATGAGCCGGCTAATTATTAGGTTATCAAGTTTTGGGCCTATTTTTTTCTAGTCAGGTAACGGGACCCGTGGATAATCCGACCTATGGACACCCCTAGATGTAGGCTTTGCTTGTTGAGTTGAGTCACGTAAATCTTATGTGTTATATTTTTTCTATTTCGTTATGTTTTATTTTGCTTGTGTTTTTGATTCATAACAATATTTAATTTATTGATCTAATTCAATATAGTTATTTGATTGACTATGAATCACATTAAATATTTAAAGTTGGTGTTGATCTAACAGTTATAATTAAACAACGACATTAGTTTAGCAAAGGAAAATGATCAATAGACTTAAAAAACCGAATTAAAAACTTGATTTGATGAATCGTTACTATTGAATAAGTAGTGAATTTCAATAAATACTGGGAATCACAGTTAAATCAATAACAAATATAATAACCACATCATCAAGTCAATTTTTTAAGTTTATGTAGAATTACTCGATCAACAAATTAGATCATATTTTTGGATCAAAATAACATTACTCTCCATAATATATCCAAANAATTTAGTGTTTAAATGACATGACAGTTGATTTGAACTTCTTTATTTGTTGTTATATCATTTGGGACCCCAATAAAAGTTCGAAATAACATATTGTCATGTCATTAGAATTTTAAATTTAATTTTAAAATTTGGTTAGTGTAATATTACTGATAAAACAATATATTTGTTAATAAATGACTTGTATTTCNAGTTTAGTGTTTAAATGACATGACAGTTAATTTGAACTTCTTTATTTGGTGTTATATCATTTGGGACCCCAATAAAAGTTCGAAATAACATATTGTCATGTCATTAGAATTTTAAATTTAATTTTAAAATTTAGTTAGTGTAATATTACTGATAAAACAATATATTTGTTAATAAATGACTTGTATTTCAAGTATTACAATAAATAATGATACGAGTTTGTTTTATACACAAACTCTTGAAACTCTTTTTCAAGTGAATGACTATTCACTAAAAAATCTAATTTGGAGGCTGCTTGGATAAGTTGAAANTTTTATGTCTATTTCATTCCTACATAAATACATTACTGCGTACCAAACGCAGCGTTAGAGTTCAGACTCTCTACTATGCAACATCTCTGTTGTACAACACAAGNTTTGCAAGTGAATGACTATTCACTAAAAAATCTAATTTGAGGCTGCTTGGATTAGTTGAAAAAGTCCAACACGTGATGGACTTTTTTAATGGTGATTTTTACTTTGAAGNTCAAGTGAATGACTATTCACTAAAAAATCTAATTTGGAGGCTGCTTGGATAAGTTGAAAAAGTCCAACACGTGATGGACTTTTTTAATGGTGATTTTTACTTTGAAGATGTAGTACTCAAGTTGGATGGGATTTGTCTTTTCCAGTAGCACATGTTGATTTCCGTCTTCTCTAGGAACACGTAAAAACGTTGACGCCAAAGGTGATTAAATTGAGATTTTGTGCTATCTGGTTTTGGGTTCTCTTCGGAAAAATTAATCTTGGTTGATTGAAGATTTTTTGGGCACTATTTATTTATTTAGAGTAACGTTATTGGAACTTAATTTATTAATCTAATTTATCATAATTTTTGGATTAATTGTGGAGTTCATTAAATATTAAAATTTGATGTTAATCCAATAATTCTACTAAAATTATATTATTATGTCAATAAATTAAGTCAAATTTTTATATCTAAATAATATTACTCATTTATTTACTATAATAGTGTGATAAAGTTGTGACGTTCTCTCTGGTTGCTTTTGTTTATCGAGAACGTTAAGTGTTGCCGGTGTATTTCGTTTATGGATGTAGAAGTGTCCATGGGGCGGGTTGAGTTTAGGTAGTGTGGGTCCGAGTCCTTAACCAAGTGAGTTATCAGGAGGGTTGTATCGGGCTTCGTGCAGGTGTAGGCTACCCGCAGCTCAACCCGCGAGTTTATTGTGCGGGTCTGTTTGCACGTTTTTTTATATATATAACTTCATTTAAAAATAATGAATATTTTTGTAACTTAATATTTGTGTAAATTATATTTTTGAATAAAAAATAGAGTCAAAATAGATAAAAATAAAATAATGAATTAAGGAATGAACTTCATCTAATAGAATGAATACATCTCAACTAAATTGACACCTACTCACTTATCTATTATTTGTATTATTTTATTTTTTAAAACTTGTGTACTTAATACATGAAAAAAAAAAAATACATTATTTATAATATCTAAATTTTTAAAATTTCAAATTCTGACATTGAGAGACTTATTTCAAAGTTTTAAATTTATTGGTTTAAAAGTATAAAAGAAGGGTGGGCGGTCTCTTGGGCCGGGTTTTAACGGATTTTTTTCGGGTAGACTATTGGATTGGATTTCGGGCCAGGTAATGGGTTTGAGGACAAATCCAAACCATATTTTTAAGAATATTGCGCTCGGGCATGGACCGGCTAATTATTAGGTTATCAAGTTTTGGGCCTATTTTTTTCTAGTCAGGTAACGGGACCCGTGGATAATCCGACCTATGGGCACACCTAGATGTAGGCTTTGCTTGTTGAGTTGAGTCACGTAAATCTTATGTGTTATATTTTTTTTATTTCGTTATGTTTTATTTTGCTTGTGTCTTTGATTCATAACAATATTTAATTTATTGATCTAATTCAATATAGTTATTTGATTGACTATGAATCACATTAAATATTTAAAGTTGGTGTTGATCTAACAGTTATAATTAAACAACGACATTAGTTTAGCAAAGGAAAATGATCAATAGACTTAAAAAACCGAATTAAAAACTTGATNGGTGTTTGCTCCTTTTCACTTTCTTTGCTAGACGAGAAGATGGGAATCGCGAAGGAGTGTCTTAATTGACTCGATATTCGTAATTGCATATAATTTTATGAATCTTAAATTACCTAAGGGTATCTCCAAGAGGAGAGAATACTCATTACAACTATGATACCACATGATAATGTGACGTGGTATCACCTNAAACTTAAAAAACCGAATTAAAAACTTGATTTGATGAATCGTTACTATTGAATAAATAGTGAATTTCAATAAATACTGGAAATCACAGTTAAATCAATAATAAATATAATAACCACATCATCAAGTCAATTTTTTAAGTTTATGTAGAATTACTCGATTAACAAATTAGATCATATTTTTGGATCAAAATAACATTACTCTCCATAATATATCCAAATTTGAGATTTAGAACTTGTCATAATTCCACAGANTGGACTCTACAAAAATTTTTAACCAACTTGTTATGTAAGCAAAAATTTTCTCACCCTTCCTCCATGTAAGTTCAAGTGGGGTTCACTTTATTTACTTAGGGTTTTATTATTGGTTGGTAATACCATGTCATCAATGGTGATATGGTATCACTATTGTATTCAATATTTCCTCATAAAGACTTTAAATTTTAGTTATTTTGCCCTAAACTTGGAATGGAAACATGTCTTGTTGTGTTACATTTGTTTCGTTGATGATTTACCCACGAAGTTTTTTTTTTAAAGATCAATTTACTTCTTTTCTCAAATATACTATTGATCAAATTTTAAATTTCTANTCTTATGTCTATTTCATTCCTACATAAATGCATTACTGCGTACCAAGCGCAGCGTTAGAGTTCAGACTCTCTACTATGCAACATCTCTGTTGTACAACACAAGNTACCCTTGTTCTTCTCTTCCTTTTAATATGTCATGCCAGTACTTAATCAAAGTGTGTTAGGACGACTTTGTCCACAATCTATTTTTCCCGTAAGAATGTAAGTGAATAAAAGAGACAGTTGACTCGTAAACTCAAATTCTAAAATCATNAGATCTGTTTTTGTGTAATCTAATTTGCATTGAACTCATTAATGTGATTTTCCTATACCTAAAAGTCTCATGTAACTTTCATATGGCCAATAGAAAGTCTCATGTAACTTTCACATGGCCAAAAGAAGTGAAATGTCCCCAATATTTTTGCAGAAAAAAGTTTCAAATTCAATGATAAAATTACAACCATTGTGGACGCAAATTGAAAAGTGCTACCAACCCCTTTATGCCTAAATGTTGGAACTTTTGAAACTTTCCCTCATTACTCGATGGCCATTTCATAACAAAATTTAATTAGATGTTGACATGATATCTTAAGGAATAAAAACTATCACAAGAAACAATGTTCATCCCGTGTTTATTGTAATCAAATGTTTTAATGACTGAAAAGAAATAACTCTCAATTGTATGAAATAATCCAAAGTTGTTTTACCCCTAATATTTACAAGAATTTATATAATAGCAGAAACCCTAAAAGAACTAGAAAACTANATAAAATAAATTATTGATTTGTGTACAAATACCGGTTTAAATTCATACTTTAAGCATGTTAATTCACGAAAAATATCAATTTTAAAGGTTTTAAAAACTTTGTTGATTCCTAAGAATAACAGAAGAATTAAGAATAAAAGTGAAACTCTCTCAATTGTATGAAATAATCCAAAGTTGTTTTACCCCTAATATTTACAAGAATTTATATAATAGCAGAAACCCTAAAAGAACTAGAAAACTAGGATTTTAAATAAATTACGAAATTAAATAAAATAAAATTTTAATTAAATTATAAAATAACATAAAAATAATTTTCTACTAAAATTAGAAAATAAAATAAATTTTTTTAAAATTTCCTATTGAACGGCACTGATCACGTTCAAATAAATTACCAAAATTCTGACCATCTGTACTGCATCAAAATAGCACATATGGATCAATCACACGGTAACATCCTCCAACCCGATGTTTGCTCCTTTACACTTTCTTTGCTAGACGAGAAGATGAGAATCGCGAAGAAATGTCTTAATTGACTCGATATTCGTAATTGCATATAATTGTATGAATCTTAAATTACCTAAGGGTATCTCCAAGAAGAGAGAATACTCATTACAACTATGATACCACATGATAATGTGACGTGGTATCACCTATTAATAATATTAAAATAAATAAAAAAATAGACTCTACAAAAATTTTTAACCAACTTGTTATGTAAGCAAAAATTTTCTCACTCTTCCTCCATGTAAGTTCAAGTGGGATTCACTTTATTTACTTAGGGTTTTATTATTGGTTGGTAATACCATGTCATCAATGGTGACATGATATCACTATTATATTCAATATTTCCTCATAAAGACTTTAAATTTTAGTTATTTTGTCCTAAACTTGGAATGGAAACATGTCTTGTTGTGTTACATTTGTTTCGTTGATGATTTACCCACGAAGTTTTTTTTTTAAAAGATCAATTTACTTCTTTTCTCAAATATACTATTGATCAAATTTTAAATTTCTGCCCTTGTTCTTCTCCTCCTTTTAATATGTCATGCCAGTACTTAATCAAAGTGTGTTAGGACGACTTTGTCCACAATCTATTTATCCCGTGAGAATGTAAGTGAATAAAAGAGACAGTTGACTCGTAAACTCAAATTCTAAAATCATTGATAAGGGTATTTGACTAATAATATAGAAAGTCGAGGCTCTAGGCAAAGTTACAATCAACTCTTTGCCGGTAGATTTAAGTGGTGGTGTCTTATTTAGTTTATTTGTATTTCAGAAAGTCGGGCCAATCAGTTGCCTTCCTTCATGTATTTCCTAAGCTAAGGAATAGAANAGTGCCTCCTTGAGAGGCAACAAAAACCCAATACCACCGATGATACTTTGTAAATCATATCTACCATGAATAAAAATAAAAGAAGCAGGAGACTCTTTTGAAGAGTGGATTAACCGGGCTCACAAGCCGGTGAACCACTATAATTGTACCTCGTTTTACTTCCAAGATTCCTCAAAAAGAAACCCTGTCGTTGTATGCATGAGTCTTGTAGCTCAGGCCCACACTTGTTTGTATCATCCACGAGTTCTATTCATCTCTTTGACCACACCATTAAAATTATTTTGGCAAATGCATATTATTTAATTTTGTATGTAATCTATTGACGGCACGAGCGGAGAAAATATTCATTACAATGGTGATACCTCATGACAATGTGACGTGATATCACCTACCAAAAATATTAAAACAAATAAGCAAATGAACCCACAAAAATTAATAACCAACTTACTATGTAAGCAAATGACTCTCTACTCTTATTCCATGTAAACGGGGGTGAAATTATTATTATTTGGTGATACTATGTCATTAAAAGTGACGTGATATCACCGTTTTTTATTATTAGTTGGTAATATCATGTCATTCAGTATTTACTCGCAAGAGTGGTGTCAAGTAGACTCAAAGTCTCTTGTTTCCTCTTTTTCTTTCTTCCCTTAATTTTTCCTTTTGTATATGTTTCATTTACGGGTGTCAGCACTCTTATTCTGGAAGATCTCTGAAGCATTCTGGCATTTGCTTTGCTGTTGCCATTCGAGTTTTTAGTGTTTGCATCTAAGGCGAAAACCTAAGTCATATGCATAACTGTAAATCTATGTATAGCATGGCTGCAAGCAATGCTTCACGTTTACTTATCATCAACTTCGAGATTCCCCATGATTGATGGCGAAAAATTCTTTTATATTTAGCCCTCCAAAATTCTCTGCACTGCCAGAGTGGACATAATATGGAGTTGGAAATGAATGATAATGTAGCAGGTTGGATTACTGAAGTTTTATGGGGTTGGGTAATATTAGTGCCATTGGTTTTTTTTATATCCATGACTATTTTGTTTCTCTTTCAAAAAGCACAGTAGGCAATGCTGAATATCACTACCATTTTCTGTGCTAATGTGTAATATACTATTTATTTGGCAGATTGCTGGGACTGACAAGTTCATTAAAGTGGTTGATTTTCTTCGCCGCCAACTTCACAGGGAGACATTGGTAGATGATTATGTAATTGTGTCATTTGAAAATGCATATTTACATAAGATTTTGGTTCACTGACATCCTTTTTATTGCTTTCCAAGTTTGTGTATGTCAACAGTGCCTTCTCACCAAATCTAGATGAATTAGTGATCGACTTGTATAATGTAATCTCTCTCTCTCTCTCTCTCTCTATATATATATATATATATTATATACCTATATGAATATGTATAGAAGTTTTTGTTATTATATCTATTGAAACTTGCCTCTTTTACTAAAAAAAACATTGGAGGATATGTATACTGATAGGTCTAAAAAATATTCAGGTGATTATCCAACTCAAGCTCCGTTTTTGTTATGCTAGATGTGTATGTGTTGTACATAAAAGATGCATTCTAAAGAATGATACCTGTGTATATGGTCTGTTCCATGTTGAAAATTATGCTGAACGAGACATTGCATGTTCAGTATATCAGGAGCCCGTCATTAGTGTGCCACACCTACATATGAGCAAAAGCTGGACAGTGAATAACTGGAGAACCTTAAACACAACACAACTTATCTCCTGGGAGACTGACTTTCAGTAGAGTAGTACCCAGCTCAATATCAGAGTTAGAAACAGTAATGAAGTCGCAACTTTTCCAAAAGCTCTGCTTGGTTTGACATCTGAGTCCCAAAACTTGAATTGTTCAATTGTATCTCGTCCTTAAGGACCATGTGCTCATTTCCACTGGGTCATGTGCCAATTCTGAGTAATCAAACACCAAATATTTCATTTTCACACGGGTGTGTATGTATTATAATTCTTATCAACTATTGTGTTTTCTCTAATTCAAGTTTGGGAAGGTGATTGGGAATTGCGGATGCCAGAAGTTTTGCACTACAGTTTTTTTATGCAAGGACAGGACTATAAATCATTATTCCTTACTTTCTTTTAAAGAATTGAATGATCTNATTTACGTAACAAGACTTGAAAGCAAAACTTTCGGACCTGATGCTACAATTCCTTTGCTTCTTTAATTGTTTCTCTATTTTTCTTGATACCAAACTTCAACTAACACATCAAATGAACAAGCCTGTCTATGGGTTGAGACAACAAAACATGTATTACTTCATTCACTTTTGAGTAAATAAAAATTGTATTACGTGTATATGGAATGCTAAGAAATCAGGATATTCATCTCCATATATTCACCTTCATGTGCGATGCCATCCATTGCTATTGGGTTGTGCTGGGCAGTGGATTGGCATGTGATTATGCATTTTTTTGGAAATTTTTCTGTGTTACCCACTTTCGGTTAGGTGGGAACATTTGACTCTCTGCATCCTCCTCTACTTTTAATGTCTTTCAGTTTTGATAGTGCATTCAAATCTGAACACTTGAAAAGCTGTTGGGATGCATTAATATTCGGGTAATGTTATACTTCCCAAATTTTTTTACCAAATTTTCATCTCAAATGACGTAGTACAGTTTTTGCTATTAGATAAGTTAATATTTAATGACGGATGTGCGTGCAAGATCCTGCACAATATAAAAAACGAGAACAGATCTCTCCCTTGGTGAACTTGAGTGAGCCGGTTAAGTGATCAAACACGCTACCTAGAACAGCCTGCGAGATCCGGTGGTAACTTGGAACGGCAACGGGAGACCTTGGAGGAGCGGAAGGAACGATCCAGTGAGGCTGAAAGAAGATCTTGGAACAAAGAAGAACAAGTTAGAAGGGCGCCGGAGTATTTTCCGGCGTATCCCCTCCGACGATCTAGTTAGTCTTTGAGAGAGAGAGAGAGGAAGGAGAAAACACTGAGTGTGTTGTGTGTATTGTAGTAGAGAGTTTGTTGTTACATACCCGCTTTGCCTTTTGCAAGGAGTATTTATACCTTAAAAGCTCATAATTGCTGTCAGTGTGGTCAGTAGGTGATCATTAGGCACAGGTAGCGTGTGCATTGATTCTGATGAGGAATGTCTTCTCTAATTAACTGCTCGGGGTCCCGAGCAATTAATGCTGGGTCGTCGGGATGCTGACGGTACAATGTGCTCCTCTTGGGGAGGATGCAATAAATGCTCTGTAATAGGAGCATTTATTGCCTTTCATTTCCGAGCCTTACCGCATTGAATGCGGTCTCATCAAGGGAATGATGCAATTAATTGTTTGCTTTCCCAAGTCGCGTGTCAGCAACGGCATGCGGTTTGTCTGTCTCTGATGTGATATCATATGCCACGCGTTCATCCCCTATTGGCTGTGACCTCTGTATTCCAATACGTTCTGACATTACTTCTGTAAGACGAGGTCATGATGAATAGCCTAGACTAACCTAGGCTAATGACCTGTACGTCAATAGCTTATCCTGGAGTAGAGGAAGCGTCCAGGACGGGGTACCTCTCGGCACCGAGGAAAGGCTCATCTCGGGGACCGAGGGAGGTATGCCGACCGAGGTACATATCTGACCGAGGACACGTGTCGGTTGTAAAATATACTGAATGTATGATCCTATATGACGGTACCTCGGGGGCGAGGACATTCGTACGCCGATGATACTTGATATTAGCAACAGTGTTTTAGTAAAACCGAGGACACGTGTCTTCATCATAGGGTATTTCAGAAAAGTCCCATCAACTGCCCCCCAGCCTTCGATCTTCTGACACCGAGGACACGCGTTGTAAGGAGACGAAGGGTTTCCCAACTACCACCCATCCTTCATCATTGCCTCGAGCCGCTTTCCCCGGCTTGGGATGTCGTGCACATTTAATGCGTCGTTTCGTTTCTCGTGTCCAATGATGAAAATTGCCTCTATATAAAGGGGGCTCCTCTTCCGTTTTCCTCGTTTTGCCATTTCGAACTTCCTCAAGAGAGCCTCTTCTTGAATCTTTGCTGGAGTTTTGTTTCTTCTTCCATCGTCGACTGCCTGTTCTTCCTTAAAATCTTAAAGCTAGCAGACCCATCGTTGATTCTGAACTTTCTGGAGGGAGTCGCTTTAAGGTTTTCCAGAAAAAACTCCGTTTTGACATTCGGGTGAGTTTTAGAATCCTCTTTCTTTTCTTCCTTCTAGCCTTTTGTTTTCCGATTGACTGGAGGTGTCATCCGGTCGATACATAGCAATTTAACCCTCGGGAAACCTCCTCAGGGATTTTTAAGAACAAATACCCTCTTCTTTCTTACTTTCTTAGAGATGCCTCGTCGTCGCCCTGCTCCCGAGAATTCTCAGGCTGGTCCTTCGGGGTCGGGGAAATATAAGGTAAAAGGCGATGAGCAGATCANTTTGTCGGTGTGGCTAAGTAAGTTGGTGGTGATGATTTTGTAGAATTTCTGCATCAAGGAGCCTGCATGTGTATAAGATTGGTGATATGCAATTCCACATAATCAAGGGAACATGGGTATCGTGCAGATTGAAGATTCTGATGTACGAGAACTTACGTAACAAGACTTGAAAGCAAAACTTTCGGACCTGATGCTACAATTCCTTTGCTTCTTTAATTGTTTCTCTATTTTTCATGATACCAAACTTCAACTAACACATCAAATGAACAAGCCTGTCTATGGGTTGAGACNTAGAGAACGACAAGTACGTCGGTTCCTTTAGGTTTATTATTTCTTTCTCCAGACTTCCCATGCTCATGACTATTTTGTTTGTGCAGNCCTTTACCCCCTTACTCCTTCAGTTCCTTTCTCATTTTCGCCTCTTCCCCGGGCAATGTTGCCTTAATGTCTTCCGAATAATCATGGGGGTCTTAGAGATCAATAGGCGCCTCGGGGTAAATATTGGGCTCAACGACCTCCTTTTTTGTTATTCCCTCCTGAGAGTCATGCCTCACCAACACTTCTACCTCAAAGCCAGGGACCCTTCCATGTACCTTGTAACTCATCTTTCGGACTCGGACAAGGGGTACAAGGATGATATTCTTATCTTCAAGGGATCTTGGCAGAGAGGTGTTGGTCCCGAGTATAATGACTTGTTATGCCCTCTGGAATAGAGAACGACAAGTACGTCGGTTCCTTTAGGTTTATTATTTCTTTCTCCAGACTTCCCATGCTCATGACTATTTTGTTTGTGCAGATATTCCTGCTCGGGAAACAGCTCCTCCCCCTTGGTCGCTGGTGAACTTTGCCGACCTAATCACGGTTTGGAGATTCACGGGTGACAACGGGTTTGGCCGTGCCTATTTTGTTTGTGCAGATATTCCTGCTCGGGAAACAGCTCCTTCCCCTTGGTCGCTGGTGAACTTTGCCGACCTAATCACGGTTTGGAGATTCACGGGNAATTTGTATTACGTGTATATGGAATGCTAAGTAAGAAATCAGGATATTCATCTCCATATATTCACCTTCATGTGCGATGCCATCCATTGCTATTGGGTTGTGCTGGGCAATGGATTGGAATGTGATTATGCATTTTTTTGGAAATTTTTCTGTGTAACCCACTTTCGGTTAGGTGGGAACATTTGACTCTCTGCATCCTCCTCTACTTTTAATGTCTTTCAGTTTTGTTAGTGCATTCAAATCTGAACACTTAAAAAGCTGTGGGGATGCATTAATATTCGGGTAATGTTATATGTGCGTGCAAGATCCTGCACAATATAAAAAACGAGAACAGATCTCTTCCTTGGTGAACTCGAGTGA
>CAUOFW020007613.1:667000-805866 GCA_963454935.2 Ilex paraguariensis | reverse complement strand
GAGAGAGAGAGAGAGAGAGAGAGAGAGAGAGAGAGAGAGGTGGTATATTTGGGAGTGCGGAGCTTTGTTTTCTTAGAGCCAGTGGAGTCCCGATGGGTCCTTGTATCATCTACCCTTCTTGGAGCATGGAAATAACTCAACTACCACACACACACATATACATATGTATATCGAACTTTAGTGAACTTGATGATTGAGCAATGAGGGAGCTTAAAAAGGTAGGATATATAATGCTTCATGCCAGTATCACACAATGGCTGCTAAAGAAAAAAAAAGGTTGAATAATACAATGGTGCACTTACAGATGCTTTTAGAGCAAAATTAAAGAGAAAAAGAAAGAGTGAAGGCATGGATGAGAAAAGGCCCACATTATGTTTGGGTATCTTAATTGAGTAACGTTATTTTGACTTAAAAAATTTAATCTAATTTATTAATTTAATGATACAGTTTTAATAGAATCATTGAATAAATATCAAGTTTCAATGTTTAATGAACCTTATAGTTAATACAAATGTCATAATAAATTAGATTAACAAATTAAATTAGGTCTTAATGACAGTGCTCATGTTAATTTAATAATGAATCAGGTAGAACAGGCTTGTAATTTAGTAAATGGAGTTTTCTTTTTGATCTTATGCATATGCAATTTTTTGGGGGTGAAGGCTGGCAACCATTAAGCTTTTTGCAGCCAAAAAGAAAGGCTACTGGCTACACAAAGGAGATTAATACAAGGAATGAAACAGCAACTCACAGTTTTGTCTTTCACAGAATTTTTTTTTCAGAACCATGAAAAGAGCACACACTCTACCCTCCGTGCTACAAGGATTATTGAATTGTGATTCACTTAAATACATTTTACTTTTATCTTTTTGTATCGACACTGCACTTCATTTATCGTGAATTCATAAGACACTTATTATATATATAAATGGAACCCTCATCGACGATGATAATTGATATCATCAAGGAAATAGAGATAAAAGGTAGTGAAGAGATTATGACTTCAAAATTATTAAGATTGATTGGATATGCTGCATATTATATCTATATAATCCATGGCATTTGTCTAAGATTGTTGTAGATCCTCACATAACTCTATGATGAATTATTGTATCGTCATAACACGTGGGTACGTTGTCTTGGATTGAAAAAATGAGTGAAACTTTTTTATTTTGAAGGGAATTTGTTGAAATATAATTGAATATAAATAATGATATAAGTGGGTGATATATTTTATTTTTATCTTTTTATTTCTTCTCGTTATAAATAGGTTTTAGTTTCTTATACGTAACTAGCTAACAATAATAAGGAAAAAAATTATTTGAATATAATATTTTGAGACTTAATTTAATATAACTATTAGATTGAGTTGAGTTTCACCTAACATTAGAATACGCAGTTAAATCAAGAAGTTTTTTGGGGCTCTCTAGCAAAAAGTTTTTGAACTTTAAATCAATGTTGTTGACGATATTGGTCGAAGCCACTAATAATAATAATCTTTAATTGACTAATGAAAGATGTGCTTAAGTGATCAAAAGAAAACAAGAGCAAGGTGTTGTCAAAAGTGAGAATTAGGTTTGGCTCTTTTGTTTTACAATAAGGGTTAGGTTAAATCAACTGGAGGAATAGCTACCCGAATAGATTAATGGTATCTTCTCATGCATAAACAGTAAAGAACGGATACTAATCGTTGTCAATTTAGGAGAAGTTAAAAAAATATATGGTAATCAATTTCTTCAAAGCTCCCTTTTACACTCATACACCCTGCATGGACACTTCTATTTTTCTTCCCGTTTGCCTTTTGAAAAATAAAAAATCATTCCAATTATGCAATTTTTTTTTCCTGAATTTTCCTTCTTTTGTTCTCTTTGGTCAATACACTCATTCAAGTGTCTTAATCTGTAAAAACTTACCACACTCATTTACGTCATGATGAATATATATATAATAAAATAGTTTATAATTCAAATTTAAAAAATAAATAAAATAATTTTTACTATTCGCGGCTAAGGTCATTTTAAATTTTACTTTAAAGTTAATCTAACGGCTAATATAAAAACTCCAAATTTAATAGGAAAAAATAGATCTCTAAGGGTGTGTTTTGAGTACTTTTTTAAAAATTATTTCTCATAAATACTTTAAAAAAAATATATAATTTTGAACCGCTCCACCACTACCACCATCATCACCGCCGCCACCAGTCACCACCAACACAATCGTCGTCGCCGTCACCACCCCCACCACCACCGTCACCATTCCCACCATCGCTGCCACCACCTCTACCTCCACCGCCCCCACCACCACCTTGCCACCACCCCTTCCATCTCCATCGCCACCACCATCACCGCCACCGCCATTATTCCCACAGTCGGCCCCACCACTACCACTATCACCATCGCCCTTGCCCACCGCCACCATTATCATTGTCGCTGCCGCCACTATCACCACCACCACCACCGCCACCACAACTATTACTGTCTCCTACCACCACCACTACCGACCAATATCTCTTACTCCCACTATAAATCGATATTTAAATTCTTTTATCTTTTTTTTATGTTTGTAATTTAATTTTGGATATGAATACAAATATATTTATTATTTTTCATTTTCTATTANCATTTATCTCCTTTTTATGTTTGTAATTTAATTTTGGATATGAATACAAATATATTTATTATTTTTTATTTTCTATTACTCTGTGTCTTCAGGCACAGACAATAACTAGTATATAATAAAATAACTTATACTTTGAATTTTATCCCAGTTATATTTTCTCTCTCAAAACTATCATCAATCACTTACTTTACTTATCATCTCTTTGTCAGACTTAAATGTCAAATCGCATCACTTATTTTTATCACATGTTTAATTATTTATATATTTTTTCTCTAAAAATATCATATCACTCATTTCTANTTTATCACATGTTTAATTATTTATATATTTTTTCTCTAAAAATATCATATCATTCATTTCTATCATATATTTAATTAATTTATAGTTAATATAATTTCTATTTTAAATNAGATTTTTACTAGCGCAATTTGGCACCGTTTGTGGGAAACGAAGCAAGGGTGTCCCCAAAATTTTCAAATCACCCAGTTTGTGAGGCCTGCTTAATCCGACGGATCATTGATATATCTCACATCGAATCTCTAGAGTTCAGTCTCTCCAAAAGTCAAGTTATAGCACTCGGCCTTTCTTCCAAACTCATAAAAACACAAAATATCACAATATTATTGCAAGACCTCACCTTCAAAGCCTTCAAANCTCCAAAAGTCAAGTTATAGCACTCGGCCTTTCTTCCAAACTCATAAAAACACAAAATATCACAATATTATTGCAAGACCTCACCTTCAAAGCCTTCAAATGGAGTAGATTGGTCACTAGCCTTACCCATAAAGTCTTATTATTTTTTTGATGTTAATGGGTCATTTACTGGACCTTTCCCTACACACCTTTTCTTCTAGTAAAGGACCAGTATTTGGACTTTTATGAGTAATGCTCTTCTACCAAAGTTATCTCTACCCATAAAGGAACGCAAGGCCTCGACAGTGGGCACGTTTAGGGTATCATTATCATTACAAAATGTCGCAAGAATCTACAAGGAGGTGCTTGGCCTCTATATTTGTTCAACTCATGGAGCTCCGAGGTACCATTTTTATTGTTTTGTATGTTGATGGACTTCAAAAAGGCCTGTTATTTTATATCTCCGTGCACTGACTTTGGCGAATGCAAAGAAGGAATGGCGTTTCTGCAATGACGATTTTTCTTTTACCAAAACATTGTGGTGAACACAATATTTTAAAGATCTTGCCTTGAACGGTGAATTAAGTTCTTTGACCAGTGCATGTGCCACCCAAACACGCTTGGCACTTAGTATATTACTGATCTCTTGTCATAAAACGGTGGATATTCTAGTATACTTTGCCTTCAACTTGGTGTTCCATTTGGCCATTATGGTGCTCGGGACATCCCCATATTGCATATCCTCATCAATGGAGTTCGGCGGCAAATATAAAGGATGCAAAGCTCTTTTAGTATAATTGTTTTTGCTCAATTGTTGCATAGCTAATTTTTGAGTGTTGAACTCGACTATTCTATCTCGTTCTCATTGCCATCGGGATATTCGTGATGCTCGGCGGTTCACTATGCCATTGACTCTGATTTCATACGCTTCGTTGTATCTCTCTATTATACATGTGGCAAGAAGTGGGTCAGTTATAGAATCGAAGAAATGATACTTGCCTTGGACTCAAAATAGAGTTAATGGTCGGTGGATCACTCGAACTTCTATTTGGTTCCAAGGAAAGACATCGTGTATCAAGATTCAAACTGATGACGTTAACGCACTTTTACAAAAGATGAGTTGGGATTACGTTAGGTTGTTAAGATGATGCCATAATATCCAGGGCTTTAGAAGTTAAGACAACAGAATTATAGTGGTTCACCAGCTTGGGAGCTCGGTTAGTCCACTCTGGAATGGAGACTCTTGCTCCTTTTTTTTATTCACAGTGATTACAAGGTTGTTATGACTTCTTTTTGCCACTCGGGTCCTCTTTCTGTTAGGGGGTGTTACCTTGCAGTTATAAGGCCATTTCCTGCTAAGAAGGATCTTAGCCAAGATTCTTGCCCTTATTTCGTGGGCTTCTCCTTAATTCTAGGAGAAGATCTTGGTTGGTTGAGATTGGGTGCCTTGATTACAGCTTCCTAACGATTTAGGATCCTCTCGTGGTTATCCAGCTGTTATCTTGTCTTAAGAGACACTCGGCCCTTACCCTCTAACCTCTACTAATGTGCCTGACCTCTTGGTCCGAGCTGACCTCCTGAGCTTAGCACTTGGAATTTATTTTAGGTATCATCAGTTGCCCCCCAGCCCTTGGCTCAAGCGAGCTTGGGCATGGGCTGAGCTACTTTCGCATTGGACCAGGCCTACACCTAGTTGACCTTAGTCTGCATGTGAGATGCACGTGGGGGGGCTCTTTAACAGTTTACATCAATAATGGCTTCCTTGATTCCCGCACATGTTTTAGCCCACGTCACTCAAGCTTTAAATGCTCAAACGGCTACCCAAAAACTGCTCAAAACTCCCTGTTCATCTTTTACGCTGTTCACCTTTGCCTCTACCTCTTTTCCTCTGCAATTCCTGGGCTTTCCTACATGCGATTCACTCATTCTCTACTCAAAACTGCATTTTTTGAGTACGCCTCGAAGTCTTGCTTTACTTTTTCTCTCCAATTTCATCCTCGGTTGCTGTTTGCTGCTCTCTTCCCTGCCTAGGTATGCCCTTTCTGCCCCTTTCTCTTTCTCTTACCTTTCCCTGCTCTGGAGCCCTCGAATTCGAGGTGGCCNAAAAAAAAATGGATTGGAAGCCACAAGTCGACTTTTCTTCAACCATGTGACCCGGATTGTGAGCCGTCCATTGGTGCATGACCCACACCTGAAATGTTTCCCGTATAGGGTGAGCCAATGCCCAGTAGAATAATCCCTACAGAGGCTACCCACACCTGAAATGCATTTGCCCCGTTTTGTGGATTGGAACTCCACTGTACGAATTCTTACCATTGGGCGGTACAGTGCTGACCCTAAGATTATTAGGGGGTATTTGATTAGTATTCTTCATCTCTATCATTCTTTCAATCTGCCTTTCTCTCTATCAATCATGTCTGTCTCCTCTGGGGCAACTCCTTCCTCTGTTTCCCTCTTAGGCGATAGGTCTGCCGAAAGAGATTCTGATTTAGGGGATGTAGGTGACAAGATTGATAACTTTCCTGGTGTAGATTCTGTCGAGGTAGAGATGAAAATCGAGGAGACTCCCTCCACCTCTTCTCCCATACCTAATAGACCTGATAAGGGCAAGGGCAAAGTAAGTGGTGTGGGAGTCATTGTTTCTGGCACAGGGGCTGCCTTTAGGAATGCTGAACTTGTAAGTCCTAGCAGATTTACCCCTTCTGACCTGAAGGTTCTCAGTGCTCGCTTTCGTTTTCCCTTAGGGGTTCAGCCCTAGAGTCCTGATAAGTACATCACATATGTTCACCATGTCCACAAGAAGGTTTGTTTCTTCTTGGTAGCTTTTGATAACGGACTTCGCTTCTCCATTCATCCTTTTATCAAAGGTGTCCTTCAACACTTCAATGTCTGCCCTGCCTAGCTCTCCCCCAACTTCTGGGGTATTCTGGTGGGTTTACTAGTCTTCTTTAAGGACCATAAGCTTGGGGTCCCTACTATTTTCTTACTTATGAAGCTGTTCAATGTCAAGCAGACCTCCTCTGACGATTTTTTGTATATTTCCAAGAGGACTAAGGTGAAACAGGTCATCTCTGACCTCCTAAGCTCCCATAAAAGCTAGAAGAAATAATTTTTCTTTGTAGGGGGTATACAATAGAAGTTTAACTCAGAGGATAAAATTGATTCCCTCCCTATCCCTATNAACAGGTCATCTCTGACCTCCTAAGCTCCCATAAAAGCTAGAAGAAATAATTTTTCTTTGTAGGGGGTATACAATAGAAGTTCAACTCAGAGGATAAAATTGATTCCCTCCCTATCCCTATAGAGTGGTCTGCCCCCGATAATTTGGGTATGTTTCTGCCTAGACCGTATTTAATCTAAATATGGCTGCTTTGTTAACTTATGTCTTATTTTTCTTGGTTTTCTAGGTATCCGACCTGAGCTCAGCGCTGAAGAAGAGCGAGATTTGTGANTTGGGTATGTTTCTGCCTAGACCGTATTTAATCTAAATATGGCTGCTTTGTTAACTTATTTCTTATTTTTCTTGGTTTTCTAGGTATCTGACCTGAGCTCAGCGCTGAAGAAGAGCGAGATTTGTGAAAATTAGAAAAGTACAAACCAGAGAAATACTCTGAGCTCATCCAACCTTGGGCTTTTGTAGAACACGAGTTCTGTCTTCCTGAGGTGAGGGTTGAAGCTCCCCTTCCACTTTTTGTTGCTGGCCCCATCCAACTTTTCGCCGAAGATATATCAGGTAACACTTTTTTCCTGCCTTTGATTCCTCTATCTTCTTTTCTCCGCTAAAGGATGAGGCTTAGATGTTTTTAGGTCTCCTAAGTTCATCCTCAATGGAGCCCACTGCTGCTGAACTCAGGGCCAAGCTTTCTTTAATGAAGAAGATCAAGAATAGCGGCAAGAGCGGTGATAAACGCAAGTCAGAACCTAGCTCTAGCGATGACTCCATTCCTCCTGCCAAGGTGCCCAGGATTGGCATGTCACATACTTCCTCTACCCCAGCTGTCCCAGATCTCTCCTCTCAAGGTGTTTCACTTTCTGTTTCAAGCGTTGCTGCTTTAGGACAGGCATCTCCTTCAGCCTCTGAGGTCGAGAGAGCTCTAGAAGAGAGCACCCGAATCCTGACCTTTCTCGATCCCCCCTTTGCATCATTTTTTCGACCCCTTCCTGAAAGCTCCAAGGCTTTGAAGAAGGAGCATCTCAAGGTAGAAAATAGCGAAAGATCTTTTCTCGACAACCCTGACCTCGCTGTTGGAGCCCTTTCTTCTATTCTTCCCAACTCAGATGTAAAAAAGGCTCTCTTAATGTCCCTTGAAGATTCAATAAGCTCCATTTATCACGGATTAGCTGCCGTAAGTTCTCATTTTCTGTCTTACACATATATAACCTTTTTTTTTCACCCGAACTTCACTAACTTTTATTTGTTTCCCTTTTGTCCCCAGTCTGCTATTCATGCAAAGAGCTTGATGAACAAGGTCCTTTTCGCAGAAAATTCTGTCAAAATGGTGAAAGCTTACAAAATTAAGGTATCCGAGCTATCTTTTGAGAATGATGACCTGCGAGCTCAACTACAAGAACTTCAAGACAAAATGGAGAAGCAGGCTTCCACCATTGAGGGCTTAACAGCTGCGAAGGACAAGGCTGAGGAGGGGGAGAAAAAGGCTAGGGATGCATGGGCCAAGGCAAACAAGGAGGCTTCTGCTGCTCAGAGCTCCTTTACAAGCTTAACCTAAGATTTTGTTGCTCTATCTGAAGCAAGCGAAGCCCTTTGCGACTAGCTTGAAGGGTTTAAGGTTGTTGTATCTGCAAATGACAAAGATATTGCCAAGCTGCGAGATGATGTCACCACCAAATGGGCTTTTAGGTGGTTGAGGAGACCTACCCTAACCTCAATTTTAACTTTGATATCCCTGATGATGAGGGCCCAGAGGTGGTTGAAGCAGAAGGTGAGAATGCCCCCATGAAGTTATAGAAGCGGTTGCAGCAGGAAGAGAAAGTGCCCCCTGCCTCTTCAGAGGACCCTGTTGTCGAGCTCCCCCTTTTGCTGACTTTGCTGCTGAAACTTCAGCTCTCCCAACTATTGCAGAGGCCCCACATTCAAAAGCTCCCATTGTTGGATCTTTCTCAAACTCTGTTAATTTGCCCATCTTTTCTACTGAGCTTCCCGCTCCTGATCCTACTTATGTCCCAGCTCCAGCAACTGACCAACAGAGTTCTGACCTTACCCCCCCCCCCCAATCAGAAATTTAGGATGTAGAGCAAGTTTTTTTTTTTCTGAACCCGATTCTTTTTCTTCAGAGTTTGATAAAAGCGAAGACACTGGAGCTCCTTCGAAGAGGCACAAGAGGGATAAGTCTTCTTCCCCTACATCTAACTCTGGCCTAGGGGAAGTTCTGTTCTCCACTGCAGGGCAAAAACTGATGGATCTACTGTCATCAGCTGGGAAGGAAAGGGATGAGCTGAAAAAGGAGAACCTTGTGTCTGAAGGAGAGGATAAATGAGTTGGAGAGACGACTAGGAATTTCGCTTTAACTGATTCCTTGTAATTACTGATGTTTTGCATGGGTTATGGCTTGAAGAAGTCCTTTGTTTTGCAACCTTTGACGTTTTCGAGCTTCATGACTCTTTTGATGAATTCACCGTAGACCAATGTNATGGCTTGAAGAAGTCCTTTTGTTTTGCAACTTTTGACGTTTTCGAGCTTCATGACTCTTTTGATGAATTCACTGTAGACCAATGTGTTCACCGTTCTTGTCATGAATTAGTAAGTTCATCCCGGGCTTTTAAGCTCTTCTCATGAACTGACATGGTCATCGTGAGCTCAGAGCTCGCTTTATGATCTTATGAGTTCTCCGTGAGCTATGAGACTTTTTTTTATAAACTAATAAGTTCATAATGAGCTCCAAGGCTCTTTTTATGAACTAATAAGTTCATACTGAGCGACAAGACACTTTTTATGAACTAATAAGTTCATACTGAGCTCTAAGACTCTTTTTACGAACGAATAAGTTCATACTAAGCTCTAAGGCTCTTTTTACGAATTGATAAGTTCATACTGAGCGACATGGCTCTTTTTACGAACTAATAAGTTCGTGTTGAGCCCTAAGGCTCTTTCTTCCTTTTCTCCTTTCTCGACGAAGGGCTCCCGACCTTGGAGAAGAGCGCTTCCTCACCATTTATGTACTTTTCTGCTTTAGCAAGCACCTCCGTCATACTAGCCTAGGGGTTCTTTGAGATGAAAAATATTGGATCTTTTGACTGAACTCCCAGACCTACTATGAAGATTGTAATAGTAAATTTTTCGTCTGAAACATTCACCTTCAAGGATTCTGAGTTGAATCGTTGGACATAAGACCATAGGTTCTCGTCAGGTCCCTGTTTCACACTTAACAAATGGTAGCTCGGTTTTCTATAGGTCCGAGCTCCGATAAAATAAGACACAAATGAGATTGACAGCTCTTTAAAAGAGGAAATCGAGGCAGAGGAGATTCTGTTGAACCATGCTAAGGCTGAACCCTTCAGGGTGATAGCAAAGGCCCTACATCTCACTGGATCTAGATATCCATGCAACTCCATTTGATTTTTGTAGGTGTTGAGGTGATCCACGAGATCTTTTGTCCTATTGAAAGCATCCACCTGTGGCATTCTGAATTTAGGTGAGGGAGGGAAGTGTAGCACCCCAGCAGTGAATGGAGATTCGATTTGCTGAACCAAGGCATCCATAGTGACTCGGGCCTTGCTTTTCACTGCCTCCTTCATCTGGCTGAGTTTTTGCTGGATGTCTTTGAAACGTTACTCTCAATGGTGTTCTCCTTTCTCCTGTTGATAAGGGAAGAAGTCGTTCATCTCCTCTTCCTTATACTGACTTTGTACTTTTTCGTTGTGACCATTCCTAGAGGGTAGGCGAAGTTCTTGTCCCAAGGTCTGGCTATTCTCTCCCACCTCATTAACTTCTCTAAGGGGGTCGAGATACGGTTGCTCCCTTGGTGGTGGATTATTCTGGCCTCCTTGGGCCGGTTGCACCTCCTGTGGGCGTTGTACGAGCTTTAAAAGCTCTTCGTTCTGTTTTATCAGACGTTCATTGACAAGACGAAGGGCCTCCATCTCATTATTCATGGGAAGGCCCCTCATGGGGGGATCGACTTTTTGCGCATTTTCAGGTTGTCTATTTTTCGCGGCTTCATGTTGATCTTTCATCCTTAGAGGATTGGTCNTCATTGACAAGACGAAGGGCCTCCATCTCATTATTCATGGGAAGGCCCCTCATGGGGGGATCGACTTTTTGCGCATTTTCAGGTTGTCTATTATTCGCGGCTTCATGTTGATCTTGTATCCGTAGAGGATTGGTCTGACTTCGGCTCATGTTTCACGTTGATACCATCAGTCACTGAAAAATCAGCTTTATTTATAACAGGAACAGTTGTTCCCACATACGGCGTCAAACTGATAGCGTTAACACACTTTTACAAAAGATGAGCTTGGATTACGTTAGGTTGCTAAGATGATGCCATAATATTTAGGGCTTTGGAAGTTAAGACAACAGAATTATAGTGGTTCACCAACTTGGGAGCTCGGCTACTCCACTCTAAAATGGAGGCTCTTACTCCTTTTTTTTATTCACTGTGATTATAAGGTTACTATGACTTCTTTTTGTCACTCGGGTTTTTTTTCTATTAGGGGGTGTTACCTTGCATTTATAAGGTCATTCCCTACTAAGAAGGATCTTAACCGAGATTCTTGCCCTTATTTCGTGGGCTTCTCCTTAATTCTAAGAGAAGATATTGGTTGGTTGAGATTTGGTGTCTTGATTACAGCTTCCTAAAGCTTTAGGATCCTCTCGTGGTTATCTAGCTATTATCTTGCCTTAAGAGACACTCGGCCCTTATCCTCTGACCTCTGTTAATGTGCCTGACCTCTTGGTTCGAGCTGACCTCCTGAGCTTAGCACTTGGAATTTATTTTAGGCATCATCACCGAGTAAATAGTTAAATGAAGTTGGTACTGACAATGAGAAGGTCATCAATCACAAGGAATACATATATCAGAAGGAGTGGCAAAGGGAGGAAGGTGTCAGCAGGGTCCTGGTTCCACCTTGAAAGAAATAATATTTTTTTTACTTATATATGTTCTATATATATTTTTTAATTGAGCTACCCCTAATGACTTGGGAAAAACAAAACTAGTTGGGTCAAATAAATCGAATACTAGAACAACAAAAAATAAAAAATTCATACTAAATCTCTTAAAATCAGCAAATTAAAATTGATTCGTATGTGTGATATTTATGTGTCGTTAGAGTATTGATATGATTCGTTGCCACGCAATCTCCTTTGGTTTAAAATTTACAGCAAAAAATGAGTAAAATGTTGAATTTATAAAAAAATTCAAAATTATGGAATATGACTTTTATTTGTGTCAAATAAATTATATAATTGATCATTGATGTACTAGTAATATAACACGTGCATTGTACGTGAAGTTTTTTGTTGAAATATTTGATAAAATATATAAATTTTTTTAATTATGCAGCTAAATTAAATATTATCTCATACTTATCATGCTTAAATTGTTAGCATTCTCTTCATAGCTATAACTATAAATAAATAAATATTAACTCATTTTCTGTGATTCTTTCATTCAAGTTACATGTTTTTTAGTAAGGGTTATAAATTTTTTTTTCTTATTTTTTTTTCTTGTTTTTACTTTGTGTCTCAATAATTTTTTACTAAATTATTTTGATTGTGAATAAAGAAAAAAATTTATATATTCATTTTTGGGTATTGAAGATGATAGTGTATCAATAGAATTGTTAACGTGTATTAATATTGAGATTTTTAAAAAAAATAATATTTTTTTATATATCATGTTAAAGATTAGTTTGTTATTTAAATATATAGAGATATAATGATAATTTATATATTTAAATACAAAAGGATATGCTAGACATTATTGTAAAATCCGAAAAATTTGAACTTTTTCCTACAAATAGCAAAATAGTAATTTGTCACTATTATGTAGATTTAAAATAAAATATTTTGTAGAGCTCAGATGGAACAACGGACTTCACCGTTGAATTTGCATCGCGAAATCAAGTGACCCTGTTAATTTTTATCAAATTTCGAGATAATCGAATTTTACACGTATTTCGAGACAATTTGAGTGAGGAATGAACTTTTAAATGTCCTCAAAAACGAAATTTATAAAATTTTCTTAAAATTAAGTTAAAGTTCTAATAAAATTAATTTGGATTTAAACTGGATTAAAATGAATCGTTTCGGGACAAAAAATTGACCCAAAAGTGATAAACGAGCGGGACAATGTGGACCGCAGAATTAAAAGTATAAATAGAGTGAAATATCTGAAAAATCAGATATTTTCTACCCATTTGCTGGCTGGTTTCAGACGTTGGAGGAAGAGAAGAGAGTTTTCAAGTTTTCTTTCGCCGATTCTCGGAGTTTTGTCAATCGGAATTCGTCGGGTTAAGAATTATAGTTGATCTACGCGACGAGGGCTATGCGTGGGTACAAAAAAAATTGATTTTCATCAAAGATTCAAAGGCAAATTTTTGCGAAATCAAGAACTTAGGAATTGTTTTGATGTTTTTGAAGTCTCCACACTTCAAAGAGGTAGGGGTTTTCCTACCTTGATTCATTTCCTATCACTCACCTATGCATGTGAAATAGATAAAATGAGAATGAAAAAGGGCATAGAAATGACTTAGGTCAATTTCTAGTTGTATGTGATATGTGGGAATCACTTGTGAAATCCCTTGAAAATTAAATATGTTGGTAGCATGAGCTATGTATAACATGTGCGTTGTGAATTGTGATTAAATAACAAATGTTATTTTATGTCTTGAGGAAGTAGTTGTAGAATGGGTTTGATTCAAGTCCTACTTTGTTTTGCTATGTAGAAGTATTTGTGTAATTTGTTGGATGGAAGTTATGTGTGCTTTAATATGTAAAAAAGTGAGTGTGTTTAACTCATACATCAGTGTGTGTGTGTGTGTGTGTTCTTGCTTGTTGGAAATCTAAAGTGAGGGAGATTAAAAGAGAAGAAAGAAAAACCAAGTTTTAACTCACATTTGATATGTGGAAGCTATTAGCGTAAACTCTTAAAAAATTGGGTTTACATGGATTGTTTTGTATATTTTAAAATTTTCCCACCATAGTTGGTTGGATGGAAAAATGGTAGGCATATGGAACTATGTAATTTACTTGCCTATGGTTATGGAGTTGGTGTAGAAAGGATATAATCAATTTCTAGTTTGAAATTGATGGTTTAGTTAAAAAGGGGTATTGAGGATGGGTGGCATGACTTGAGATAAATTATCTTGTTGAATGCACCATTAGTGTATGTTAAGTGTGGGAAAAGGGTGCCTAAATGTGCTAAATAAATCTTGTAATAAAGGATTTGCAATGGATATAGAAATTGGGTGAAGAAAAATTGGTACACTTTTCTGCTCCGGACCAGTTGTCGTAGAATTGTCATAACTTTTGATCTAACTATTGTATAGAGCTGAAATTTTGACACAATATAGAAGACATCTAGATCTACAACTTTCGTGTTTTGAAATTTTCAGATTCTGAGTGGATCATGGTCAAAATGGAGAAAAACAAAGGTACTTCCACCAGAGGGAGCTAATGTTGGTGCCTTTGTTACCAAACACCAATACCTCTTTGATTTCTTAACTTCTAAACCTCCAAATCACCATGTAATGTGGTCATACCTTCACCACACATCCAAGATAGTTGCAAGGTTCTAAAATACTTGATTTATGCTATAAATACTTGCAACATCCAAATATCAACATTATTCATAATTTCGGCTCACTCTAAGTACTTACATGCAAAAGTTGAGTTAAAATGCATGTAATGAGGCCTTCAAATATGCAATATTTTGTACTCATCACTATGTGTTCTTTGGTTTCAAATGATATATATCGAGGTGTGTTAGACCTCGATTGGTTTGAATGATTAAAAGGATCACGCATTACATGTGTGAGTTAAAATTCTGGACAAAAGGGATATTATTGACGTGATGTCGATTTGTGTGACATTCATGGATCTTTCCATGGGTTGACGGGTGGCCAACGGTAAAAATCACTTAATATAATTTCTTGAGTTATACGATAAATATGAGTGAATTATGTGATTACATGATTGGTGTCTTGAAGGTGTTTGATAAAATACCTTGAATGATTGAAGTTGTGTTTGATGAATTAACATGCTTGAAAAATGTGACAAAGTGAAATTGTATTCTTTTGATGTGATTTACAACTTGGAAGGTTATGTTAATGTATTCTTAACGATATGTTAGCATTATGATGATCATAGAATTTATATGTTTGGATATAATTGATCATGGGATATGTTGATATTGTTCATATGACATTCATTACATATTGGACATGGTAGTAGTTCACAATGATGCATTACATTGCATATGCACGGGGTAAACACATCCATAAGCTTGAGTGTGGGTGTATGGTTGATCAAACATCATCCTTGGTGGTTGATGGTGGGTTTAGGAAAGTGGGATGAAACATCCTATTGAGTTGCACGGTTGCATTCATGAGAAAATTTGTGTCGGGTACAACAAGTAGGGCTAGACTCTATTCGGATGAAAAACCCGACCAATTAGTTCATACACTTTTCGGCGGTGAAATTTTAGAAAAGTGTATTTGGTCTACGGAACCTACAGTGCGATTCTAAAACTCCGCTACCCTACAAAGACACAAGATTTTATTGTACAAAACACCCATTCAATGGGTAACATCCATCAATGACTTGATTTTACAAGAAAAACATAAACGGTCATTGGATGTATTTTCGTCAATTGACGGATTCATTATACAAGTGCATCGCATTGTGTGGTAGGAGTCGGTGCACACTCGGGATTAGGTGCATGAATGAGTCTCATCTCATTTCATGACATGACATGACATTATCATTTTCAAACATTGAATTGTCTATTATTGTTGGAGTGGATATTGTGGTGGCTTGTTGCATGTGCACATTTCATATGCACTTAGGATAGGAAGTAGCCTCTGTAGGAAGTATTCTACTGGGCGTTGGCTCACCCTATATGAAAAATATTTCAGGTGTAGGGTGCGTACCAGCAGAGAACTCTCATTCAGGGCCTCAAGGATGAAGAGGGGCCGACATGTGGCCTTTAACCATAACTGTTTTGTAAACTTTTGTTAAAATTACGTCTTCGCATGTAATGTTTGTAAAAGAATTATAATTTTGAACTTGTATTAACTATGTTTAATGCATAAACTCATGATGTGAAAGTACGGATAATTGGACCCGGTGTGGTCAATATTTTCTTATAAATGGACCCGGTGTGGTCAATATTTGTATATGGGGACCTCGGATGGGTCATGTGATGGCACGGTGCACATGTTGTGTTTTGGGTAAAATTTTCCCGTACAAAGAAGACTCTGCCCGATTTTGTTAAATTATGAATCCCGATAAATGGGACACAACGGTGTGGTATCGAGTTATATAATATCCACAGGCATTTAACGGATTAATGGTCGATCAACAGGACCCCCGAATTTTGGAGTGTCACAATTATAATTTTTTATAAAGGTAAAACAGTGAATCAAAAAATTTTCATACTAAGGTACTTTTTTTAGTAGTATAAATAGGTGTTAACTTATTAGTTTTTTTCAAATATATCATTTTTATGTTTAATGAATTTTTAAGTATCAAATACGATGTAAAAAAATATAAATATATAACGTTATTTTTATGCCCACTCTAGATCATATTCGTGACTTCGCCATTGACAGTGAATTATGACACTATGCATGTATTGGAGTGTATACATAATGAGTGTGTACATACGTGTGTGTTGGGGTGCAACTGTGTACTGTAGAGTTTGTGAAATTTAGGGTAAAAGTGTGTTCTGAGCGTGTTTTGAGGAGAAAATATATTTCTATAACTTCAAAACCTAACTATTTTATTAGATATTAGTTATTACTCATGCATGAAGGTACAAAATAATAAAAAAATAATCAACAATAAATATATTTGTATTCACACTCAAAATCAAATCATAAACATAAAAGAGATAAAAAAGAATTTAAACACCAGTTATAGTGGGAGTGAGCGGTGATAGTGATGGTGGACGACAGTGGTTGGGGTTAGCGGTGGTAGTGATGGTGGACGATGGCGGTGGTGGTGGGGAGATGGTGGTGGTGGTGGTGGGAGGTGACGACTGTAATAATGGTGATAACTGTGGGTGACAATGGTGATGGTATGTTTTGGGTGACGATGGTGTTAGTGGTAGCCATGGTGATGGCGATGGTGGTGGTGGAAATAGACGGTGGTGGACGATAGCGAGAATGATTAGTAGTGGTGGTGGACGATAGTGGTAGCAATCGATGGGGGTAAGGGTGGGAGTGGCGATTGGGGGGCGGGATAGGTAGTGAGGTAGTAACAGTGGTGGTGAGGTGGCGATGGTAGTAGCGGCGATGGTGGTCATAATGGTGGGACAATGGTGGTGGTGACAATGATGCGGGTGACGACAGTGGTGGTGGTTGGTTGTGGTAGAGGTGATGGTGGGGTGGTGGTAGGGTGATAGGGGTGGGGCAGTGGGGGTGGGGTGGCTTCAAATACTATTTTTTTTAATAAAATACTCCTGAGAAGTTAAAGTCTTAAAAACACTTTTTAAAAGTCACCACAAACACATCCTTAAGAATTTATTTTCTCTATTAAATTTGGGGTATTGATATTACTCGTCGGATTAATTTTAAAGTAAAATTTAAAAAAATCTCAGTCACAAAAAATAAAAATCATTTTGTTTATTTTTTAGGATTTGAATTGTATTATATTTTATTTTATATGTATACATATATTTATATTTATTTATAATGTAATGAAACGCTAACAAATTGGATTAAGTACCAAAAAGGTGATGATTACACGACAAAACTAGGTGATAAATGAATTCGGCCAAGGCCAAACGAAAATAGATACCACCAAGTAGGGTGGTCTAGTAGGGTACGAACCTTACTTCTCATTTTGAGGTTTGGGAGTTCGAGTCTTAAATTTCAATTGGAGTTTGGTGGTTGGTCGCTATGCAAACCTAGCTAGATTTGGTCTAGAGAAATGTTCCATGATCGGTCAGAGGTTTTATAATCCCACCGATAAGGGCCTACCAGGATGGTCGTTGAGTGCTCTTCCTTGTCCCTATCCTTTTTTCATGAGTTAAAAAAATAATAAAAGGCCAAACGAAAAAGGCTTGTATTATTAAATAACTATTAACTAGGATATAAATTATTTATTTATGTGGGGTCCAATTTAGAAATATATTTTTGTTTCTCCTTTGTTTAATACTAAAGACAAACACACTGAAAAAAATATGGACAAAGTCCCAGATTCAGTCCACCGCCCTCACGTACTGGTCTTCCCTTTCTACCGGAAAAACAGAAGTATGATATCTGGATTTTGACTATTCTTTTATGTGATTCTGTTACCTAATCCCGTCGTTATCGAGAGGATGTTTAAAGAAACCTCAAGAGTGATGTCAAAGTGGTACCACGCATCACACCGACCTGTCGGAGACAGAGACGAAGACTCACTAATCTTGGAGATCATGATGTAATGTTCCGGTAGTATGACCTCATCTGCTATGTTTTGTTTCGTAGAAAAGATGAAAAGTAGAAGGGATACACTTTTTATCCTTGTGTCTTATTTGGTAGGAAGAATGGATAATAAGAAGGATGAAAAGTAAGAGTAATACACTTTCTTTCCTTTTGTTTGGTTGGATGAATGAAAAATAAAAATAATAATAATTTTTTTTTTTGTGCTGGTTAAGATTAGGAGTGACAATAAAATCGAGTCGTGTCATGACAATTAATTTTTATAATTTTTAAAAAAATATATACATATTTTACCATTGTATTTTTATATGAAATTAATATATACATAAGATATATAAACAAATAAGATATATCTCTATATAAATAATTAACTTTTCATCCACTTTTCTTTCGATTTTGGAGGGATTGATTTTGGTGAGTTAGAAGGAAAATTAAGTCATTCACTTTTCTATCATTCATACTTTCCTTCCTTACTAAACATGATGTTTTAATTATCTCTTTAACTTTTCATCTTTTCAACTTTTCATCCTTCCACTTTTTAATCGTACCAAACGGAGCATCAAGAATGAAAAATAAGAAAGATACATTTTTCTTTCTTTGTGTTTGGTTGGATGGATCAAAAATAAAAATAACTATTTATTTATTTATTTTTTTGGCTAAGATTAACGTTGACAATCGAGTCGTGTCGTGTCAGATTCGTGTTAAGTTATTACGGATTTGTGTCGAATATTAGTCAAACTTAACTTAACTCATTTAATTAATTGCATCGTGTCAAGTTGCGAGTTGATCTGTTTATTTTCGTATCGAGTTTGAGTCGTGTCATCGTGTTGAGTCGAAAATTTTCACCCTTAGTTTAGATGAAAAAAATATTTTTTTTTAATTAATTTTTTTTTTATATTTATTTTTAAAATTTTAAAAATAATTTATTTTACCGTTATATTTTTATATGAAATTAATATATACATAAAATATGTATATATAAAAAGATATATAGACAAATAAAATATATTTCAATACAAATAATCAACTTTTTATTCATTTTTCTTTCAATGTTGGAGGGATTGATTTTGGTAAGTTGGAAGGAAAGTTAATTCATCCACTTTTTCATTCTTCCTACTTTCTCTCCTTACTAAATATAATGTTTTATTTGTACCTCAAACTTTCCATCCTTTCAACTTTTCATCCTCTCACTTTTTCATCGTACCAAACGAAGCATTAAAAAATCTTTTGAATTCTTTTTAGGGAGAGAATAGTCAAGTTGACTTTTAACATTGTGTCATCTTATATTTAAACTAGATCTTATTAATGGTTAGATAAGATTCACGGCACTTGATAACACCCATGAAATAATATTCAAGTTTAGCTGGAAAATCCTTCACAAAGAAAGAGGATTTAATGGTCTAGATCTTATCAATGTGGTTCGACAAGATTGACAGCAGTTGATAACATCCATGGAAAATCCTTCACAAAGAAAGAGGATTTAAAAATGGGTCAAATTGCTTGGTTCCATGGCACGTGTGTAAATCTAAAATCACTTGTAACATTAATAGCGGTACCTATCAAACTTTCCGCGCCAAAAAACCACCACCACGTGTAAAGGAGATCCAGACTTGATTAAGAGGGAAAAAAAAAATTGAAGGGTAAATTATATTCTATCTCCTTCAACTATTACCTTTATTTTATTTTACACTCTCAAGTATAAAATTTTTTACTTTACACTTTAAAGTATCAATTTTAACAATAAATACGTATGTGAGTGATATGTATTTTCAACAAGCAATTATTTATTGCAGATATGCAGGTAAAAAATCAAAAAAAATACATATTCTTGACTTTACTGTTTTTAAACTTCAAATTTTTTTTATCTAATCGACATTTTTTTCATTCTAGTAACCACTTTGGTTGTAAAAGAGATAAAATAAAGTGTTACTAGGCATTTAGCAGGAAGCTCTTTGGAATTTTCCTCTCTTATTTGATAGATTTTCAAGTTTGTCATTATTTATTTGAATGATATAAAATAAAATTGATATTTTAAAGTGTAATGTGAGAGATTTTATAGTTGTAGGTATAAAATAAAATAAAAGTAATAGTGTAAGGGATTAAAGTATAATTTAACTAAAATAGAAAAAGGAAACCTTTAGGATTGCATGAAAGGATAAATCAACCCTCAGAAAAGTGTAGGGGCGCACAAGCAATTAATGCTAGTTTTCCCCACCTTTTAGGCACTGATTGATTCTCGTGATTATCATGCACCACCCACATTAATCTATGATCCTTTTTCAGTAAATATGTTGGAGTATGAAAGCCTAGGCCCCATTTATCTAATACAAAATCTTACTGAGCCGCATATGCCCGTTAAGATATTTAACTTAACCCTCTGTTTTTTTTTTTCCATTTGTGTGTGACATTCTTGTCAAAACCATATTAATCTTTTTTGTATCGTTCTAATTTTATCGGATGTCTCAACTAATTAAAACCTTATCAAAATATTTTTCATGTCGGATTCTGAGCTATAGATAGGCCAGCACTGTTCAGCTAGTGTGTCTTACTCAACATTACTAAGTGCCCACATCTAAACAATCATGCATGGTAGGTATATTGAAAACGTTCACCAACAATCAACCAGATCCTTCTATAAAAGTTGGAAGAGCAGAGCAACTTCTCCATATATAATTTGCAACCACAGCAACAATGATGGATGACACTCTTGTAATATGGCTGATTACTGATGGAACAGTTGAAACCTGCATGCATACTGTGATGATATCACCAAAACTTTGTTGAAAAACACACGTAGGAATTGATTGGCAAAAGTCATCAGTTTTTATAATTATTGAGGCCCAAAGTTTTGTCCTAAGCTGGGAAATCCATCGTTCCACATTATTCCAGAGGAAGGCGAAGCTAGGGTCGGTATAAACCATTAATAAGGACATCAGGAAATGGTCCCCCACACCAGAGCCATTTTCAAACACAATCCTTTCGAAAGCAGACAAAAACATGAGAAAAACGTGAAATGCACCGTCTGATCTAACAGTCAACTATATACTGGCTATCATATCTACGGTGAGGAACCGACCTTGGGGTTGGGGCGCCAGTGCATGTTCCAATGCTGGACCACATGCAACAAGGAAGAAACGCTTTGAGGTTGGGGTCAATGATTCCTAAATTAAAAGAATAGGATTTGGGAAAGGTTTTTTATTCATATTTATATATGAGCAATGTTGTATAATTTAAATTTGTATCACAAATCGATAAGGACTATTGGATCAGTAAATTTTCATTTAAAAAAGTTGATGAAACTTACTTATCCAATAGTCTCCCGTTCATTTGAAATACAAATTTGAGTTACAAATTTGAATTAAATAATATTTTCCTTTATATATTAGGGTACTTGGTTTGAAGGGCTTTTTTTATCGCAATTAAAATATAAGTGTTGTTAAAATATTTGTTGAAAACTTAAATGATGTACTATGATTAAAAATTAAAGGTAGAGTTACACTCAAGTTCTTTGAGGTTTGTCACTTAATCACCTAAATTCCTTGACATTTAAAATATTACACATAAACCCCCTAAAATTTAAATGCACATAACACTTGGACTCCAACTGTAAATATATCAATTAATAAATTACACCTACACCCCCTAAAATTTGTAAACATATATTACTTAGACTCCTTAAATTTAATTCAAATGGTGTTGCTCATAAATTTGCAAGATGGGGGCTCGCTATGGGTTATATAGGTCCACTCTGGCTAGACCAACTGTCAAATTCAACAAAGGCTCAAGTGGATATGAATGCACATCCCCTCCATGCTACATTAGGATGCTTTTAAATCTTATTCTCATTTATCAAAAAAATATATATATAATGTCAAATATTTTAAATTTTATAATTAAAATTCATGTTCTATTGTATCTTTTATTGAAATAAAATCAAAAATAAAAATTCAAATTTTCTAATATTTCAAATGCCAAATAATCTAAGTGATTAAAAGACAAATTTCAAGAAACTTTAGTGTAATTCTCCCAAAATTAAATAATTTGTTGTGATTAAAAAATTAAAATGTAAGTTATAAAATAAATCGTCACATCTAAATGATCAAAACTCCTACGGTTTGTTTGGTAGACGTATTATGAGCGGATTAAATATTAGGTTGTACTATTTTTTATTTAATCGGGCCTAATAATTTGTTTGACAAACAAATTTAATACCATATTAATTTAAAAAAAACGTATACTAATCGTATATTACTTGTATTATAGAGATATTTAAATACCATAAAAAAAATAGTATTATAATCTAACTCAAACATATTATTTTACACATTTACCATTATAGCCCTCCAATTGATAAAATCAAAGTGGCATCAATATAACAAAGGATATTTTTATTAATTCAACATTAACACGATAAAATAATTGTTTAACCAAACAACCAATTGGATTAAATAATTATTATCCAACGTTTATATTGTGTATTACCAAACACTAGATAAAATTACGCAATATTCTAATGCCCTATTTAATTTTTTCTTTTGTCCTTCTATATTATATTAGAGCAGNTTATTATCCAACGTTTATATTGTGTATTACCAAACACTAGATAAAATTACGCAATATTCTAATACCCTATTTAATTTTTTCTTTTGTCCTTCTATATTGTATTAGAGCAAATTATTTTATTTAATTCACCCATTTCTATTCTCAAAAACCAAACAAGTCGCTAGTGTATTATTGTATAGATATCTAGAGAGAGAGAGAGAGAGAGAGAGAATCTTGGGCCTGCAATGAGATCACCCCAACTAGCGCTTCCTGGGGCATCCGCCAATCTTGGGCCTGGACATGAGATCACCCCAACCCAATAGCTTCCTNAGAGAGAATCTTGGGCCTGCAATGAGATCACCCCAACCCAATAGCTTCTGTGGGCATCGCCGTTTGGGCCAAAATTTAAACAAGAAGCTACAATAGGACTAATGGACAATAACACAAAAGTTTATACCGTTAGAGACGCATGGTTGCAGCCCATTTTTATTATAACCACCTACCTATTAAAGGCTATCAAATCAAGTAATCCAAAAAAATAGTTGCATGTACTGCTTTTGGACCAATCTTATAATAAAGAAATACTAAGACTTTATGGTGAAGCAATCCGGACCACTGATAAGCATTTTCCTTTGTAAAAGAGATTGGGATCTCTTTGGTTTCATTGTGGGCTCACATTGGCCCAGGCTTCTGAGTTTTACCATTCTATCTATGCATCATTGGATGGAATTAAGAGTTCATTATTGGTCGATATATATTAATCTACTTTTTTTTTTATTATTTATTAATCTACTACTTCATCTTTTTTTAATTCGTTTATGCAACTACCTCTTCTCCGGTCCGATTAAACGCACATCATTTACATTGGAACTAAAATATTCATGAGAAATAAATTCATCATGATTTGATCTCAAAAAATTATCAAGATTTGAACACAAAATATTTAAATTTACACCTCATCCCTATATATTTTCTAATTCTCGTGTGCCATAGTTTTCTAAAAATTTTTGAAGAAATATTGCATAATGTTTGGATGCAAAATATATTAATGTACATCAAAAAATNTTTCTAAAATTTTTTCAAGAAATATTGCATAATGTTTGGATGCAAAATATATTGATGTACATCAAAAAATTAATTAGACCCAAATGTAGTTCATAGAGTGAATGGTTCAGTCACCCCACTCATTATTAATTAGTTTTGAATTTGATATTTTAAAAATATAAAATACCAGCAATGTATTTAGGGTGTTTACCCTATGGGTAAGAAATATAATATTTTGTCTTCCTACTCGATATTTTGTGGAATAATGTTTTTTTGACCTACCCTACCCGATCAGGTATAGTATTCTTAGCCGACTAATCGGGTAGGAAGTTGGATAAACACTTTTGTAGCTATTAATTTTTACATCATTTTAACAATTCAATTAAATAATTTGCACCAATTTAACAACACAATAAATCAATAATACTAAAACTTATAATAATTACAATAACACATAAGAAAGCAAGAACATCAATTCATCGTAATTGTTACACAAATATAATAACAATTATTTTAAGTTTAAACTACATGAAACACATTAAAATCATAATTGCTCCAATAGATTATTAGTTCACCACAAATTATGTACCCTAAACAAAAAATAAGTCCATTTTTTTCAACTCAAACATCCACAACAATAACAATGTTATAATATAAATTATACCACACAAATACTCTTATAATTACTAAACAAAAATATAAAAATGTTAAGTATATTTTTTGCGAGTAGGGTAGAGTAGGAATACGAAATTTTATAGGTATTCTGTATTCTTATCCGATTTAATTAGAAGACAAAAAACTGTTCCGTATTTTTACCTGATTTTTGTGATTAGTTGTTCAGTAGAGTACGGTCGGATAAGATAAAAATCTGCAATTTAAACACCCCTAAATGTATTATGTACAAGTACAACTAAGGTAAAAATTAAAAAAAAATAATAATAACAACGAAGTATAGGAACACACACAATTCTTTATCTCCTTTTATGGTAATTTTTTTCCCTCGCATCATTTGAGAACAGTCTTATCCTAGGATTGCTGCTATTGTTCTGTAACGTATATAATTTAATTAAATATTTGTTGGTTTGAGCTACCATTATTACTTGGCTTTGGGCCATTCCCATATCGAATGGTCTAGTGCCCAACATGTCGTTGGGTGTATGAATATCTATCGTTCATCACTCAACTCCAACTTACAAAACCCATATTGATAAATATTAATTTATAAAACCCATAAATATATTGATAATATATAGTATTGTTAAACATCCTTAGACCAAATACTAAGTATATTATGATAATGATAGTTGGAACATATTTTTCGGGTTTCTACTAATACTATTGTTGATACAAGTAAACTCAACTCAATAAAAGTTAATTTATTATTTTTAAGATTGATTACATGAATTTTCTATCGTCAATATACTTTTTAATTATTTAATTTAATTTAATTATTTTGACCTTAAATGGTAATTTTTACATTTTTATTAAACGTGAAAAGAGAAATTGGTAATTATACTGAAACCATAGGATGGGTTTGCTTTAATCTGCTCATAAATTTGTTGTCTTCTCTCTCATGACCATCCCCTCTGCAGAAACTGGGAAAGAAAATGAAAGGAGGAACGAAGCCCGAGGTATTACCATAAAAACAGGACACAGACCTGAAGAAATAAAGATGATATTAGATTCTGCACCAAATATAAATTTTCCAACAGTTGCTTACAAACATAGACCCAAAAAAAAACAGTAGCTTACAAACCAGACTTTATGATGACGATATTTGTATGTCCAGTCCACACAGTCTCGTGTTTGTGTTTCGTTCGCTTCTTGTTTTAACCACACTTTGCCAAGTAAATATATACTACATCCTCTCTCTTAGCTTTGAAGTTTGAGCTCAAAGTCCACAAACACAAGTAAGAGAAGAGAGAGAAACACAAAGTTCTAGAGGGAGAGAGAGTGAGTGGTTTGGGATTTTGTGTGATTCTGTCGAGAGAGAGAGAGAGAGAGAGAGAGAGGGGTTTAGTAAACGAGATAACATAGTATCATGAGTAGTTGGTTGGGGTTCTCTCTGACTCCACATCTGGGAGCCGATGATGAAGGTTTTGGGGGAGAAAACCAAGGAGGCGAGGGCGGTGGAGGAGGTGGAGGAGAAGGAGGTGATTTTTCTTCACATATGTCGGTCATGCCTCTGCGTTCTAATGGTTCTCTGTGTGTTATGGACTCCTTCAGGCATTCTAATGGTGAAGGTATACATGTAAACCTTATTTATATTATCTTGTCACAAGATATTCTATGCTATTTTGCATCTTTTTCATACGCTGCTCATAAAACTTTTTTGAACTGAATCTTCTTCTTCCTTAATTTGTTTCTTTTAAATTTTTTACTGTTCGATTAATCTTAAGCTCGTAAAAGTAGTTCTCGAGGTCTCTCTTTCCACTTAATTACTGTGATGTCTGAATCTGTTTTTTTTCCATGTTCTCAAAGTTTAATCTTCTGTTTTGTGGTTTTTTTTCATTTCTTTTGGTTATATCTTAAGAGTGGAGATATGAGAACACCATGGATGCAGCATCAATTCCAAACGGAGAGAGTCCGAAGCTTGAAGATTTCTTGGGTTGCTACTCGAGTTCTCATTCCAAAGAGCCCAGTGTTTATTGCCAAAACCAACAAGTAAGGATCAATGTTAACTCACCACCGAACTTCGAGAACTCAAACGGAGACATTGAAAGAGGAGAAAATCTTGCAAACCCATCTCCATTAATCCCACGTTATCATTACAATAACAACTCACATTCTATCATCCCTACTACTCATGATCATCTTCAAAGCTGTGATCCCAGCCTAAACAATGGCATGTACGACCATGTACCATTTGATGGTGCAACTTCAGTTTCTGGGTTCAAGTCTTGGTTGCGCCAAACACCATTTTCAGTAGAGGGAGCTTCCGCTGAAGAAACTGACAGAAATTACTTTCAGTCTCTCTCACTCACCATGAGCTCAAGCTCACAGCCTGGCATGTCCGTGGCTTCACCTTTGCAGATGGCCGATAACCGAAAGCGGCCGGTGGCCAAATCTGTGACCAGAGAACCGGTGCCTCGTAAATCAATTGATACTTTTGGGCAAAGAACTTCTCAATATCGTGGCGTTACAAGGCACTTGGATACTCATTTTTCTCTAATCTTTTTTTTTTTCAGATACTGTTGAGAATATTCGTTTGATTTTTGCTGAGTTCTTTCGTTTTCCCATTCTGAAATTTTGTGGGATAATGAATGTATATACTAGGCATCGATGGACTGGGAGGTATGAAGCCCATTTATGGGATAATAGCTGCAGAAAAGAAGGACAGACAAGGAAAGGAAGACAAGGTGAGAATGATCATGAAATTACGTTCTCATCACAGGTTTTCTTCACCCCTTTTATATGCCATTCTTTATTAAGAATATACACTAACGGTGGCTTTTCTTGCAACTTCTGGATTCTTCGGCTCTCATCTATTCTTCAAACAGTATACCTTGGTAGGTGGAACTTCATCTCCATTACCACGTTTCTCATAAACAGCATATCTTGGCATTTTGATTTATTGTTTGCTTATTCTGCATCAGGTGGTTATGATAAAGAGGAAAAAGCAGCTAGAGCTTACGATTTAGCTGCTTTGAAGTATTGGGGTCCAACTACCCATATAAATTTCCCTGTAAGTTTTTAGGAAGCTCCTGTTGTTAACAAGTTCAAAATGTCACTTATTAAGCAGCAAAAACTAAGCTTTGTTGTGACTAAAAAACCAGCTAAGCACTTATGAGAAAGAGCTTGAAGAGATGAAAAACATGAACAGACAAGAGTTTGTTGCCAATTTAAGAAGGTACTCTCATTTGCTCATTTTTGCATTTGTTGAAAACCCATCAACAACCCTTTTAATAATTGTTGGAGGAAATGCTGACTTTAATGATGAAACTGTTCTTTGTTCTAACAGGAACAGCAGTGGTTTTTCGAGAGGAGCCTCTATGTACAGAGGAGTGACTAGGTTGTGCCAGGAAAAAAAAAACCACCTTTATGATAAAGTCTCCATTATTTACTGCATTTTTGCAGCTTTTGCAATTATCGTGGACAATAATAGGCATAGCCAAATATTATTGTATATTTTCATATGATATTGAGAACATATAGATATAGCATATTAGTTAAAGCGTATCTATCAGGGCCATCACAATATCTTTCTTTCCTTTCTGGTATGTTTGGTTGATTTACTTTCAATTTTGGCAGGCATCATCAGCATGGAAGGTGGCAAGCTAGAATAGGAAGGGTTGCAGGCAACAAGGACTTGTACCTTGGTACCTTCAGTAAGTTTTATGTCCTTTTAGCTGATTATTCATGACCATCATTAATTTTTGTTCAACTTTACTGGGATTATTATTTGTTTGTCTAAGACATGCTTCACTATCTAATTGAGATTTCTCAATTGATGTCATAATATGAGAATTCACAACAGAGGTGATCAGCCAAAAAAGGACCTTTGGTTTTTGATTGAAGAACTCCTGTTTAGATTATGGTCTAATTTCAACTATAATATATAGCTACACAGGGTAATTACTATTATCTGACCATTAATTATGTGTTATTATTATTTTTTTTTTGTGGGGGGAGAGGGAGGAGAATTTGAACCCTTGACCTAAATTAGACACCGTTGAACCAAAGACTTATTGGTTAATTATGTGTTAATTGGTCTCGTGTATTTCAATTGAAATAGGGTTTGTTCAACATTCGGCAATTTTGGAAATCCACAATTACTGTCATCAATTGCCTTTACAACTAACCATTCAAATGATCCAGGTACACAAGAGGAAGCTGCAGAAGCCTATGATATCGCGGCAATCAAGTTTAGGGGAACAAGTGCTGTGACCAATTTTGATATTAGTAGGTATGATGTAAAGAGGATATGCTCAAGCTCAACCCTGATTGCTGGAGACCTAGCCAAGCGTTCCCCGAAGGACTCTGCTCTTGCTCCCCTTGAGGACAATAACTCTTGTGCCTCATCAACTTCTCCTCAGCAGTCACTTCTGGCAATATCAAATGGTGACCCCTCCGATGGATTCACCAACATGGTGTGGAACACTAGCCCTGATGAACATCAGCATCAGAACACAGATGGTAACAATGGACCTAATGGTGTACCCTTGGTGGGTTCAAACAGCATGAACTCCTCTTGCCCACAAAGCCCTAAATGCTCCGGTTCAGGTTCGGTTGAATTGGTTGGCGAGTCTGCTGTTGGAGGAGATTATTCTCAAGCATATTTCTCATTGCAAGGACCAAAGTATGGAGATGGTGACAATGGAAGCGATCCCACAAGCACTTATCAGCTAGGAAATTTGGGTATGGTTCATCAAGCACCTATGTTTGCATTATGGAATGAGTGAAGGGTAGCAAGGTTTAGATTTGGGGAAGCAGTTGGTTTAGAGAAGAGGGAAGTTATTTGGCCACTTCTAACAGTTATGTTGTTTTAACTGATTGTTACTGCTTACTGACAATACTAGCTAGATGACAAAAATGCAGAAAACGAATGCCTTTTTTGTTTAATTAGAACAAGTCTATATAATGAACTGAGTGTAGTCATAGATCCTGCGATTACTACTTGAGTTTGATATATTGCAGCCTCCTCATTTGCTTATTACCATTTTCATGGTGAATCATGTCTCGTTAGTAGTCATTTTATATAAAATCGGGTAAGGCTATACTTTCATCCATCTTAGTGAGTGATTTTGAATTGAATGATCTGTAATCATTGAATGGTTAATTATAAGTACATGATGCGTTCTTATTAGTTTAAAAGTATAGGTACAGTACTAAAACTGTGTTTTTCCATTTTGCAACGATACTCTAAAANTTTTGAATTGAATGATCTGTAATCATTGAATGGTTAATTATAAGTACATGATGCGTTATTATTAGTTTAAAAGTATAGGTACAGTACTAAAACTGTGTTTTTCCATTTTGCAACGATACTCTAAACTCATAGGATGAATTCTTATTGAAAGATGCAAATAGAAGCCTGGCATCACCTTTCACTGCTTCTGCAATGTGCAGTAGTTGTATATGAATAACTTCTAGGGGTGCAACTTGGGAAGGTTAATCTGATTTCAATCTGAGCTCAACCCGAAAAATTAAGGCTTGGATTAGGTTTTTAATATTTGGGTTTAGCTTGGATCAAAAAATTAATCCGAATTCAATTTGGGCGGACCTCGAATTGACCTCTCNCAATGTGCAGTAGTTGTATATGAATAACTTCTAGGGGTGCAACTTGGGAAGGTTAATATGATTTCAATCTGAGCTCAACCCGAAAAATTAAGGCTTGGATTAGGTTTTTAATATTTGGGTTTAGCTTGGATCAAAAAACTAATCCGAATTCAATTTGGGCGGACCTCGAATTGACCTCTCGGGTTACCAGGTTGAACCCGAATATTAAAATCGGGTTCAACCCGAATATTCATAACCATATTTATATTTTTAAGTTTAGGATTAATTTGTTCTGAAGTCTTTGTTGTGCGTCTCCCTCATTCACTATTTAAGCAATGAATTCTATGTTTGTACAAGAATTCTAGTTGTATTTATTTGTATTCTGTATGGTTATAGTTGCATTATCTTAAACATTGAGTTCTTAATATTATTGTATTTATGTTAAAAACTTAATTGAAGTTGTTAGTTGTTAATTTAGGTGAATATTATGTAATATATATATCAATTTTAGAACAATAAATCTATTTTTGACCAAATCGAATTGATNTAAATTTTTATTGTAATCTATAATATCGTCTTTAAATTGGTACTCTTTGAACCTTTCGGCTATTGTTGTCCACCTTCAATTCTTAGATGACGACGCTCTCTAATGTTGCATATCTCATACACCCAATGAAACTGTTCACCTGAATGGACTATAGGGATAACAATGAACCGGAGAAAAATGGATATTTGCTCAAGCTCGTCCCGTTTGAACCGAAGATAGACTATACGTATTGGACGGTTAACGTACACAGGAATTCCAATAAAAACTCGCGCGAAAATGAAGACGAGAATGAACTTACTCTTACTCCCGCCCCGCCCCTGTTATATATATATATATGTATAATATGTGTTTCGTTCAAGTTGATTACTACTCTTTTTGGATACATAAATCATTTTTTTCTGTATTCTTTGTGTGGGATCCAATGCTTCACGCAAACATCCATGGTTCATTTGTTATGTTCGAATGTGTTATGCTACATTATGTAGTATTAGATTATTTATAATGTTGTTGGATTATTTAAAATATTAAATTTATTTAGAATTTATGTTGGCTTGAACTTGGGCTTGGACTTGAGCGGGTACGGAAAAAACAGGGACGAGGATTATAATTTACTCGCGGACGGAGATGAGAATAAAAATTGTCCCCGTTAGCGGGAATGGACCAGGGATAAACGAAGGGTTTTTAAGCAGGTACAATGATGAAGACTATATCTCCTGCCCTCGCTTTGGTCCATTAACATTCTAATGGACCGGTTAAAATTTTTGGATTTCATGTTTCAAATCGATAAGATGCTGATTGAATAGGTGGAAAAAGAAGGGAAAAAAATAGAAATGTCCCTCTATCAAGTACACGTGTTGTGCTCTGTTATCAATTTGGACAATAATTAGGAGGAGAGTCAACATTAGTCAAAATGCATTCATTACGAAATTGGTACTATAGGAATGGAAGTTCAACAAGTTGACGAATTTACGTAACAGCCTGGGCACATGTGGGCTGGTCTGGCTTTGATTATTTGGGCATCCATAAATGGGTAAAACATGTTAATGTTTAGGATCTATTGGCCCAACCACATCAAATCATAAACTGGCTCAGGTCCAATACCAGATATTGTCAGCAAAAGCCCAATGCACTATATTTTGTATAGATTAGTTTCCTCTCTTATATCGTCAAATTAACGTCCCACCCACCCTTGTAAATTCACGAAACTTAATTCATTCCTTTTTTTTTCTAATTTGTTTGTTCATTATTTTTTTTATTTAATTATTTAAAAAAATTAGAAAAAATTGCAAGTATATTAAGATTTTGAAATTTTATTTTTAAAAAATATTAAATAAATATTCAACAAAGTATTAAAATTAGTTAATAAGGAAGTTTATGAGTAACTATTTAGGATGATTGTTAGAATATTTAGGATAATTGTTGAACAAAATAATTAAAAATTTATAAATTAAAGAAAAAGTATAAAAAGATACAGCTATTTTTTTGTTTTTGTTTTTGTTTTTGTTTTTACCCAAGCAATTTATTTTTAGTTGAACTAATACTCTTTTCTATTTAATCAAAAGTGAAGTTATTCGTGCCATGACCCAAGTTACTTGCACTTAACAAAATAATCAATTGCCTAAATTAAGGCCAATCGTTTAAGCCCGCCCCGATCTAATAATCNAACAAAATAATCAATTGCCTAAATTAAGGCCAATCGTTTAAGCCCGCCCCGATCTAAAAATCCTNGTTTTTGTTTTTGTTTTTACCCAAGCAATTTATTTTTAGTTGAACTAATACTCTTTTCTATTTAATCAAAAGTGAAGTTATTCGTGCCATGACCCAAGTTACTTGCACTTAACAAAATAATCAATTGCCTAAATTAAGGCCAATCGTTTAAGCCCGCCCCGATCTAATAATCCTCTCTCTCTCTCTCGCAGAGAAGTGTGGGAAACCCTAAATTGACGACCTAGTCTTTGATTTATCATAACCTGATGATTGACCCAATCTGTTGACTCTTCAGAAAGGGAATAAATCGAGAAGATACGTAGTAATGTAATGCCCTAACACTAGTTCTTCCTACCTATATTCTGTTGTGTTCTCGCATCAATCAACTATTTGCGACCAGATCAAACCCATTTCGTTGGTTTTTGACACACATTAAGGGGAAAAAGAAAAATCCTTCTTGATTTCCTAACCCTAATTCTTTTTGCCCGTTTGTTGATCCAGATTTGTTGAATTTGGAGAAGAAATAGAGAAATTGGGACCAAACCACCCTGATGCGAGAAATAGCCCTGATTTCGATTGAGATCGTCAAATGGAGTCGCCATTGTTGACCTTGGTCGTTGTATGTTTGGGGGTTACCTTCAGTTTCTTTGCCCTAGTCGTGGAGTCCCAACAAAATGTGATTACTGAATCACCACCACCACCTCCTCCGCCTCCACCACCATCTCCTGACCAATCTCCACCTCCACCATCTCCGTCTCCACCTCCTCCGCCATCTCCGTCTCCACCTCCTCCACCCCCTCCTCCAGCGCCACCTCTTCCACCTCTACGTCCTCCGCCCTCACCAAGAACACGCCCTCACCGTCCTTCCTTAAGTCCTCCCTCAAATAACAAAACAGAATCGTCTGCGGAGTCAGAGCGTAGAGGGCACAACAACGACGAGAATCGTAACCCACATGGCAATAAGAAACCACCATCGAATCAAAAAGAAAAACTGAATTTTGGGAGGAAAATTGGCTTGGTGTTTGTGGGAATCGTGGCCTGGTTGCAAGTTGGTGTGGTGGCGTTCTTGGTAATCAAGAGGCGGCAATTGTTGAAAAATAGAGGCTGATATTAACCTACCGCTGCATTTGAAACTTTATTTTCCGTCATTTTCCGTCAATTTTTTTGAGGTTGTGGTCCACTGATTGGAGACATTTTTTGTGATCGGCTCGAGAATACGGATTGCGGGTTAATTGGGGTATCGACGTTGTATAGAGTCTACTATAGACACTACAGATTAAGGTTTTATCAGATGGTTGGTGGTTGTGGCTCTTGTAAATGGGTAATTCTTGTTTTCGATTCTTTCACAATTTGTTCATTCATTTTACTTTGTTCATTTTCACACTTGGTTCCGTTTACCCGGCTATTAATCAAATCAGAACAACCCCTTTTTCACATTCTGTTGCTGAGTGATCTTAACCTTTCTTTCTGTGTTATTTCTTTTGGCTAACCTGTATCATCACTGCATTCATAGTATTACGAAATTGTGGAAAGATCTTTTATTTCGAGTAGAAGGTCCTTCTTCTGTTTCTTTTGTGGTATGCAATCAACTTCTGAACTNCATAGTATTACGAAATTGTGGAAAGATCTTTTATTTCGAGTAGAAGGTCCTTCTTCTGTTTCTTTTGTGGTATGCAATCAACTTGTGAACTTGAGCTGTGTGTGTATGCTGTTGATGTGGATGAGTTCTGCTTCTTTATGAAACAGTGCGGAAATAATATTACTCATCTTTGGATGAATGGTTTGTAACATTAGTTTGTTCAATTCCTCTGAAATTGCTGATAGTCTGAAGGTGCTGGTGACAAGCATCTGTCTTCAATCACCCCCACATTGAGAAGTATGAGCATTTATACATATAGGATTTGTGTGAAATGTGCTCATGATCATGGTGATGGGTTCTAGCAGTAGATCAGCACCTATAGCGGTACTAAAATTAAAGAACTAGGCATTCATTTTTGAGGATTGGAAATGTGGGGACAACTATGATCATGGTTGCTGTGGTGAAGTAGGTACGGTATCAATGTCTAAGCCCAGCCCAAATAGGAGATCCTGGCATAAACCATGCCTGGATACCTGCAGATCAGTTTTCCGAACGGAAAAATTTTCTTTTGTACTAATGCTCAGGCTAATGGTGGAAACCCTTACATTGTGTTTGCTAGGTGGGATTAGGTCTTGGGAATGGAATATGCATTCCTTAGTAGTAACCATTCATTTGTTTGGTTTGCAGGAATGAAAATTCATTCCCATTCTTAAGGATAGCTAATCCCATAAATAATGGGATTAGGCATTACTAAATAAATNTGTAGTATTAGATTATTTATAATGTTGTTGGATTATTTAAAATATTAAATTTATTTAGAATTTATGTTGGCTTGAACTTGGGCTTGGACTTGAGCGGGTACGGAAAAAACAGGGACGAGGATTATAATTTACTCGCGGACGGAGATGAGAATAAAAATTGTCCCCGTTAGCGGGAATGGACCAGGGATAAACGAAGGGTTTTTAAGCAGGTACAATGATGAAGACTATATCTCCTGCCCTCGCTTTGGTCCATTAACATTCTAATGGACCGGTTAAAATTTTTGGATTTCATGTTTCAAATCGATAAGATGCTGATTGAATAGGTGGAAAAAGAAGGGAAAAAAATAGAAATGTCCCTCTATCAAGTACACGTGTTGTGCTCTGTTATCAATTTGGACAATAATTAGGAGGAGAGTCAACATTAGTCAAAATGCATTCATTACGAAATTGGTACTATAGGAATGGAAGTTCAACAAGTTGACGAATTTACGTAACAGCCTGGGCACATGTGGGCTGGTCTGGCTTTGATTATTTGGGCATCCATAAATGGGTAAAACATGTTAATGTTTAGGATCTATTGGCCCAACCACATCAAATCATAAACTGGCTCAGGTCCAATACCAGATATTGTCAGCAAAAGCCCAATGCACTATATTTTGTATAGATTAGTTTCCTCTCTTATATCGTCAAATTAACGTCCCACCCACCCTTGTAAATTCACGAAACTTAATTCATTCCTTTTTTTTTCTAATTTGTTTGTTCATTATTTTTTTTATTTAATTATTTAAAAAAATTAGAAAAAATTGCAAGTATATTAAGATTTTGAAATTTTATTTTTAAAAAATATTAAATAAATATTCAACAAAGTATTAAAATTAGTTAATAAGGAAGTTTATGAGTAACTATTTAGGATGATTGTTAGAATATTTAGGATAATTGTTGAACAAAATAATTAAAAATTTATAAATTAAAGAAAAAGTATAAAAAGATACAGCTATTTTTTTATTTTTGTTTTTGTTTTTGTTTTTACCCAAGCAATTTATTTTTAGTTGAACTAATACTCTTTTCTATTTAATCAAAAGTGAAGTTATTCGTGCCATGACCCAAGTTACTTGCACTTAACAAAATAATCAATTGCCTAAATTAAGGCCAATCGTTTAAGCCCGCCCCGATCTAATAATCCTCTCTCTCTCTCTCGCAGAGAAGTGTGGGAAACCCTAAATTGACGACCTAGTCTTTGATTTATCATAACCTGATGATTGACCCAATCTGTTGACTCTTCAGAAAGGGAATAAATCGAGAAGATACGTAGTAATGTAATGCCCTAACACTAGTTCTTCCTACCTATATTCTGTTGTGTTCTCGCATCAATCAACTATTTGCGACCAGATCAAACCCATTTCGTTGGTTTTTGACACACATTAAGGGGAAAAAGAAAAATCCTTCTTGATTTCCTAACCCTAATTCTTTTTGCCCGTTTGTTGATCCAGATTTGTTGAATTTGGAGAAGAAATAGAGAAATTGGGACCAAACCACCCTGATGCGAGAAATAGCCCTGATTTCGATTGAGATCGTCAAATGGAGTCGCCATTGTTGACCTTGGTCGTTGTATGTTTGGGGGTTACCTTCAGTTTCTTTGCCCTAGTCGTGGAGTCCCAACAAAATGTGATTACTGAATCACCACCACCACCTCCTCCGCCTCCACCACCATCTCCTGACCAATCTCCACCTCCACCATCTCCGTCTCCACCTCCTCCGCCATCTCCGTCTCCACCTCCTCCACCCCCTCCTCCAGCGCCACCTCTTCCACCTCTACGTCCTCCGCCCTCACCAAGAACACGCCCTCACCGTCCTTCCTTAAGTCCTCCCTCAAATAACAAAACAGAATCGTCTGCGGAGTCAGAGCGTAGAGGGCACAACAACGACGAGAATCGTAACCCACATGGCAATAAGAAACCACCATCGAATCAAAAAGAAAAACTGAATTTTGGGAGGAAAATTGGCTTGGTGTTTGTGGGAATCGTGGCCTGGTTGCAAGTTGGTGTGGTGGCGTTCTTGGTAATCAAGAGGCGGCAATTGTTGAAAAATAGAGGCTGATATTAACCTACCGCTGCATTTGAAACTTTATTTTCCGTCATTTTCCGTCAATTTTTTTGAGGTTGTGGTCCACTGATTGGAGACATTTTTTGTGATCGGCTCGAGAATACGGATTGCGGGTTAATTGGGGTATCAACGTTGTATAGAGTCTACTATAGACACTACAGATTAAGGTTTTATCAGATGGTTGGTGGTTGTGGCTCTTGTAAATGGGTAATTCTTGTTTTCGATTCTTTCACAATTTGTTCATTCATTTTACTTTGTTCATTTTCACACTTGGTTCCGTTTACCCGGCTATTAATCAAATCAGAACAACCCCTTTTTCACATTCTGTTGCTGAGTGATCTTAACCTTTCTTTCTGTGTTATTTCTTTTGGCTAACCTGTATCATCACTGCATTCATAGTATTACGAAATTGTGGAAAGATCTTTTATTTCGAGTAGAAGGTCCTTCTTCTGTTTCTTTTGTGGTATGCAATCAACTTCTGAACTTGTGTGTGTATGCTGTTGATGTGGATGAGTTCTGCTTCTTTATGAAACAGTGCGGAAATAATATTACTCATCTTTGGATGAATGGTTTGTAACATTAGTTTGTTCAATTCCTCTGAAATTGCTGATAGTCTGAAGGTGCTGGTGACAAGCATCTGTCTTCAATCACCCCCACATTGAGAAGTATGAGCATTTATACATATAGGATTTGTGTGAAATGTGCTCATGATCATGGTGATGGGTTCTAGCAGTAGATCAGCACCTATAGCGGTACTAAAATTAAAGAACTAGGCATTCATTTTTGAGGATTGGAAATGTGGGGACAACTATGATCATGGTTGCTGTGGTGAAGTAGGTACGGTATCAATGTCTAAGCCCAGCCCAAATAGGAGATCCTGGCATAAACCATGCCTGGATACCTGCAGATCAGTTTTCCGAACGGAAAAATTTTCTTTTGTACTAATGCTCAGGCTAATGGTGGAAACCCTTACATTGTGTTTGCTAGGTGGGATTAGGTCTTGGGAATGGAATATGCATTCCTTAGTAGTAACCATTCATTTGTTTGGTTTGCAGTAATGAAAATTCATTCCCATTCTTAAGGATAGCTAATCCCATAAATAATGGGATTCCCATTCTTAAGGATAGCTAATCCCATAAATAATGGGATTAGGCATTACTAAATAAACCCTACTCATTCCATTCCCACCAACGAGTGATGACGGACGAAATAAAACCTGATCTCTGCTCTCCCTTTGCGATCGTTGTTACTCAGATCAGATTCCTTCTCTTCTTTTTCACTAACGCCCATGGCAGTCTACCCCTCTACTCATCCCCTCCTAGTCACTTTTTGCTCCGCCAAGTCTGCACTGCCTAGGTGAGAGGTTTCGTAGTTGGAGTAGTGTTTGTTAGTGTAAATGCGAAGTTGGCATCTTTGTGGTCGTGTTTGTTTGGATTGATTGGGGTGGTGAGTTGAAGAGGCAACATAAGTTGGTGACGGAGTAGAAAGAAGAGAGGTGGGAAGAGCTGTGGCGACGAGTTTGGTGAAAATGGCGGAGTAGACGGCGGAGAGATGGGAGGCTTTGGAGAGGAGAAATGGTGGTTGGGGGTGGTTGTTGGTTATGTGTTTGTTCCAATATCTGATCACAAAATCTTTGCAGTAAATGGGGTTTCTTTCGTAGCTGAGTCTCTTGGAGTTGAATTTCTCACAGCCAATGAAGCCAGCATGCAAGAGAGACTGAGAGAGAGAGAAGAAACAATCAAGCTCAGGTAATTTCTTCCTAATTTTGTTAGTAGTTCACAGATCCAACCCCAAATTTTATGATTTGGGATTTTTTTTTTTTTCCTTTTCAAATACGAGTCTGACTCTTGAAAATATTTTGATTTTATTTCTTAGATTTGTTTTTTTTTTTTTTTTTTAATTCTAGATTTAAAACTAGCTCTTTATGATTATGAGACCACCCTCACATGTAATTGGCGAAACACTTTGCAATATTGACCAGGTGTTTGTCAAAATGCATGAGAAAAATAATAGTGTTTGTCAAAATGTATGATAAAAATAAAAAAATAGGCATGGGTATCAATGTCTAAGTCCACACTAAACATATGATGTGCCCAAATAAGAGATCCGGGCATGGTTAAATAAGAAATCCAGGCATAAATCATGCCCGGATACCTGAAGACTTTTCAAACAAAAATATTTTCTTTTGTTCTACTGCCCAGGTTGATGATGGAAACCTTTTAAGGATTTGTTTCGTGTGTTCAAGTCTTGTAATTATCTAATGTTGATGCAGCGTCTACACATTTTGACTTAATGCCTGTGTGGTCTATCACTTGTTAATTTTTCTCACTTGTTAATATTTTTTTTAAATAGTAATGTCACATGACCCTACTAAGGTGGTATTCCCGCTACATTGAATATTTTCTCAGTCTCATCACGACCGGTCCTTTTCCTTATAGATAGATAGAAATCTCTACGAGAGACTAGTAGTTAGCTTATACGTATCCCAAAGCATTGAGAACATCTACGTTGAATCAACAATCTACCTATTGGGGCTCAGAACAATTTGGGACAGGTTGAAAGTGCAATTCCTATTTAAGAAAAAGGGTAAAATATTTATTGATTCTAAGAACGACAATTGGGTTGTTTGCGGGTCAGTATTGTCGTTTTCAAAATCAATATATATTTTAGCCAAATGGGCCACAGCAGAAGGCAATCTCAAACAAAAAAATCTCTTTATTTTTTTTATAAAATGAAAAGGAGTTTGCCGTCCCTTGATAATTTAGACTCGGCCCTATCATCATCCCAAACTTTCAATATACTTGCCGTCTCTAATCTTTGTCTGTAGATCTCCACAACCATGACATAAAACAGAATAAGTTAATGACTAGCACAAATAAGAGAGTTTAGGTAGACATAAAACAGAATAAAGTTAATGACTAGCACAAATGAGAGAGTTTAGGTAGACTTTGACAACCTTAATAAAACATCATATCTTCCAAAACACAGCACACCAACGCTTTGAATATATGCCCTTCACCGTCTCTTTGGAAATATTCCACTGTTCCCTTTATTATTTTAACTCTTCCAAGCCACTAGTCCACACCATAGACCATTTCATGCTCTGTTGCCTTTACTCTTTGGTCAATGATCAAACACCATATCATAGCCTCCCCCTCTCCCCTTCTCTCTCTCTCTCTCTCTCACACAACACACAATTTCAAGCACAATGACCATTGAAGAACCAGAGCCAAACCCCACCTCAGATCACATATTAGATTGGTTAGAGGGTTCACTACTATACCTTCCATCATTCCTCGATGATCCGTACAACTCTGGAGATATCAATGGCGATTCATGGTGGGCTCAAGGCCAAGATCTGGACCAAGAACTAATCAATAACAGTTCTATCTCTTTTAACAGCAACTCCCCCATAACCACTGCCCCTAGCACACCTCCTGCAAATTCTATCATTTCCAATCATCCACCGCTGTATGATTCATCAAAGAAACGAAAAATATCTGATGACTTGGTTCCCAAGGCGTCCCAGAACCTCAGAAAGAATCAGAACCGTAGGGACAACGACGCGGAGGATGTGGATGCAGTTGTTGAACAAGGGATGGCAGTTAAGAAATCAGTTGGAACTAAGAGGGCAACAGCCAAGTCAGCAGGAAATAACTGTAATAACGGTAATTATAAAGAAGGAAGGTGGGCAGAGCACTTGCTCAACCCTTGTGCTGTAGCCATCACTTCTGGAAACTTGACTCGTGTTCAGCACCTCCTGTATGTTCTCCATGAGCTCGCCGCCTCCACTGGCGATGCCAATCACCGCCTTGCCAATCATGGCCTCCGAGCACTAACCCACCACCTATCCTCTGGCTCCTCCTCTGTTTCAGCAGGTGCCATTGCTTTTGCTTCTACCGGACCAAAATTTTTCCAGAAGTCCCTAATTGATTTCAATGATGTTAACCCCTGGTTTCGCATTCCAAACAGCATCGCAAACTCCTCAATTCTTCAAATTCTCGCAGAAGAAGATCGCCCGCGAAATCTTCACATCCTTGATATTGGAGTCTCTCATGGTGTTCAGTGGCCAACACTCCTAGAGGAATTGACTCGTCGATTTGGTGGGCCACCTCCACTTGTTCGCCTCACTGTTGTCACTCCCACCATCGGCCTTAATCAAACAAGCGATATTCCATTTGCAAATGGTCCACCCGGGTACAATTATTCCTCACGGCTCTTGGGGTTTGCCAAGGCCATGAACATCAATTTACAGATTAATAGGCTTGACAACCACCCACTAGAGAATTTGAATCCCCAAGTTATTAACTCCTCCAATGACGAAACATTAGTCATTTGTGCTCAGTTTAGACTCCACAATCTGAATCACCACACCCCAGACACAAGAACTGAGTTCTTGAGAGCATTGAGGAGTTTGGAGCCAAAAGGCATGATTTTGAGCGAAAACAACATGGATTGTAGCTGCAACAACTGTGGGGACTTTGCAACAGGATTCTCGAGGAGAGTGGAGTACTTATGGAGGTTCCTAGACTCAACAAGTGTAGCGTTTAAAGGGCGTGAGAGTGAAGAAAGAAGGATGATGGAAGGAGAGGCCGCCAAGGCATTGACAAACACTGGTGAGATGAATGAGAGGAAAGAGAAGTGGTGTGAAAGAATGAGAGGTGTTGGGTTTGTTAGGGAGCTGCTTGGAGAGGATGCCCTTGACGGAGCTAGAGCATTATTGAGGAAGTATGATAGTCACTGGGAGATGAAAGTCGAAGAGAAAGATGGGTGTGTGGAATTGTGGTGGAAATGGCAACCTGTTTCCTTTTGTTCGCTATGGAAGTTAGATACCAAAGCAAATGGCAGTTAAAAACAGTTATTGCGATGTGTTTGTTCTCTTTCCTTTTCTTTGTGTAAATTTGACCAGAGGTTTGAGCTATAAATATTAAGGCTACTTGTCATCCTTGTGTTCTTGTTACCTGTTTTGTTTGTGTTCTGCAACCTTCCAACAGAGAGCAACACTTCGTTCATGGCTCAGCTGCAAATTTCATATCCAACTGCCCGATATAACAATTTGAGTTCATAGTTTTTATGACATATACTAAATCACATAACACCATATCCAGCGCAAATAACATGAAAACTAGCATGCTTGCACAATCTAGTGTGTAAATGTGTTGGCTGGCTACCCACTACCACCTTCTTTACCCTTTTTTTTTTTTACCTTCCTTACACAGCCCTTCACCCGACCTACTCCCCTCGACGTGGGTGATGTGAAACAGGGAGCCAAAGAGCGAGTGAATGGCAATCTCGCCTACAATCGAGTAAAAGCTCAGGATAACCCAGACAGACGACTAACCTCAATGGGAAGTGGGGGAAATCTCCTCCACAAGCGACATCAGTAAGGCAATAACCCGTATCTATGCCATAGCCAGTCCACCGATCATCGGTAAGCACACACACACGTTATAGATGTTGCAACGGGCAAAACCTTCAAATAACTTTCCAGAGAAGGCCAAAAAGCAATGAACTCAAACCAATCTGCTCAGGGAAGCATCAAGATTCTGGAGAAATCAGGATAACTCTGGACAATATGTAAAATAAATATATAATATATACACCAAATTTCATTTTCCAATCAAGTCAAATACTTCTCAACGAACATCACTGAGAAAATTTGTTGCATCTCCTTTTGACACAAAGGAGCCGTAGCATTCCTGTTGCTACTGCTTCATCTATAACTGTTGAAGACCATACATGTTTTCTACTGCTTTACCAAACATGTGAACACCTTGACCGCAAACAACTACTCAAGGAAATTGTAATTTTTCTGTTCCTCAAGAATCATAAATCCTTACCGAATTCTGGATAGTCTGCCTACACACAGGACACGTTGGTGCTTCCTCACATTCAACTGATTGAGCACAGCGTTGGCAACACACCAGATGCCCACATGGAATGAATGCAGACCGCCTTCTCCTCACTAGGCAGATCACACACAACTCTCCAGCTTGAACATCTCCAGTTTCCTCATCCTCTGCTACAATCTGAGAGTCGGCCTCATTGTTAGCGGCAGCATTTTGTTGCTGGACCTGCCTCAGTTATCTCCATGCTTTCCATCTATTCCAGTTCCTGAACAAATTAATGTGATTCTGATTAAGGCACTTAAAATCTTGATCAAGGGTGATGCTATTTCTAACCTCTTAAACTTTGATGGCCATTAAGACAATACGTCAAAAGTAATTGAGCCAATTGAGTTCTAGTGAATTTTAAAATTTTAATGCATGCCATTCACCCCTTGAAAGGATTATTTAAATTGGTCTACTTTGATTAATTCACAGCTTTTCAATGAACTAAATCATTTGCCTGGATTTATCAGTTCCATTCTGCCTGAAATATCCACCAGATATATCCACTACCACTGTTATAACCTCAATAAGAGCCACAAATGAAATAACAACTGTTCCAGAACCTCACATTTCACCTCAACTATTTGAGGCTGAATTTCACTAGTTGGAGAGCCAGTGCAAGAAAGAAGCATTTTCAATTTTTCAAGAGTCTGATTAGGAGAAAAAGGAAAATATTGGGAATATTGATTCCCTCATAGCTTGGAGTCCCAAAAAATGACCACCCAAATTGTCACTCCAAGAAAATAGAGCATATAAAATACAAGACAGGCAATGCCATCAAAGGAGTAAATTGATCTGGAATCTCTATTTGCCAATTGTCTTCATGCTAAAACTCTTTTTCTCTAAATTTTCTTCTTATTACAAGCCCCTTCCCTATGTATGTGATTTTTATTTCATAATTAATGAACTAGATGGTGTTGGAGTTTTACACATTTTTCTTCTTTTTTTTTTTTTATGTTTTGAAAAAACATAAAATAGCATAACCATAAAAAACACTTTTGATAACCCATATAAACCAGTTATTGTCCTCGATTTAGATTAAAGCAAAATTTCACTTATAATTTTATACTGTTTTTGTCATAAAATAGAACTGTCAACAAACAAAAATTTCATCAAAACCCAATGCAAGTAAATGATTTTGATCTCCTTTCATATTCTTCATCCACCTATTTGTTTCATGTTTCAGCATTCTCTCTTCACAACCAAGTGAAGCTCCAATCAAAAAAATACTGAGATAATACAAGGCTACATAGCTTAGTAATAGTACCTGACTGCAGCATAGCCAAGGATGCCTACTGCCAGTGAACCAAGAACAACTCCACTCCAAAGGAAAACTTTTGTCTTGAAGGCAAGTTCCACCACCATCTGATCCTTAGTCATGACAGACCTATAAAAGTACCAAATATATCTCAGAAGTAGTTGATGTAATGAGTCACAATAGCACTAAATGAAATCCTCTTCAACAAAAAGATCATAATTCCGGGTGGCACACAAGCGGATAGTGATTGAATATATATAAAAGCAGAGCTAGTAAGGTGTTCAGTTGTTACACCCTTATTACTCATCCTTCACAAAGACCAAATGTCATATTTTTTGACCTTTTAGAAGGATTAGAAAATTTGTAGATTTAAGCACAACTCCAACTTTGTAATCTAAGGAAATACTTCTATAACAAACTTCCTTACAAAAAATAGGGAAGATCCTTGCATGATCTGATCTCAGGAGTTTCATTTTTCAAACTGCAAATGCCAACTGTGGAAGGATTTTCTCTTCATCCAGCAGTCCAACCTTTGATAACAAACAAATACTACATCAATAATCTTGGGTAGAATCATCATATAACAAAACCCATGTACATACAACTAAAGAAGTAGGAAGAAAGAAGAATGTTCAGAATCTAATTTTTTTTTACACACAAAGAAACCCAGTCATGACTCATAATTTTGAACCCACAGGATATTCGAGACCAAAAAGTGCCCGGAGGAAAGTATAAGGAGTAGCATTAATGGGCTGCAAGTGGTGATAAACTGTTGTAAGCGGTAGTGGTTGTATTGAGCCATCCAAGTTCACAATCACATAATCAGATTGCGGCCACCAACCACCTTCAACAAGAATAAATGGAACCTGTGGAGAAAACGAGAAAAACAGATAACCACCTCAGAGTCAACATGATTGACACTCAGAAACAATAAGTATATATTGTAGTAATAGGTCAAAAGAACAAGTAGCAATGACGTTTCCCCTACACAATAATTTCCAACTTCTGAAATCTCAATATGGAGATAACTAAAGTACATGGACATGATTCAAGAATTCTCCATCTCAACCCCAAGCCTTCCCTTATAACTTCTTGCAAAATCAAAAACCTCAATACGATCATTGATATGGATATTTAAACTGTAAAATCTTAACCACCTCATGTGCATTTAGCATTGAGTTCAGGCCGTTTAGCAGTAGCTACTTGTGCTTGAGTAAAGCACTTACAGAGCCACTAATATGTTTAATTTTTCAGCACCTATTAGGGTATCGACCGGCTTTAAACTGATACACATGCTTCAACCTGGATTCTTTGCTAAGACTTCTTCACCAAGCCACATACGAGGCTTCAAGTCATACACGCCAATATGTCCTATACGGGACCTATTCAAATGTTTCTTCAAAGCATTTTGTCAGTCCCTATCCCATATAGCCTCAAGGGTTTCACCCTTTCCATGCAGAAGTCCTAACCTCAGTCCATGCACAAAGCCACATCATTTATAACAATTTTAAAGAATACTATGGAGAAAAAAAGTAGGGTCTGATGAACCCTCCATACCCCTCAAAAAATCACAAAAAAATATGAACAAATTTTCTTCACCGCACAGGACTGCCGCCAGTAGTTACTTATTGCCAACTCAATAAGTTAAACAAGACATTGATGAGAATAGAGCTTTCACTTAATGTGCATAAATGCACTTGCAACCTGATAGCTCACTAACCAATAATGTGCCGTACATTGCATTTTGAATTCATAGTTCAAACATCACCTTCAAATTTGTTTGATAGCGGCAGGAACATCCATTTTATTGCAGTAGAATATTGTATTACTTGTTGCAGCCTATGATAAAAAACTGTTAATGCATAAGAGTGATTATGGATTTAACAATCTTTTTATTGAAACAGAGGCCTCATACTGACCATAGAGCTTTCACTTTAGAATTGAAAGATTACTCAATCAACAATCATTGATCAAGATATCTATGTTACATAGTATTAAATCTGCAAGAAATATTGTCTCATGCATGTGAACCCTGAATACAGAATATTACTTTCAATAGAACTCTGCAGTAATGCCATGCGCATGTAACCCTCTAATGACCCCACAGTGATAGAAACCTCGTGCACAGGATTGACCATATAGCATGTCTTGAGTGGAGATTAATAGTTTTAAAAGCTAATAGGAAAGAGAAAAGACTAGATTTTATCAAAGACATACCGTTCTTAAAGAGGAAGACTCCTGCTCTTTCCAGGATCTCCCAAATAAAGAGCGTAGATCAGAAGTCCATCCAAAAAAGCCCCTCCACTCGTTGTATATAAACTACGTCACATAAACCACAATGTCAAACGAAAGTCCCTACAAAGTTAGACTAAGAAGAACATAGCATCTAAACAAGAAGTCATAAAGTCGTAAAATTCTTTTTTTGGCAAATCATTTACATTCTGTCTCATGACTTACTCAGGAATGGAGACTTCATTAAACAGAAATTTAACATTTTTGTCATCTGCACCAAGATAAATACGTCTATTCAGCTCGCATGGATGAAACCTTAAGAGCAACTCTGAGGGGAGTTGCCAAAAATGGGGTGCCAAATGTCATTTTACAACCTTGAACAGTGTTTTGGCATTCCTGAACAGTGTTTATGCTCCAATGGTAGGTAGGGGTGCAACTCGGGTTGGACCATCAACCATAGGTATATAATCTTCAACCCTAACCCTAACCCTAACTCTACCTCGGGTTGGAGAACTCAACCTGAGCACTGCCCGAATTTAATTCAGGCGGGCTCAGTTTAAATTCGGGTTAATGATTTCGGGCTGATTTCGAGTTACTTTACGGGTTCAATTCGGGTAGAACTCAAAATAAGCTTGTTGTTCAAAACCTAATACATATATTACATAATATTCATCTAAATTAACAACCAATAACTTCAATTAAGTTTTTAACGAGAGAGGCTGACAGAACGAGAGAGGCAAAGAGAACGATAGAATAAAAATTAAAAACCAGTGCTAATGCTTTATATATATATATATATATATAATTAAACTCGGATTCACGAGACCTTAACTCGGGCCCAACCCAAATTGAATTCGGGTTGGGGTTATTTAACCCAAGCCCAACCCAAATATTAAAAACTCTTGCCCAAACCCTAATTTTTTCGAGTTGGGCTCGGGTTGATATCGGGTTGTCCAACCCAAGTTGCACCCCTAATGGTAGGTGCCAAAATGGGGTGCCATTTTAATATTTTAATATTTTTTATTAAAAAATATAATTAAATTTAACAATTATATTTCAATGGGTATAGTTTCATATCGATCGCAATTTAACGGATATATTTTTATAATAAAAATTTAAAAATTAAAAATTAATGATGTAATATGACAATACAAAATAATTAATCGTGTAATATAACAATACAAAATAATTAAATAGTGTAATATGAAAATACAAAGAAATTAATGGTGTAATATGACAATACAAAATAAGTTTGGGGTAGAATGTATCATTTGTCCTCAAATAAATAGTAGGCACCGATTTTCCACACCGGACAAACCCTTCCCCTTCCCTTTCTGCTTTTCCTAAACCAAATCACCCAAAATACCAGTGAGGCAAGACGATTTTCAGGCAATATACAGTAAGACAAACATATATCAGTGAGGCAAGACGATTTTCAGGCAAGTAGATACCTCCTTCCCCTTTCTCTTTCTCTGAACAATAGACTCAACCGCTTTTTGCAACCTCTCCCATTCTCTCTCCAAAGTTGGCAAATTTACCACCCCAAACCCATAGTTACCATTTTGCCAACCCAGATGTCACCCCCATTGGAGTGAATTTTTTTAATTTTGGGGTGGCATTTTGGCGGTTAAGGGTTTGCCACCCCAAATAGCACTCCCATTGGAGTTGCCCTAACTTTAAGATAAATAGATAATAAGCAAAATCTCACAATTCAGATCCACAGACTTCAATTAAGAACCAATTTGCTGGATAATTTTGAGTACCATGATTAAGCAAGGAATTATAGAGAAGATAATGAAAGCAATGAAATCTCAGCTATTAGGAATCATCAACACTAAATAGTAAAATGACTACAACAAAAAGAGCAAATATATAACTGTGCATATTGAGAAAACAAAGTAACAACATAGAAAGTATTTATACCGTTTGCGTTCTCAGCAAGACAACGCCTTTCTCACCAGACTCGTGACAGATGAGCACATTAGGCCTCAATCTCTTCCAAATGCCATCAAGAGCCGATTTCGCTTCGACAACGCCTCGAACGATCACCAGTTTTTCACCGTCAGATGGGTCCGAACTGTCGGCGTCATCACCGGACGAAGAGATGATGGAACGAAGGTCCGACACGAGAACGGAAGGGGCGTCTCGGATTTTGTGGAGGGCAGCGGAGTTGGCGGTGAACTTGAGGATGCTCCGAACGGCTACGTAGGCAAGGGCTATGCCGAGAACTGCACCGTCGGTGGCTAGAGCTGGTTGCGATAGGACTGCCGCCGCAGCTTGATTGTGTACGGACATTGTTGGTTCGAGCTGTGGGTGCGTGCGTGTGTGCTTTTTCAGATCTAATTGAGTAGGTGACAAGAGATTCTAGAGAGAGAAACAGAGAACAGGGGGTAAGGATGAGTGCACGTTGCCGATCGATGAGAGGAGCGTCTCCGGGATCGCGTGCGGGCAAAGCAAAAATTTTAAAAATTATGAGAACGGAAATGCCCGGAGAATATACTTATTTTTTATTTTATTTTCATTTTCAAAATTTTCTAATTAAAATTCACCCTTCCAATTTAGAAAAAACAGAAGAATATTTAGGATTTGATTTAACTGTTTGTATGCAATTTATACTCTCGTCTAAATCCATCTAATTAAATTCAAAGATTTACATCCCATCCCACCCAAAACTCAAATCCCGCCCAAACTCATACACATCTGGCACGTACAGCTCCCATCAACAGTCAGTATCATGCTGCACGTCACCCCACTCTCTCCTTCTCTCTCACTTTCTCACCTCTCGCTCCTCAGTCGGAAGAAGACCCAGGCAGCCAAACCTCCTATCTCTTTATGTCTCCTCCTCGATCGCTCATCTGCCATGGACCAGGTACCCCTCTCTCTCTCTCTCTCTCTCTCTCTCTCTCTCTCTCTCTCTTTCTCACAAATCACGCGTGATAGAATATTTTTAAGTGTTCCAAGATGAAGACACGTGTTTTCGGCATTAATAAATTTTTTTTCTATAAACACGACACGTACCCGTCGGATCACAAGTCCCTGTTCCTCCGAGATATTGTTCATAGGGATCAATGACACCTAATACGTTACGTACCGACACGTATTCCTCGGGGTCGGATAGGGTACATCGATTCTTACATGTACCAATTCTCTCGGTACTGAGATGTACCCGTCTAAGATAACGTTCTCTGTTCCTGCAGAGGCTAAGATTAGTCATCATGACCTCGTCTTACACAATTGGTGTAAGAAGGCAGGGGACATAGCCAATGGGGAATGGACGCAAAACATATTGTGTCACATCAGAGACAAAAAGATCGGATGTCCTTACTGACACACGACTTGGGAAAGCAAGCATTTAATTATACCATTCCCTTGATGAGACAGCATTTAATGCGGTAAGACTCGAAAGTGAAAGGTAATAAATGTCCCTAAGGCTGAACATTTATTACATCCTTGCCGAAAAGAGCTCATTAAACAGTCGGCAGGTCGATGACACAGCCCTGGTTGCTCGGGATCCCTAGCAATTAAAAGAGAAGACATTCTTCATAGGAATCAGTGCACACGTTGCCTGTATTTAATGGTCACCTACTGACCACACTGACAGCAATCATGAGTTTTTGAGGTATAAACACTCCTCACAAAAGGCAAGATAGGGAGGGAAATAAAGAACGTGAAACCTTTTCTTAAAAATATACTCAGTGTTTTCTTTTTCCTCTCTCTCAAAAACTGACTTGATCGTCGGAGGGGATACGCCGAAAAACACTCCGGCGCCCTTCTAACTTGTCTTTCTTTGTTCTAGGAACCTTCCTCAACCTTACTGGATCGTTCCGTTGATCCACGAGAGTCTCCCATTATCGTTCTAGGCTACCACTGGACCTCACAAACTGTTCCAAGCAGTAGGGTTGATCATTCGACTGACTCACTCGAGTTCACCAAAAGAGATATCTGTTCTCGTGTTTATATTATGCAATATCCGACAAGCACAACGCACACCCAGAAGAACACACATACCAGCACAGTTGCATACTCTCTGCGTCTCTCTGTCTCACGACTCACACACACATTGTTCTGTCTCGTAACTCACACACACAAACACCCGCCCTCACCAAAAACCATTGCAGGTTTCGCTCTTTGAGTCTCTTTCTCACTGTCTCTCCTTCTCTACGCTTTCATATATCTCTGTCATCATCTCTCTATTGTACAATGACTCCCTCTTTTTCTGTCTTTCTCTCCCTCTCTCTCACCAGCCCCACTCCACATGCCCACAACCCCAATACCTTCATCTCTGATTTTCACACAAACACGGACTCCATTTTTGTATGCAAACCTAGATCCAGACCCCACCCACCAGTTGGGTAGCTAAAGAACAACTACATATTTTTGACTTGTTCTTTGTGATGAACTTTTTGTGCCACCGATTGGGTAGTCAAAAAAATCTGTGACGATTTTTTGACGCCACTAAATATTTGATGAAATTTCTCAAAGTGCCGTGAACAATCACAACAACCACTACAACCAATATCCACATAGCACCTGTACGTCATATGTAGCAGACATAAAGCACCTTTTTTTTTGGTTTTTTTTTCTAGAGTCTATTTTTATTGTACAATGACATATCAGCTGATAGCTTCACTTTGGTAAAAACATAACAACTGATAGGTGTGTAGAATAATTTGATGAAACAGGATAAACATCCATTAGTGCTGGACATGTTCGAGCAGATAACAAATGCTTCCAAAGGGAATCAAATTCTAATGTTTCTCGACTACAATGGCACACTTTCCCAGATCGAGCTTTCATGGATAAAAAGGTGTTTGATCTTATTCCATAGTTATATTTTTTTAAAGTAATGTTTTGAAATTTAAAAATCTGACTTAATTTTTTTTTATGTATCGTGTTACTAAAATTCCTTTCTTCTCTTTCTCATATGAGAAAACTTGCTAGATATTTTTTGAGTGCTATAGTGAGAGGAAGGTGCAGAGACAAGGTACATTTTTTTTCTTGTCTTTTGCTTGGAATAATTGTTGTTTATGATTGGTATACAACTTTGTATGATTAATGGAATTGTACTATGCTGGAAGCCGTGGCACGGACATAAAAGGACCATCAAAAGGTTCCAAAAATGAGAAAGTGAGTTAGTTGTATTTTCATTGTCACAACATCTTAATCTATTCTTGATTATTAAGTTAATTGGTACTCCACATGATTATTAATAGTGATTTGTTTAAATTTTTGTAATGTTTCATATTAATAATTCTCAGGATACCCATGTTGTGCTCTTTCAACCAGCCGGTGAATTCCTTCCCACGATCGATGAGGTTATTCTTCACTCTTCATCTTATTGAGTCAATCAAAATAATACATTTTACATTTGGAGATCTAAAATAGTATTCTCCAAAATTTCAACTTTCAGGTGTACCAAGCTTTGTTAGAGACAACCAAATCTACTCTTGGTGCTAAAGATGGAGAATGACAAGTTTTGTGTATCCGTTCATTTACGTTGTGTTGATGAGTTGGTATGATCTCTCTTCTCTCTCTCTCCTTTTAAAAAAAATGGAAAAAAATTTCTAGACCCATTCACTATTTAGTATTTATATATAGCAAATATAAACTACTCCATAACTGAAAGTACTTTGTAATATCAAAAATTGATTATTTTTAATTATGCAATTTATAATGAAAGTGAACAGAGAAAAAATAAACGATATGGGAGAAAGCAGAGAGAGATAGATGTGGATTACGGGAGTTGATTATCATTGGAAAATGTGTTAGATGAGTTAATATTTTTGAGAAAAAAAATTTGGAATGAATTTTATACCATTTGTTCAAAGTAGTTGAAAATTGAATCAATCTTGATCTTTGTTATACTTTTATAAGTTTAGAATTCAACTTACTAGCTGTAATATTAGATAGATAGTGTATTAATTAGTATTCTAAATATTTTAATCCATTCATGATATACATGGTTCATTGTCTACTTTTATACCAGGACCAAGAATGGTTAAAAAGTAATTGTTTATTTAATTTAATGTATCCGAATAAACTAGAGGTTGGGGCAGTATGGATTGTTTATTTGCAATCCAGTTCAAGCTATCTCAAACCAAGGACTAATTTCATTACCTTCAGTGTGGACAATAAGGATGAGAGAATTTGACTTTTATTGTCTTTCATGATGGGAGTTAGCTCAACCTGTAATGCTAGAGAATCAGAGAGATCATCTTTTTGCTAAATAAACTGGCAACTCTGATGTTTTAGTCTTTGGGCTGATATTATTTTATAAATTTACTTTTATGTATAATGGTTTTTCCAACTCTTTGATTTTGTTTCAATATAGGAATCAGTGAATGAGTTTCATGTGGTATATGTTTTTGTGATCTTGATAGCTAAAGATTTTTTTTTGGTTTGGCTTAAATGTGTTCTCAAGTGATAATCTTTTTTGTTTTGGTCTTACCTATAACTTTCATCATTGTGTTTTTCAGTTCACTACGTACCCATGTTACTTGATGGAGCCAAGTTTATTACAACGAGAAGCAGAGATAAACCTTCCACTTTCAAGCTTTGTCGTGATCAGTGAATTCATGAACTTTGAGCAAATTTTTTGCTTATAAAATTGTGTAAATATAATCGGTTGACTAATTTTACATTAGTTACAATTCAATGCTTTTTAATTGAGCATCTCACTCTTATTCAATTGCAATTTTTTCTTAATATAAGACTACCAAAATTAAAGTCTACCATATTTCAAGTAAAGTCTACTGAGGTTTTTGTTTACGCCATGAGGTTTGCTTAATGAGGTTTTTGTTTCTGCCACTTCTGTTAGTTGACAATTTATGGTGTTTGTGGTCATTCGTTCATTGTTTGTGCAATTTGGAATGGTGTTTTCTAGCATGGAATTCTTGCCTAAATCGGTAACTGCCTAGCCTCTTTCCCCATTCCTAAATTGAGAGCATGGAATTCCTTTCGATTATATATTGAACAAATACCACATCTTTGGTTATTCACATGGTTAGTTTGATGAAACTTCTCATGGAAACATGGTTATTTGGATTGAATGGTTATTTGGTTAGTTTGTGCAATTTAAGTTTGAAATAACAACTATTTTTGCTGGGTGACATTGTATAGTGAAGGTGCGGTGGTGGAGCTATTGATTGTGGTAGTGTGGATTAAGTATTGTGAATGCAAGGATTCAACGGCTTGAAATTTTTGATTTTGTTAGTATTACACTCAATTTGGGGTTACATGAGTAGCTCGGGACTGCAAATATAATTGTGAAAGTTGTTAGTGTTTAATTTGGGTGTTAATGAGGTTTTTAATTACATAGAGTTGCAATATAGTTTTTAGTGTTTTTGATTTAATGTTGTGTTATATTCACGCAATAAGATTTGTAGGATTATCATAATTGAGATTATGCGTTAATTGATTGAAATTGTATGTTGGAATTTTGTTGGGTGATTGATTGCGATTAATATTATGTGATTGAAAAAAATATATCATGCACCTTGATCAAGTTAATGGTAACTTCTGATAATTCACAAGTTTTGGCTACTTTTTTGATTTTACATTTTTTATCTTTTATTCAATGTTAATTTTTTATTTGATTATTTTTGGTTGAATTGGGTGATGGAGTGGTGTGCGTGAATGTTGTAGACAATGCAGCGGTTATGGGTTATGAAGGCGTTGTGAGATGTTAGCAGTGTAAGAGAAAGTTAAAAGAAAGAAATGGAGTGGTATAGGTATGCTTCTACGCTGGTGTGTTCATTGCCCATGTATCATTAATGGGTTTTGGATCTTTCATTGCTCAATTGACTTTGTTGGTTATTTGTTTTATATTTATTTTGCTTTTTGGATACATTATGAAAAGTGTTGACACGTGATAGGATAAAAAAGCAAAATCAAATTGTAGGATGTTGCATTGGAAGAATTAACAACAACTGAAATCAAACGTTGAGGTTGCCTCGGGTAGGATTTTCATTTTCAACTTGCATGGTTATGATTTTCTTAGTTTAATTACACAAGCTTTGTGAGAAAAGAATAAAGGCTTAATGATGCAGACCAGAACCTGCAAGGATTAGGATAGTCCCAGAATGTTTGGAAAAAGAAGAAGATATAAATACTTGCCTAGCTAAATATCGTCATACTTAGGGCAAGTTAAATGGGAGATACTACTTGCTTTGTTTAGTTGTATAATGTCTTCTTGATACCCATAGAGATCTTACATAGAAATGGATTGTTGGCTCGGCCTAGTATTGGAATAGTATAATGTGTCATTTCATTGATTTTGTTCTCTATGCGAATCTTTTTAATCAGTTGACACGATTTTCATGGAGTAAGATGAATTTGAAGAGCGCTTAAAGTAATTAAGGGTAACTCTTTCTATGATACAACCCTTATTGCTAAGACTTTGATTTTGTTTGAGAGAATTATGAAGTTATAATAAACACAAATCTCTTCCCTTTCATTCCCTCTGACTTTTGTCAAGATCAAGCAATTTGTGCAGATTGATGGTTAACATTGACATTGGAATATGTGAAATTTTAACCATGTTGATCTTTCTCAATTCTTTCACTACTTAGAACAGAGGCGTATCACTTATTACAAAGCAGAATAGAGTACCCCGTATCTCTCACGTCACTGCCCAGCCACCATTGCCTCCACCCATTGCAGTAAACTGCCAATGTCTCCCGACTCCATCAACTGTCATGTAACTTTCTCCGAATCCAAATCCAAATCTTAATCCTAATTGTATTGTTTAGATTGATTATCTTGGGGATGTGTGTGCATATGTTTTTGTTAGTTGTGGCTATGGTTTTTGCTCCTACAATGAATTAAAGAGGTGAGGTTTGTTTGCTTGAACATAATTTTGGGCATGTGTTTTAGCTTTTAGTGATTATTGTTTGGCCACAGTCAACAACTCAAACGAGAATGATTTCCTTTGTTTTGAACGTGAATGAATATGAACATATAGTAATGAAATATTGTTGCCAAGGAAATCAATGCATATCAGGCATATTACTGGTATTAATTTTGATATATTCGACACACCAGGGATTGACAACGAACTATTCACATTAGTTCTTTCAATCACAAAATTTTGAGTTGTCATTTTTCTCTCAATTTAAAACTCACTTTTTCATAAAATTTTGATGCATTTTTTTTTATTCTGTCAAGGTGTTTTGAATCTTTGAATGATTGATAGAATTTTGATGCACTTTAGTTTTAAATGATTGATAGAAATGACTGGTCTTTGAATGATTGATAAAATTTTGTATGCATTTTGATACAACTGATGCTCAATTTTCTTTGTTGTACAATGCCTTAAGGTTCAAATTATTAATAGTATATTTATATTATATAAAAATTATTTAATATATACAAATATATTGTAAATCGGTAAAAAAATAATATTGGGCCAAAAAAAAAAAGTATAGAAGTGTGAAGAGAAAGTTTCAAGATAAAAAAAGGGAAAGAAAGCCATTGAAATGCAAGGCGGGTGTAATTATTCATAAAAAATATTATTTTATTTTTGTGCATTGGCTAACTAAGAAATTATATATATACATATATATATATATATAAGGATAAAAATAATTAAAGAAGACTAATATGTCTCTAATAAAAGTATTGCCCTAAAGACCTATTAGAACTTTTATACATATGTTTTAAATATGGTAGTATTATTAAATAGGTCAAATTCTTCATATATGTGTGTGTGTGTGTGTGTATCGATATATTTAGGTTTGATATGATCTTTTAGTGAGAAGGTTTGTGAAGACATCTATTCAGTGAAAAAAAAAACGAGAGTCAGAGAGAGAAGGAAAGAGGAGGAAAGAAAGAAAAAGCTTGAATCCATTAAATGTATGAATTTATTACTTAATTTATGGGTTTTATATTTTATTCAATTACATGATATTAAGTTTATCACAAATAGTAATATATATATATGTTTATGGTGAAAATATTAATAAATAGATAAATGAGTTTCATTATAAATGTTAATTTTGAAATAATTTGTTGAAATTAAGTTGGTAGAATTTGATCAATATGTTAAGGAGAAAAAATAACCAAAAAAAAAAAAGGGGAGAAGGAAGTTTCAGGTTTTGTCGTAGGTAAAAAGAACATAGGAAATTTGAAATTATAAAAAGCTCTCTTTTAGTTTTAAAGAGTTTTACTTTGACCTCTATATTTTTGTAAATTTAATTTTAACCACTGTTTTACTTGGTAAATTGGAAGAATAGAATTTTGAAAAATTTATGACAGTCCCGAAAACAAAAAATTTTATTCTTTAAAGAAATTACACTTTGACTCCAAAAGTTTTAAAATTTATGATTTGACCTCAAAACTTTAAAAAAAAATTTAAACAGCCCATAATACTTCTATATCATATTACCTCGTATTAGAAAAGATATTTCTATGTAAATGATATATAAAATATATATCAATGGGTATGAAGTACGTAAAATAAATATAGAATCGCACAATGACGAAATTAGGAATATAGATTGATCGATATATGTTTTTTTGGATTAGGTAATAAAAAATGCTTTGAATTGGATTTTGAAAATTAAGGTGAATAGTTTACTATTTCTTTTGAAAGGATTTTTTTATATTAAATTTGTACGTGTGAATTTTTCATATATATGATATATGTGTTGATATTTGGGGTTACAATTAAATATTTTGTAATTGTGAACTGTTATACATGTGAATTTTGAAAACTTGTGGGATGATTTTATATCATTACTTTGGTCATGGAAGAGAAATTTTATGTACGTTGAAAGTAAAACTACAATTTTGGCATGTGTGAAAATCATGTTTATAAGACGGAGACTGGGGTTATCAGGTCTAAGTGATAATAAGAGACTAGATTAGTCATTAGACTAGTGATGCTAAAAAACTGAGCCACTTATCAAGTTAGTGATAACAAAAGACAGGGTTAGTTATCAGGCTAGTAATAACAAAAGAGACTAAACCAGTTACCAGGTTAGTAGCAACAAGAAATTGGACCAGTTACTAAGCTAGTGGTAATAAAAATGATTTGACAAATATATTTGGATTTGAATGTGTGTGTGTGAGTGTTTTAGGTTATGAATGTTTTTTCATTTATAAAGTTTTTTTGTGATCATAAAATTATTTTGTTTAAATGATTATGTGAAATGAGTTGGGGTACAATTTGTTGTACTTGTGTATGTATAAAGTTTTTTTTTGTATATAAATTATAGAATTTATTTTCACATCTCATTAGAGGTGGTTGCTATTCATGAGTCATTGTGCTCATCCAAACATTTAACATTTTTCAAGAGAGAATCAGGGTGAGGAGTAAGTCTACAGATAGACAAGGGATTAGAGAAATTGAAAATTTATTTTATTGTAGGTCTTCAGGAATAAAAATGTTTTATGATTTTGAGACAAATGTTTAATTGTTTTGAGAACAATATTACTTATATTTAAAGTAATAAACTTTATAGTTTAATTATTGTTTTACTTGAGTTTAATAATGATATTGATGGTGTATAATTTATTTCTCTAATATTCATTAGGTCAGTGAAATAAATTATTTTATTATTTATCTTTTACTGTATTTTATATTTATTATGTATATAATTATTTTGTTAAGACTTTGATGATCGGTCTGTCACTCACTCTATGTGATCCGGGATGAGAGTGTGACAGTGGGATTAAACTTTCACATGCCTATAAAAGGCGGTACTCCGAAGTCAATCAGCTCCGGTCAGCCTTTTGACGGCTTTGGTTTGAGGCTGTCAGCTGAAAATTTATTTAATTGTGGTGAGTACATCTGGCAGTAAAGGATTAGGGATTTATTATCAAAATACAATTGTTTAGAAACTTTAATATCAAAATATAATATTTTTGTAGTTATTTATCAGGTAATTTTTAAAAGTGAATTCAATAATTTTGTTTTTGTTAAAAAGCGGATTTAACAACTCTACAGTAAAAAAAATTTAGGCAATAAAAAAAACGTATTTTGTAAACATATTTTATACGATTTTTTGTGAACAACGTGTTTATTAAACACGTTTTTTACGCTCTTTCACCTGACACCACCCCCAGCAGTAGACCCTTTTCTTCCAAACCCACCAACAAGATTTATTTTTTTCCTCTCATGACCCTCAAAACCCTCGTCATCATCTTCTTCTTCTACAACTTCGTCTTCCTCCTCCTCCAAGTCATCCTCTTTATCTTCCACCGTTTTCTTAGTGTACGCCTTGTTTTTCAATGTTGGTGATGGCCTTGTATTGTATCCATTTTTTCTAGGTTTCTCAGGATGGTTAAAAGAAGAAGGGAGAGATGTAAAAATTAAAGGTACAGTGGATCTGAATTATACAGGTTGTCATTAAGGAAGGTGAAGGCATGCCGAAAGAAAGGTGAAAAAAAGGTACAAGTGTTATTGGCCCAGTTGAAACACGTGAAAAACGTGGTTACTATCCACGCCTTTTAAAAAACATGGTTAATAATCACACTTTTAACGTGTTTCAGCTCGTTATGTTGGACCACGTTTTTTATTTAAAAATAGGATCGTTAATTCCGTTTATTAACAAAACGGGGTTGTTGAATACGTTTTTTAATAAAAATGGAATTATTGACTCTATTTTTAAAATATGTCATAGTTTGATAAATAAATTAAAAAATATCGTATTTTGGTATTAAAACTCCAAAATAACTGTGTTTTGGTAATAGANTTATATATATATATATATATATATATATAAGGATAAAAATAATTAAAGAAGACTAATATGTCTCTAATAAAAGTATTGCCCTAAAGACCTATTAGGACTTTTATACATATGTTTTAAATATGGTAGTATTATTGAATAGGTCAAATTCTTCATATATGTGTGTGTGTGTGTATCGATATATTTAGGTTTGATATGATTTTTTAGTGAGAAGGTTTGTGAAGACATCTATTCAGTGAAAAAAAAAACGAGAGTCAGAGAGAGAAGGAAAGAAAGAAAAAGCTTGAATCCATTAAATGTATGAATTTATTACTTAATTTATGGGTTTTGTATTTTATTCAATTACATGATATTAAGTTTATCATAAATAGTAATATATATATATATGTTTATGGTGAAAATATTAATAAATAGATAAATGAGTTTCATTATAGATATTAATTTTGAAGTAATTTGTTGAAATTAAGTTGGTAGAATTTGATCAATATGTTAAGGAGAAAAAATAACCAAAAAAAAAAGGGGGAGAAGGAAGTTTCAGGTTTTGTCGTAAGTAAGAAGAACATAGGAAATTTGAAATTATAGAAAGCTCTCTTTTAGTTTTAAAGAGTTTTACTTTGACCTCTATATTTTTGTAAATTTAATTTTAACCACTATTTTACTTGGCAAATTGGAAGAATAGAATTTTGAAAAATTTATGACAGTCTCGAAAACAAAAAATTTTATTTTTTAAAGAAATTACACTTTGACTCCAAAAGTTTTAAAATTTATGATTTGACCTCAAAACTTTAAAAAAAAAATTTAAACAGCCCATAATACTTCTATATCATATTACCTCGTGTTAGAAAAGATATTTCTATGTAAATGATATATAAAGTATATATCAATGGGTATGAAGTACGTAAAATAAATATAGAATCGTAAAATGACGAAATTAGGAATATGGATTGGTCGATATATGTTATTTTGGATTAGGTGGTGATTGTATTAAGGTTGATAAAAAATGCTTTGAATTGGATTTTGAAAATTAAGGTGAATAGTTTACTATTTCTTTTGAAAGGATTTTTCTATATTAAATTTGTGCGTGTGAATTTTTCATATATATGATATATGTGTTGATATTTGGGGTTACAATTAAATATTTTGTAATTGTGAACTGTTATACATGTGAATTTTGAAAACTTGTGGGATGATTTTATATCATTACTTTGGTCATGGAAGAGAAATTTTATGTACGTTGAAAGTAAAACTACAATTTTGGCATGTGTGAAAATCATGTTTATAAGACGGAGACTGGGGTTATCAGGTCTAAGTGATAATAAGAGACTAGATTAGTCATTAGACTAGTGATGCTAAAAAACTGAGCCACTTATCAAGTTAGTGATAACAAAAGACAGGGTTAGTTATCAGGCTAGTAATAACAAAAGAGACTAAACCAGTTACCAGGTTAGTAGCAACAAGAAATTGGACCAGTTACTAAGCTAGTGGTAATAAAAATGATTTGACAAATATATTTGGATTTGAATGTGTGTGTGTGAGTGTTTTAGGTTATGAATGTTTTTTCATTTATAAAGTTTTTTTGTGATCATAAAATTATTTTGTTTAAATGATTATGTGAAATGAGTTGGGGTACAATTTGTTGTACTTGTGTATGTATAAAGTTTTTTTTTGTATATAAATTATAGAATTTATTTTCACATCTCATTAGAGGTGGTTGCTATTCATGAGTCATTGTGCTCATCCAAACATTTAACATTTTTCAAGAGAGAATCAGGGTGAGGAGTAAGTCTACAGATAGACAAGGGATTAGAGAAATTGAAAATTTATTTTATTGTAGGTCTTCAGGAATAAAAATGTTTTATGATTTTGAGACAAATGTTTAATTGTTTTGAGAACAATATTACTTATATTTAAAGTAATAAACTTTATAGTTTAATTATTGTTTTACTTGAGTTTAATAATGATATTGATGGTGTATAATTTATTTCTCTAATATTCATTAGGTCAGTGAAATAAATTATTTTATTATTTATCTTTTACTGTATTTTATATTTATTATGTATATAATTATTTTGTTAAGACTTTGATGATCGGTCTGTCACTCACTCTATGTGATCCGGGATGAGAGTGTGACAGTGGGATTAAACTTTCACATGCCTATAAAAGGCGGTACTCCGAAGTCAATCAGCTCCGGTCAGCCTTTTGACGGCTTTGGTTTGAGGCTGTCAGCTGAAAATTTATTTAATTGTGGTGAGTACATCTGGCAGTAAAGGATTAGGGATTTATTATCAAAATACAATTGTTTAGAAACTTTAATATCAAAATATAATATTTTTGTAGTTATTTATCAGGTAATTTTTAAAAGTGAATTCAATAATTTTGTTTTTGTTAAAAAGCGGATTTAACAACTCTACAGTAAAAAAAATTTAGGCAATAAAAAAAACGTATTTTGTAAACATATTTTATACGATTTTTTGTGAACAACGTGTTTATTAAACACGTTTTTTACGCTCTTTCACCTGACACCACCCCCAGCAGTAGACCCTTTTCTTCCAAACCCACCAACAAGATTTATTTTTTTCCTCTCATGACCCTCAAAACCCTCGTCATCATCTTCTTCTTCTACAACTTCGTCTTCCTCCTCCTCCAAGTCATCCTCTTTATCTTCCACCGTTTTCTTAGTGTACGCCTTGTTTTTCAATGTTGGTGATGGCCTTGTATTGTATCCATTTTTTCTAGGTTTCTCAGGATGGTTAAAAGAAGAAGGGAGAGATGTAAAAATTAAAGGTACAGTGGATCTGAATTATACAGGTTGTCATTAAGGAAGGTGAAGGCATGCCGAAAGAAAGGTGAAAAAAAGGTACAAGTGTTATTGGCCCAGTTGAAACACGTGAAAAACGTGGTTACTATCCACGCCTTTTAAAAAACATGGTTAATAATCACACTTTTAACGTGTTTCAGCTCGTTATGTTGGACCACGTTTTTTATTTAAAAATAGGATCGTTAATTCCGTTTATTAACAAAGCGGGGTTGTTGAATACGTTTTTTAATAAAAATGGAATTATTGACTCTATTTTTAAAATATGTCATAGTTTGATAAATAAGTTAAAAAATATCGTATTTTGGTATTAAAACTCCAAAATAACTGTGTTTTGGTAATAGATTCAAAGTATTAGAATATTAGAGTTTAAAATTTAATGATTTGAAATTAAACACTAAAAACAAAAGATGAAATATTTTTTTCATCAATACTAGCTCGTTTTTCTTCTATCTTTCTCTTATATAATAAATTAAAAATAAATAATTTTTTTTAAAAAAATTAATATTAAAAAAACATTCTCATTTAATATATTCGCTTTAATTCTCAAATTACCTTAGAACCACCGCTAATGACGAGAGATAGAGAGAGAGGGCTGGGAGGACCGTGCGAGTTTCGGAGGATAACGAGAACAAGTTAATTTGAACAATTAGTGTGGATATTTCAGTAAACTCGAAATTGAGCTTTAGCCCCAGTTCAATGGCAAGTGGGTANTGTTTATGGTGAAAATATTAATAAATAGATAAATGAGTTTCATTATAGATATTAATTTTGAAGTAATTTGTTGAAATTAAGTTGGTAGAATTTGATCAATATGTTAAGGAGAAAAAATAACCAAAAAAAAAAGGGGGAGAAGGAAGTTTCAGGTTTTGTCGTAAGTAAGAAGAACATAGGAAATTTGAAATTATAGAAAGCTCTCTTTTAGTTTTAAAGAGTTTTACTTTGACCTCTATATTTTTGTAAATTTAATTTTAACCACTATTTTACTTGGCAAATTGGAAGAATAGAATTTTGAAAAATTTATGACAGTCTCGAAAACAAAAAATTTTATTTTTTAAAGAAATTACACTTTGACTCCAAAAGTTTTAAAATTTATGATTTGACCTCAAAACTTTAAAAAAAAAATTTAAACAGCCCATAATACTTCTATATCATATTACCTCGTGTTAGAAAAGATATTTCTATGTAAATGATATATAAAGTATATATCAATGGGTATGAAGTACGTAAAATAAATATAGAATCGTAAAATGACGAAATTAGGAATATGGATTGGTCGATATATGTTATTTTGGATTAGGTGGTGATTGTATTAAGGTTGATAAAAAATGCTTTGAATTGGATTTTGAAAATTAAGGTGAATAGTTTACTATTTCTTTTGAAAGGATTTTTCTATATTAAATTTGTGCGTGTGAATTTTTCATATATATGATATATGTGTTGATATTTGGGGTTACAATTAAATATTTTGTAATTATGAACTGTTATACATGTGAATTTTGAAAACTTGTGGGATGATTTTATATCATTACTTTGGTCATGAAAGAGAAATTTTATGTACGTTGGAAGTAAAACTACAATTTTGGCATGTGTGAAAATCATGTTTATGAGACGGAGACTGGGGTTATCAGGTCTAAGTGATAATAAGAGACTAGATTAGTCATTAGACTAGTGATGCTAAAAAACTGAGTCATTTATCAAACTAGTGATAACAAAAGACAGGGTTAGTCATCAGACTAGTAATAACAAGAGAGACTAAACCAGTTACCAGGCTAGTAGCAACAAGAAATTGGACCAGTTACCAAGCTAGTAGTAATAAACATGATTTGACAAATATATTTGGATTTGAATGTGTGTGTGTGAGTGTTTTAGGTTATGAATGTTTTTTCATTTATAAAGTTTTTTTGTGATCATAAAATTATTTTGTTTAAATGATTATGTGAAATGGGTTGGGGTACAATTTATTGTACTTGTGTATGTATAAAGTTTTTTTTTGTATATAAACTATATAATTTATTTTCACATCTCATTAGAGGTGGTTGCTATTCATGAGTCATTGTGCTCATCCAAACATTTAACATTTTTCAAGAGAGGATCAGGGTGAGGAGTAAGTCTACAGATAGACAAGGGATTAGAGAAATTGAAAATTTATTTTATTGTAAGTCTTCAAGAATAAAAATATTTTATGATTTTGAGACAAATGTTTAATTGTTTTGAGAACAGTATTACTTATATTTAGAGTAATAAACTTTATAGTTTAATTATTGTTTTACTTGAGTTTAATAATGATATTGGTGGTGTATAATTTATTTCTCTAATATTCATTAGGTCGGTGAAATGAATCNTATGTATAAAGTTTTTTTTTGTATATAAATTATAGAATTTATTTTCACATCTCATTAGAGGTGGTTGCTATTCATGAGTCATTGTGCTCATCCAAACATTTAACATTTTTCAAGAGAGAATCAGGGTGAGGAGTAAGTCTACAGATAGACAAGGGATTAGAGAAATTGAAAATTTATTTTATTGTAGGTCTTCAGGAATAAAAATGTTTTATGATTTTGAGACAAATGTTTAATTGTTTTGAGAACAATATTACTTATATTTAAAGTAATAAACTTTATAGTTTAATTATTGTTTTACTTGAGTTTAATAATGATATTGATGGTGTATAATTTATTTCTCTAATATTCATTAGGTCAGTGAAATAAATTATTTTATTATTTATCTTTTACTGTATTTTATATTTATTATGTATATAATTATTTTGTTAAGACTTTGATGATCGGTCTGTCACTCACTCTATGTGATCCGGGATGAGAGTGTGACAGTGGGATTAAACTTTCACATGCCTATAAAAGGCGGTACTCCGAAGTCAATCAGCTCCGGTCAGCCTTTTGACGGCTTTGGTTTGAGGCTGTCAGCTGAAAATTTATTTAATTGTGGTGAGTACATCTGGCAGTAAAGGATTAGGGATTTATTATCAAAATACAATTGTTTAGAAACTTTAATATCAAAATATAATATTTTTGTAGTTATTTATCAGGTAATTTTTAAAAGTGAATTCAATAATTTTGTTTTTGTTAAAAAGCGGATTTAACAACTCTACAGTAAAAAAAATTTAGGCAATAAAAAAAACGTATTTTGTAAACATATTTTATACGATTTTTTGTGAACAACGTGTTTATTAAACACGTTTTTTACGCTCTTTCACCTGACACCACCCCCAGCAGTAGACCCTTTTCTTCCAAACCCACCAACAAGATTTATTTTTTTCCTCTCATGACCCTCAAAACCCTCGTCATCATCTTCTTCTTCTACAACTTCGTCTTCCTCCTCCTCCAAGTCATCCTCTTTATCTTCCACCGTTTTCTTAGTGTACGCCTTGTTTTTCAATGTTGGTGATGGCCTTGTATTGTATCCATTTTTTCTAGGTTTCTCAGGATGGTTAAAAGAAGAAGGGAGAGATGTAAAAATTAAAGGTACAGTGGATCTGAATTATACAGGTTGTCATTAAGGAAGGTGAAGGCATGCCGAAAGAAAGGTGAAAAAAAGGTACAAGTGTTATTGGCCCAGTTGAAACACGTGAAAAACGTGGTTACTATCCACGCCTTTTAAAAAACATGGTTAATAATCACACTTTTAACGTGTTTCAGCTCGTTATGTTGGACCACGTTTTTTATTTAAAAATAGGATCGTTAATTCCGTTTATTAACAAAGCGGGGTTGTTGAATACGTTTTTTAATAAAAATGGAATTATTGACTCTATTTTTAAAATATGTCATAGTTTGATAAATAAGTTAAAAAATATCGTATTTTGGTATTAAAACTCCAAAATAACTGTGTTTTGGTAATAGATTCAAAGTATTAGAATATTAGAGTTTAAAATTTAATGATTTGAAATTAAACACTAAAAACAAAAGATGAAATATTTTTTTCATCAATACTAGCTCGTTTTTCTTCTATCTTTCTCTTATATAATAAATTAAAAATAAATAATTTTTTTTAAAAAAATTAATATTAAAAAAACATTCTCATTTAATATATTCGCTTTAATTCTCAAATTACCTTAGAACCACCGCTAATGACGAGAGATAGAGAGAGAGGGCTGGGAGGACCGTGCGAGTTTCGGAGGATAACGAGAACAAGTTAATTTGAACAATTAGTGTGGATATTTCAGTAAACTCGAAATTGAGCTTTAGCCCCAGTTCAATGGCAAGTGGGTAATGCATAAGCCCATTCCAGGCTTTAGTGGGCCTAAATTCAGCCCATTATCCAGAAAAGGTAGTCTTTCTTGGGTAGTCCAAATTTTTCCTTGCTCAGTCTTTGAAAGCCACAGCTCAAAGGAAATGGGCAGGAGGGAGGAAGCAGTTGGTCTGTAAAGTCAAGCATCCACAACCACAAGAAAAGGAGGGAACCGTGCAATTAGGCATGGTGAATTTGAGCAGCTGAATCTAACGATGACTGAATAAGTTATTCGGTGGACATCTCTTAGGTCTTCTTTCGTGAAAGTGTTGATCGGACGGCTGTATCAACGACAACCAGCAGGATCTGGTCGAAGAACCCTAATGCTTGCTTCCAGTTTGAGGTTTGTTGGTCCCATATAGGGGTGTTCATCTTACCGTACGAAATATAATTTTTCGTATTCTTACTTAATATTTTGTGGAAAATTTTTTTTTTATCCAACCTGATCAGGTGTGGTATTTCTTTTCGACTTCTTACCCGATTAAAATGCAAGAAAACATAAACATCAATTCATTATAATTGTTATACAAATACAATAAAAATTATTTAAAATTTAATCTATATGAAACACATTAAAATCATAACTACTCTAATAGATCACTAGTTCACCACAAATCATGTAACCTACACAAAAAATAAGTATATGTTTTAGTAACTCAAATATTCACAACAATGATATTTTTTGCGGATAAAGTAGGGTAGAATAAAAATACAAAAATTGATGAATATTTTGTATTCTTATCTGATTTAATCGAAAAATTAAAAATTCTTCCGTATTTCTATTAAATTTTTTAGGTTAATCGTTAGGGTAGGGTAGGTAGGATCGGATAAAATAAAAAATTACGGTCAATCAAAAATTTGAACGCCTAATCCCACGAGTGATGATAATTTTGGGATTTCTCAGCTTATTTTAATTTGTGCTTTTTGTCGATTCAAGTCGTTCTAAATTTCTCTGAAGTAAAAATTTAGATTCTGCCTATCTATTAGATTACATTGCAGACTCCATCACTCACCCGACTCTCCCTCCTCAAGCCCTAATTCACGCCGCCTGCCTTTTCTCTCTTTCTCTCTCATACACACTGATTTNTTATATTTATTATGTATATAATTATTTTGTTAAGACTTTGATGATCGGTCTGTCACTTATTCTATGTGATCCGGGATGAGGGTGTGACCCTGGGAGTAAACTTTCACATGCCTATAAAAGGCAGTATTCCGAAGTCAATCAGCTCCGGTCAGCCTTTTGACGGCTTTAGTTTGGGGCTGTCAGCTGAAAATTTATTTAATTGAGGTGAGTACATCTGGCAGTAAAGGATTAGGGATTTATTATCAAAATACAATTGTTTAGAAATTTAATATCAAAATATAATATTTTTGTAGTTATTTATCAGGTAATTTTTAAAAGTGAATTCAATAATTTTGTTTTTGTTAAAAAGCAGATTTAACAACTCTACAGTAAAAAAAATTTAGGCAATAAAAAAAACGTATTTTGTAAACATATTTTATACGAATTTTTGTGAACAACGTGTTTATTAAACACGTTTTTTACGCTCTTTCACCTGACACCACCCCCAGCAGTAGACCCTTTTCTTCCAAACCCACCAACAAGATTTATTTTTTTCCTCTCATGACCCTCAAAACCCTCGTCATCATCTTCTTCTTCTACAACTTCGTCTTCCTCCTCCTCCAAGTCATCCTCTTTATCTTCCACCGTTTTCTTAGTGTACGCCTTGTTTTTCAATGTTGGTGATGGCCTTGTATTGTATCCATTTTTTCTAGGTTTCTCAGGATGGTTAAAAGAAGAAGGGAGAGATGTAAAAATTAAAGGTACAGTGGATCTGAATTATACAGGTTGTCATTAAGGAAGGTGAAGGCATGCCGAAAGAAAGGTGAAAAAAAGGTACAAGTGTTATTGGCCCAGTTGAAACACGTGAAAAACGTGGTTACTATCCACGCCTTTTAAAAAACATGGTTAATAATCACACTTTTAACGTGTTTCAGCTCGTTATGTTGGACCACGTTTTTTATTTAAAAATAGGATCGTTAATTCCGTTTATTAACAAAACGGGGTTGTTGAATACGTTTTTTAATAAAAATGGAATTATTGACTCTATTTTTAAAATATGTCATAGTTTGATAAATAAATTAAAAAATATCGTATTTTGGTATTAAAGCTCCAAAATAACTGTGTTTTGGTAATAGATTCAAAGTATTAGAATATTAGAGTTTAAAATTTAATGATTTGAAATTAAACACTAAAAACAAAAGATGAAATATTTTTTTCATCAATACTAGCTCGTTTTTCTTCTATCTTTCTCTTATATAATAAATTAAAAATAAATAATTTTTTTTAAAAAAATTAATATTAAAAAAACATTCTCATTTAATATATTCGCTTTAATTCTCAAATTACCTTAGAACCACCGCTAATGACGAGAGATAGAGAGAGAGGGCTGGGAGGACCGTGCGAGTTTCGGAGGATANGTTACTTGGGTTGGATGATCATTCGCAATATAGTATTCTTTGAGTTAATTCAATTTTATTGCATGAGGTATACATTTTTATTTTTTTGATGCAAAGACAAGAAGGCACAATATATTAATTTTTTTGTTACTCCGTGCTTCTTTCTGTTTCATTTGGGAGGAACAAAACAATAGTTTGTTTAACCTCCAACTGTTTACCTTGTGAATTCTTTGGTGAAAAATATGGTTAGGGTTTTGGATTTTCATATGCCTTTAGTGGCAATACTTATGCATAAATTGGATTTCTATATCCCTTGCTCATATGCACAGGATTGAACTGGAATCAAGGAATGCTTTGTCAGAAACATCATCATTGGCTTGAAATTTGCAATATGCTTTGAATAGTCACCCAAACAACTGTGGAGTTTGATTCTTGATACAGTAGAAAGAGTAAAGTATAGAAAGAGTACAGTAAAGAAAATGGCCGAGGGAGAAGATGACTTGCCAAGGGATGCAAAGATTGTGAAGACACTACTAAAATCAATGGGTGTCGATGACTATGAACCTCGTGTTGTACACCAATTCCTAGAACTTTGGTACCGGTACGTTGTTGATGTATTGACTGATGCACAGGTCTATTCAGAGCATGCTGGGAAGACTGCAATCGACTGTGACGATGTCAAGCTTGCTATTCAATCGAAAGTCAATTTCAGCTTCTCACAACCCCCACCACGTGAGGTACATAATCTACCTCAGGCTTTTGTTAATCAATGTGAGGATTGTCATTTGTCTTGACTATTGATGCTGAATTTCTATTTGTTTTGAAAGGTAATTTCAGTATGAACTAAAATAGTAATTGATTCACTTCCACTTGTTCTAATGCAAGTGTATTTTAGCATTCGATTGAAGTGTGGACTTGATTTAAATGAGAGACTGGAAATGGTGACTATTTCATGGAATTCAGGCGGAGCAGAAAGCTGCATTATACGACTTCTAATGCAGGGTTACTGACAGAATGTGCTACCAATTAGAGATATGCACTTTACTACCCTCCCTTTCCCACTTAAAATGGGGTGGGAAGCAATGTGCTTTGAGTTAGGATTTCTAGAGTTAGTTTTCATGGTATGGTGAATATTATCAGCATAATTTTTTGGGGGGTGGGTTTGAATATTAAAAGGCTAGTTTGAAGTTTTGTTGAAGAGAATCAGTGGAAATCTTGAATTTTCTCTAAAGATTGATTGTTTTAAAGTGCACAAAGTAAGGGCATCACACCTAAGTTTGAGTTGCATTACAACCTGACGCACTGAGGTTTGTGTTACATTACATAAACTTAAAAGAGCTTTTAAAAGTTACTGAAATATCCTCTAAAAATGACATCTGTTATGTTCAAAGCATTGCACGGATTCTCAACTTGGAAACCTGGACTTTTGTGCTAAACCTGTAAATTGAAGTTTAAAACCCAACAAACCGAATACTATTACAATAAGGCCCATAGACCACTAGTAAGCCCTTGACCAGAGATTTTTTAAAATTACAGAAATTCCCTTGACCAGTGTTGTTAAAGGTGCCCTTAAGCTTGTGCCTATGCCCAAGGTTCAGCAAGTCCCAGCTGTAGCGCCTTTCCAAAACCAGGCAAGACCACATGAATAATGCACGCCTAGTGCACTTATGCACAAGGACCAAGTTGCCTATCAAGCGTGCTTTAATGAAAATTTTTTGTTTTGTCTTTTTCTCTTCCAGATGCATGCAGGTCATTATCTTTGTGCAGATGTGTTGGTTGTGAGTGATACAGAAAACATTATAAAATCTAATCTGACCCAACTCAATGCCAAAAGAAACTGCTAAGAGTCACCTCTTCTCTGAATTCAAGTGTCATACTTGTCCTATTTTCTTGGACTTAATTAATTGATTTGCTGTTTTGATAAATGATATCGCTTTGTTCTAATGAGTAATTGAACTGGTTTCTGAAAATTGTTGGTTGAATGCTTTATTATGGTCATAGTTCATATGGATTGACATTGCTTAAATTGGGAAGTTGAGAAGTAAGAGCTTTGTCTCTGTAATAAAAAGTTTTGTTTATCTAAATTAAGTCGGTTTCAACAAACGCATGTGTTTATGAAATGAGACTCTGTTTATTGAAGTTAGCCTCTGTTTGAAATATTTGGGAATTTGGATATTTTATAATGTTTGCAGTTTTTGAATATTTTCTTATATTTTGTGTTTTTGATGTTACGTCATATTTTGAAAAATCATTTGCATGTTATCTATAACTTGCACCTTACTTCGATGAGGCCTCTCTGCGCCTTGCACCTTAGTGCGCCTTGCGCCTTAAATAACAGTGCCCTGGACTCATAAAATATAGGGAATCATATAATAAATGGACCAGCTGCATTCTAACAAGGATGTTCCCAAGTGAGCTTTGTTTTGGAATCAAGATAAATTCCGAAATCTCTCCCTTGAATTCACTCTTTCTTATGGTCCAAAAGAAAAAAGAAAGAGAATGGATTCTTGCTTAAGCTTCTTATGAACTGCATCAGGTGTCCATACTGTTTGGAATTGATCTTTAACTGAATTTTATGAGCTTTTGTTGGCGAGAGAAGGAAGGAGATACCAATGCTTGAACCCTCAATCTCAGGGTCAGTCCATTTGGGCATAACCACCGAGGTACTCAAAGCTTGGTATGAGCTTTTGTTGCTGAGTCACCAGTATTATAAATTTAATGGTAAAATAAGTTTCTCTCTGCTCAAGGGTATATCTAATGTTTCTTGTCTAAAGATTGCATGTGCGTGTCTATCTGTGATTTGATTTGATGCGTGCATGACAAATTTTAATCAACCACTCTCAGGTGCTACTTGAGTTGGCTAGGAACAGGAACAAAATCCCGTTGCCAAAGTCAATAGCTGGGCCTGCGGTCCCACTTCCTCCTGAGCAGGATACTTTGATCAACCCGAACTACCAGCTTGCAATTCTTAAGAAGCATACTAGCCAACCTGTTGAAGAAATGGAAGAGGATGAAGAGGGTGTTGATCCTAGCCCAAACCCTTCCCAAGAACAGAAGACAGATAATATGCAGCAAAATACTCCTCAACGAGTATCCTTTCCTCTTGGAGCTAAACGTCCAAGATGAGAGTTGATCAAGTACATTAAGGAGGAAGTCGATGTAATTTGCACATTTTTATCTTTACTGGGTAATGGTAATTCATAAGAAAGATATTAGTTGAACAAACTTGATTAATCTCACATTATAATGAGGAAGATATTTTCACACCAATGTTAAAATCTGATAGAAAGCACTCTTTATTATGGTTAATGGGTTTGTTTTTTGGTTCCATCGAGCTAGTTTTGGTGCTTGCATATAGTTTGTTACTATCCTTCCTGTTTCTCTCATATAGTTTCCTATGTCAGTGCCCACTCCCCCCCCCCCGTCGGTGAAAGTGATCTTAGTAACGAATTACACAAGCATGTAGAGCCGTACCTCAACAATCAACTTAAATGTCCCCTTCTATCTACTATGCAATTTTGAAGATGCTAGTGAAAATAATTCTCATCCTCTTCTGCCCCTACACACCCCATCCAGTTTCGTTGTGCACAAACATCGAATCCCAAATACAACCTAATTCTGTCCATGGTGAAACTCCTCCGAATTTGGAGCAAAAAGTCGACGAAACTGTGGTCGATGAAAACGAAGCTCCTCCAGAGCAACCCGATGATGCTCTAAAGACACGCAAACCCACCGAGGAAGATCCAAAAGTAGATGATCAATCTCAATTTTTGGGATAGCATTTCCAAAATTTTGAACTTCAGTGCTGTCTTGAATCTCGACGTGTCAGGACTAAAAAATGCTTATCGAGTTTGAAAGGTAGGCCTGAAAGGTGTGCTTGATGCCTTTAATTATGCAAGATTCCAGTTTCACCGATACCTTGTCTTGTTCCTCCTCCCCTTTTAGAGAACTAAAGGTTTTATCACACATACCTTTCAGCATTTTCTTTCTTGAATCCTAACACGCCGAGATTCGAGCCACCAATGAAGCTCAAAATCTTGGAAAGGTTATCCCAAGAATCAAGATCAAGAGCTTCTTTTGTTGCTCATCTATTTTTGGATTTTCCTGGGTGGGTTTGCGTGTCTTTGAAGCATCATCAGGTTCCTCTGAAAGATCTTTCACCATTTCATCTTCAACAACCAACTCGCATTGCTCCAAATTCGAAAAAGCTTCGCATTGCTCCGAATTCGAAAAAGCTTCACTCTGGACAGAAATGGGCTGCATTTGGGATTTGATGTCTTTGTGCACAACGAAAGGGAGAATGGTGTGTAGGGGCGGATGGAGAAAAGGATGAGAATTATTTTCGCTAGCATCTTCAAAATTGCATAGTAGATAGTTAGACGGCCCAACACAAATTAAGGTTTAAAACAAAACAATATTTTAGGAAGATAATAAAAATAAAAATTTATAATTATTAGATAGGAAGATAATAAAAATAAAAGTTTATAATTATTAGATATTTTACAGAGAAATAAGAATAAAAAGCAGAGTGAGAGGGAGAAAAAGACTTGAAGAGAGACGGTGAGAATGGATGAAAATAGAGCGAAAGTAATTTGAGAAAAATTGTTATTTTTAGATTTTTTTATAAGACTTCTAGAAAATTTTACATAGACTTGTAAAAATATTGTTGTATTTTTAGGNTTAGGATTTCTAGAGTTAGTTTTCATGGTATGGTGAATATTATCAGCATAATTTTTTGGGGGGTGGGTTTGAATATTAAAAGGCTAGTTTGAAGTTTTGTTGAAGAGAATCAGTGGAAATATTGAATTTTCTCTAAAGATTGATTGTTTTAAAGTGCACAAAGTAAGGGCATCATACCTAAGTTTGAGTTGCATTACAACCTGACGCACTGAGGTTTGTGTTACATTACATAAACTTAAAAGAGCTTTTAAAAGTTACTGAAATATCCTCTAAAAATGACATCTGTTATGTTCAAAGCATTGCACGGATTCTCAACTTGGAAACCTGGACTTTTGTGCTAAACCTGTAAATTGAAGTTTAAAACCCAACAAACCGAATACTATTACAATAAGGCCCATAGACCACTAGTAAGCCCTTGACCAGAGATTTTTTAAAATTACAGAAATTCCCTTGACCAGTGTTGTTAAAGGTGCCCTTAAGCTTGTGCCTATGCCCAAGGTTCAGCAAGTCCCAGCTGTAGCGCCTTTCCAAAACCAGGCAAGACCACATGAATAATGCACGCCTAGTGCACTTATGCACAAGGACCAAGTTGCCTATCAAGCGTGCTTTAATGAAAATTTTTTGTTTTGTCTTTTTCTCTTCCAGATGCATGCAGGTCATTATCTTTGTGCAGATGTGTTGGTTGTGAGTGATACAGAAAACATTATAAAATCTAATCTGACCCAACTCAATGCCAAAAGAAACTGCTAAGAGTCACCTCTTCTCTGAATTCAAGTGTCATACTTGTCCTATTTTCTTGGACTTAATTAATTGATTTGCTGTTTTGATAAATGATATCGCTTTGTTCTAATGAGTAATTGAACTGGTTTCTGAAAATTGTTGGTTGAATGCTTTATTATGGTCATAGTTCATATGGATTGACATTGCTTAAATTGGGAAGTTGAGAAGTAAGAGCTTTGTCTCTGTAATAAAAAGTTTTGTTTATCTAAATTAAGTCGGTTTCAACAAACGCATGTGTTTATGAAATGAGACTCTGTTTATTGAAGTTAGCCTCTGTTTGAAATATTTGGGAATTTGGATATTTTATAATGTTTGCAGTTTTTGAATATTTGCTTATATTTTGTGTTTTTGATGTTACGTCATATTTTGAAAAATCATTTGCATGTTATCTATAACTTGCGCCTTACTTCGATGAGGCCTCTCTGCGCCTTGCACCTTAGTGCGCCTTGCGCCTTAAATAACAGTGCCCTGGACTCATAAAATATAGGGAATCATATAATAAATGGACCAGCTGCATTCTAACAAGGATGTTCCCAAGTGAGCTTTGTTTTGGAATCAAGATAAATTCCGAAATCTCTCCCTTGAATTCACTCTTTCTTATGGTCCAAAAGAAAAAAGAAAGAGAATGGATTCTTGCTTAAGCTTCTTATGAACTGCATCAGGTGTCCATACTGTTTGGAATTGATCTTTAACTGAATTTTATGAGCTTTTGTTGGCGAGAGAAGGAAGGAGATACCAATGCTTGAACCCTCAATCTCAGGGTCAGTCCATTTGGGCATAACCACCGAGGTACTCAAAGCTTGGTATGAGCTTTTGTTGCTGAGTCACCAGTATTATAAATTTAATGGTAAAATAAGTTTCTCTCTGCTCAAGGGTATATCTAATGTTTCTTGTCTAAAGATTGCATGTGCGTGTCTATCTGTGATTTGATTTGATGCGTGCATGACAAATTTTAATCAACCACTCTCAGGTGCTACTTGAGTTGGCTAGGAACAGGAACAAAATCCCGTTGCCAAAGTCAATAGCTGGGCCTGCGGTCCCACTTCCTCCTGAGCAGGATACTTTGATCAACCCGAACTACCAGCTTGCAATTCTTAAGAAGCATACTAGCCAACCTGTTGAAGAAATGGAAGAGGATGAAGAGGGTATTGATCCTAGCCCAAACCCTTCCCAAGAACAGAAGACAGATAATATGCAGCAAAATACTCCTCAACGAGTATCCTTTCCTCTTGGAGCTAAACGTCCAAGATGAGAGTTGATCAAGTACATTAAGGAGGAAGTCGATGTAATTTGCACATTTTTATCTTTACTGGGTAATGGTAATTCATAAGAAAGATATTAGTTGAACAAACTTGATTAATCTCACATTATAATGAGGAAGATATTTTCACACCAATGTTAAAATCTGATAGAAAGCACTCTTTATTATGGTTAATGGGTTTGTTTTTTGGTTCCATCGAGCTAGTTTTGGTGCTTGCATATAGTTTGTTACTATCCTTCCTGTTTCTCTCATATAGTTTCCTATGTCAGTGCCCACTCCCCCCCCCCCGTCGGTGAAAGTGATCTTAGTAACGAATTACACAAGCATGTAGAGCCGTACCTCAACAATCAACTTAAATGTCCCCTTCTATCTACTATGCAATTTTGAAGATGCTAGTGAAAATAATTCTCATCCTCTTCTGCCCCTACACACCCCATCCAGTTTCGTTGTGCACAAACATCGAATCCCAAATACAACCTAATTCTGTCCATGGTGAAACTCCTCCGAATTTGGAGCAAAAAGTCGACGAAACTGTGGTCGATGAAAACGAAGCTCCTCCAGAGCAACCCGATGATGCCCTAAAGACACGCAAACCCACCGAGGAAGATCCAAAAGTAGTTAATCAATCTCAATTTTTGGGATAGCTTTTCCAAAATTTTGAACTTCAGTGCTGTCTTGAATCTCGACGTGTCAGGACTAAAAAATGCTTATCGAGTTTGAAAGGTAGGCCTGAAAGGTGTGCTTGATGCCTTTAATTATGCAAGATTCCAGTTTCACCGATACCTTGTCTTGTTCCTCCTCCCCTTTTAGAGAACTAAAGGTTTTATCACACATACCTTTCAGCATTTTCTTTCTTGAATCCTAACACGCCGAGATTCGAGCCACCAATGAAGCTCAAAATCTTGGAAAGGTTATCCCAAGAATCAAGATCAAGAGCTTCTTTTGTTGCTCATCTATTTTTGGATTTTCCTGGGTGGGTTTGCGTGTCTTTGAAGCATCATCAGGTTCCTCTGAAAGATCTTTCACCATTTCATCTCCAACAACCAACTCGCATTGCTCCAAATTCGAAAAAGCTTCGCATTGCTCCGAATTCGAAAAAGCTTCACTCTGGACAGAAATGGGCTGCATTTGGGATTTGATGTCTTTGTGCACAACGAAAGGGAGAATGGTGTGTAGGGGCGGATGGAGAAAAGGATGAGAATTATTTTCGCTAGCATCTTCAAAATTGCATAGTAGATAGTTAGACGGCCCAACACAAATTAAGGTTTAAAACAAAACAATATTTTAGGAAGATAATAAAAATAAAAATTTATAATTATTAGATAGGAAGATAATAAAAATAAAAGTTTATAATTATTAGATATTTTACAGAGAAATAAGAATAAAAAGCAGAGTGAGAGGGAGAAAAAGACTTGAAGAGAGACGGTGAGAATGGATGAAAATAGAGCGAAAGTAATTTGAGAAAAATTGTTATTTTTAGATTTTTTTATAAGACTTCTAGAAAATTTTACATAGACTTGTAAAAATATTGTTGTATTTTTAGGGTTTTGCTTTACATATATTTGTGAAATATATTGTCTTTTAACTTAATTCATTCAAAAAGACTTTAGAACATGAATTTGAACTAACGACTGAAAAATAAATTGGGCCCTTATATTTTTGGGCTCTTGGCACTATTTAATGTTCGACCTTAGTATGCCTCTAAATTGGGCCCCTAGGCCCGACCTTGATATGTCTCCTCCCAATCAAATGATCAAAGTGTCTGTACATCTCCCAACGACTGTAGTCTCTATGAATCATTCACTGTCAAGTCTTCGTTCATAAAACTGATTAAGTGAGAAAAAATTGATCGTTGAATGACACGTAAAGATTAAAAATAATATATGTGCTAGTCCTATATTTTATGCATTTTGTTTTAATTTGTCAAAAAATCATATGTGGACCGTTACAAGATTGTGTGATAGTTAAGATATTCAATATTATAATATGATACCACATAATTTTTCTTTTTTGATAATTTAGATGTCTAATACATATGAAACATTACATATATACTATTTCATACATATGTTATTGTTTAACGGTACAATGCATAAGAATTGTAGATTACACCATTTTTATCTGGCAAATTTGCACATCTGTTTATGTCTCGTGTCTCTTGCTTGATCTATACTACTCAAAATCTTTTAAGTAGCCCATCAAAAGTGGCTTGATACACTTTAAGGTTATTAGTGACAATTCTAAATGAAGTTTTTGTTTAATATTAAGTTTAAAAATTACTCACTTTTTTGAGTTAGTAATTATTAGTTACGTTTTTCACTCACGTTTTATGCACGTATCTTTTCAATTGGTCACATGATTAATTCACTTAATCTTTCTAATTTTATGAGATTTATTCTTGTTCATTTACGTAAATTTAGCCTAATTTTTTTTTGTTATTTTGTGTTTGTCGGTGACAAAAAAAAAATTCATATTTTATTTAAAATTCATATAGTTTTTGAAAATTCATATAGTTTTTTGCCTTTTGCTGGTCATTATTCGAGAACAAAATTTACATAGCTGTCTGTAAAAATGTTTATCATATATAAACGAATAACTAATTGGCCACTAAATGCTACACTGCAAAGATGGAAAACATCCAAGGGTCAGCTTCTCCACCCAACCATGCTGTTGCTGGCAGGCATCGTCGTGCCTGTTACAGTTAGACCTCGGTCATACATGCGTTGAATCTCTTCCCTGTACTCTGTTAGTGACTTATCGNTACCACATAATTTTTCTTTTTTGATAATTTAGATGTCTAATACATATGAAACATTACATATATACTATTTCATACATATGTTATTGTTTAACGGTACAATGCATAAGAATTGTAGATTACACCATTTTTATCTGGCAAATTTGCACATCTGTTTATGTCTCGTGTCTCTTGCTTGATCTATACTACTCAAAATCTTTTAAGTAGCCCATCAAAAGTGGCTTGATACACTTTAAGGTTATTAGTGACAATTCTAAATGAAGTTTTTGTTTAATATTAAGTTTAAAAATTACTCACTTTTTTGAGTTAGTAATTATTAGTTACGTTTTTCACTCACGTTTTATGCACGTATCTTTTCAATTGGTCACATGATTAATTCACTTAATCTTTCTAATTTTATGAGATTTATTCTTGTTCATTTACGTAAATTTAGCCTAATTTTTTTTTGTTATTTTGTGTTTGTCGGTGACAAAAAAAAAATTCATATTTTATTTAAAATTCATATAGTTTTTGAAAATTCATATAGTTTTTTGCCTTTTGCTGGTCATTATTCGAGAACAAAATTTACATAGCTGTCTGTAAAAATGTTTATCATATATAAACGAATAACTAATTGGCCACTAAATGCTACACTGCAAAGATGGAAAACATCCAAGGGTCAGCTTCTCCACCCAACCATGCTGTTGCTGGCAGGCATCGTCATGCCTGTTACAGTTAGACCTCGGTCATACATGCGCTGAATCTCTTCCCTGTACTCTGTTAGTGACTTATCAGGTATGGTTGGAGTTAATTCTACCACATCACCCATTTTTAGCTTGCAGTTAGGATCACTAACAGGCTCACAGTTTTTCCTTGGCCTCAGCTCTTCCTTCACCGAAAATCCATATGGAGTCCATCTAGAGCTTCCCTGACCAGCTCTTTCCAACAGATCCATCATGGTTGAGTTTGCTGGGAACTCCTGCACTGACATCTGCAACACCCCAACACCAAATTGCACGTCTAGTCAGTATTACTGGACCATGGGCCCAAAGATTACAATAATTTGTCATGTCCGNTTGAGTTTGCTGGGAACTCCTGCACTGACATCTGCAACACCCCAACACCAAATTGCATGTCTAGTCAGTATTACTGGACCATGGGCCCAAAGATTACAATAATTTGTCATGTCCAACAAAAAGCCACAAAAATATGCTGGGAGGAAACTGGCGGCTCAAAGTTACAATCTGATTGGAAGTTGCATTACTCTAGCATCAGAAAGATCATATTTAATTGAGCCCATCAGAAAGATCCTTTACCCCACAGACATAATTTCACTAGATATATCACATGCGGACCCAACAGGTTATCCTTTTTTCTTGCTAACAATCCATTACCAGTTAAATTAAAGGCAAAGAAAATACAAATCACTAAAATCCCATACAAACCTTATCATTTTCGATCATGATGACATACACAGGTCCGTCTGGTCCACAGTGAGGTTTACAAGAATATGGGCAATCTTCAGAATGAGAAGGGAATGTGCAGGGTGGCTTCACAGAGTCTATGTGGCCAATGGAAGAATGGTCTTTGTTCATTGTTTCACACTGCCACGTGATAACCCAACGTGCCCATTCAACCATCTGTAGAACAAAGGAAGAGTGTTTACAATCACCTTCCTTGTATCTCCAATGAGCTGCAAATCCATACTCTGCTTGTAAATGCATCTCCTTTGTTCGAATCTGAACTTCAATTGGAACCATATCCTCACCCATCACCACGGTGTGTAAAGACTGGTACCTACAAATTGAGTTTTAATTTAAAATAAGAATAATGATGTATAAACTGATGCACCTTCGCTTTGAGATATGGCATACCCATTACACTTGGGATGATTTATGTAGTCCTTGAACCTCCCAGGTACTTCTGACCATAACTGATGAACCACTCTTAGTGCTTTATAACATTCTTCTTCATTTTCAACGATCAATCGTAACCCATGAAGATCATGGATTTCATCCATGGTCAGCTTCTTCCTACAAAATATTTAAATACCACAAACTCTTCAAAATGGTATAATCACATTGGTGACATTCGATAAAATACAGAGGATACAGATTTAAAGGTTTTGTAAATATCATATAGAGATCCACACAACCATAACGGGCTAGTAGTGCAGCTAGGTGTTAATCGAGACAGGCTACTATGACTCGGCTCGACTCGTGTTCTAAACGAGTTGAACTCGAATAATTTTTTAACCTTGTTTAGAAAAGCGAGCAGAAAAGAATCGGCTCAAGCTCGCAAAGTTCAGCACGTTTATATATAAAATAGTCGAGTTACTCCAGCTTGGCTCGAGTTCAAAACAAGCAAAACTTGAAAAACATTTTAGACTTAGAAAAATAAACTCATCAGTCTTGGGCCCAAACTCGCAAAACTCAGCTCGATTAACACCCCCACTAATAATGTTGCTCCAGCTTCTGAATTTGGGGTGGCTCCATTAATGCGCTGCATATGGACCCGACAAAGAGAGGTCCCCCCAGCTGATCAGTGTAGGGATTCGACTGGATGGCTCCATTAGCTGGAGAGAGAGAGAGAGAGAGAGAGAGAGAGAGAGAGAGAGAGATAACATACTTCAGCATTTTGCAGTAGGCGCTATACAAACTTTTGTGCCGCCCTGATAGACCATGAAATATTACGGCTCCATCCTGGAGAGCTTGCTCCAATTTCTGTACAGCAGAAGCAATCATGGCTTCATCAAAGGACGACATAAGTTTGGAGGACAATTCTTTGTGCTGATCTGGATTCAGATGTTTAAAACAGAGATTTTCTAGCTGCTCTTTCCAACTATAGATCCCTATACGATTGGCTAGGGGAGCGAATATCTCCAAAGTTTCCTTAGCAAATCTCTGTTGCTTAATCAAGGGTAATGCATCTAATGTCATCATATTATGCAATCGATCAGCCAGTTTTATGAGGACAGCCCTGGCATCTGCCATTGCAAGGAACATGGTATGCAGTCGATCAGCTTCAACAGTTTTACAAGCCGTATTGTTATCCCGTGCAAGCTTGCTCAATTGGCTTAGCTTTGACACCTATACAAACCCAAAAAAGCATTAGAAACTTATAATGACCAAATGATTCTATTAGAGACTCTTCTCTTCATTGGCTTCCATAAAGCAGCACAGAAACATAAACTGATTACAAGGAAGAAAGAAAACTACCGATTCAAGCCCATTTACTAGATTGGGCGAGTCTCACGAATATCGATTTCTAAATATCTTAATTAAGAGATCAGAGAATACCGACTGAACTTCTAGAGCTCTTTTTCAAATAAAAAAACTTGTCTGTCTCTAATGCGAATGAGGAATGCAAGATAACACAGTCGTTTCCGCCCAAAGGGTCCTCTATTGGACCTGTCCCCCCGGATGAAATTAGAGAAAGGAAAGGGAAAAAAGGAGCAACTTCCACAAAACTTACGTCATAAGACACTGTATGACACAATGAAAGAGCTAAGTTTTTGCAATGCAAAGCTTTATAAGCTAAAACTATACATGATACCAATTGGAATGATTAAAAGGCACATATTTTTGGAAATCAATGAGGATATATTCCAATGCAACTAGTTTTTAATCCATGATGACTCAATTAACTGAAAATAGGATCTGTAAATCATGTTGATTGATATTAAAACCATGAGCATCAATAACATTACATAGGCAAAAGGCCGAAAGTAACATACCATTACTCGTCGATCTTAAAGTTAGCAGATAGTTAATGTGCCAACTAAGACTTAGTCAAATAAGATTGGCAAGCATACCATTTACCAAAATTTAGATAAGCAAGATCACAGTTAACTTAAGCTTTCAAATAACAAGTCATTTACAAAATTGATGCTTCATACCCCTTCCACCAAATCAGCGACACCAGCACCAAATGTCCGGAAAATAGCCTCATAACTCATAAAAGAATCGTCAACCGTGTCATGTAAAAGCCCTGCAGCAACTACTGTGGAGTTAGCACCGATCATTGCAAGAAAAACAGCCGTTTCCACACAATGCTCTAAATATGGATGCCCACTTGCTCGCATCTACAAAATCAAATTATCAAACCATTAAGATATAGATTGCAAATTAAAATCTTCACAAAAGCTGAAAAAGAAATCAACTTACCTGCCCTCTATGAGCTTTCTCAGCTTCGTAAAAAGCCTTGACAACAAGATCATCACAAAATATATTGTGCCTCAATTGTGCACCCAAAAGCATATCTTTAGCATATGGCTCCAAATGGAAATCCATGGAATTATCCTCAATATTAAATGTGAGTTCATCCACCAAACCAGAAGACGAATCCACATCGTGCACTTCGAAAGTAGGTGAATCATATTCAACACACGAACCCAACGCATCCCTTACAAATCCATTAAATAATCCAGTACTTCCCGCCTTTATCGTACCCCGAAAATTCTTCACATTTACATCTCCACAATCCCTTTCGCGCGCAAATCTAATCGGGGTACTTCTCGAAGACGAACCAGCTACACTACTACTGCAAGTCACAGGGCCTTGAATTACTGATACGGGGCTCTGAAGGCTCTGGAAGCTATGGTCTCGTTTCAAAGACGAATTCAAGGGGGAGTATCGAAAAGAACTACTCAACTCTTCGTTTCTATCGTGCCATAACGATCCCAATTCTTCACTCCCACTCGAATAGCTCGACGACGAAGAGTGTTTCACCGACGGAGATGAAAATAGGCATGAAAGGCCACCGACGGTGAGTTTTTGAGATGGCGAAGCGGTAGATGACGGCAAGGATGAAGATCGAGCGTTCAAATCAAAGTCGTACGATGCGTGTGAATTGATCTGACATGGATATGGCGTTGAACACACACTACTCGGTGGACTTGCATACAAAGCTATCGTTGGGACCGCCATGATTCACAAAAATTGAACCTCAGTTCCAAGCTATAAAGAAAAATGTAGGTCTATGTTCTGATTTATATACAGAATAAATCTTTAATTCGGAACTAAGAGGAATGAGAAATTGAAATGAATTACAGCATATACACAAAAATTTATAGAGATCTAAGAGTAATGCTTTGATTTTGATGTATAAAAAGTCAAAAGAGAGACTTCAAGGTCTGGAAAGCGAAATTTGTATATGCAAGGAAATTTACAAAACCTAACCCTAACTTTTTGAAGAAAGAGAGTCGCAGACGGTTCGATTTTTGTAGAGAGAGAATGGGGGGAAGAATGTTCACAGCTTTTTCTTTCTTCTTCGTTGTTCGCCTTCCCCTTTCGTTTTCTGGCGCCGTGTAAATCTCCGTGTAAATCTCTCTCTCTCTCTCCTGCTTTACCGGCCTGGCACAAGGGATGGTGGAATTACGGGAATATCCTTCGGCTTTACCCTTTTTCTTTTTTTTCTTTGTGAGAATAGGGCTTTACCTGAAATAACGGCAATTGTGACTGCTTTGCTGGCTAACAAGGAAGGATGTGTTCGTCTCTCCGTTGTAAACGAAAAAATGTTGAGGGTACCTGTTAGTAAATAAATAAAAGAATGGTACGTAATTCAAATTTATAATTTAAATTTGTATTTTAAATTAATAAGAATCATTGGATCAGTAATTTTCATTTAAAAAAGTTGATAAGACTCACTTATTTAATTGTCCATGTTAATTTGGGATGCAAATTTATAATATATAATACTAGTTATTGTCTATACTTGAAAACACAANTCAGTAGTTTTCATTTAAAAAAGTTGATAAGACTCACTTATTTAATTGTCCATGTTAATTTGGGATGCAAATTTATAATATATAATACTAGTTATTGTTTATACTTGAAGACACAGAGTAATCAAAAATGATAAACAATAAATATATTTATATTATATTCAAAATCAAATTACAAATATAAAGAAGAGATAAAAAAATTTAAATATCGATTTGTAGTGGGGGGTGAGAAGTGGTGGGCGACGGTGGTGGTTGTAGGAGACGATGATGGTTGTGGTAGGTGGCAATGACCGTGGTCACGGTGGTGGTATCGAGGGCGGCGACGATAGTGGTGGTGGTGGCTAAGGCAGCAGCGATGGTAGTGGTGGTGGCGACGACAATGGTGATAGTGGTGGCTAAGTGGTGGTGGTAGAGGTAGTGGTGGGGTGGTTTCAAACACTATTTTTTTTAAAGTATTTATGATAAATAATTTTTGAAAAATACTTTTAAAAAGTCACTCCAAACACACTCTTACAAGTCTATTTTTCCTATTAAATTTAGAGTGTTAATATTAGCCGTTAAATTAACTTTAAAGTAAAATTTAAAACAATCTCAACCTCGAAAAACAAAAGTCATTTTGTTTATCTTTTGAAATTTGAATTATTAGCTACTTTATTATATAGTACTAGTTATTGCCTGCACCTGAAAGCATAGAGTAATAAAAAATAATAAACTTATTTGTGTTTATATCCAAAATCAAATCATAAATATAGAAAAGAAATAAAAGAATTTAAGCATCGACTTATAATGAAGGTGAGAGGTGATGGTGGTAAAAGACGGTGATGATTGTGGTGGGTGACAATGACAGTGGTGGCGGCGGTGGCAGCGAGAACGACAATGATGGTGGTAGTGGTGGTGGCGGTGGCGACGATGGTGGCGGGGGCAGTGGCGACGGTGGTGGTGGTGCCGACGACCATGGTGGTGGTGGGGGTGATGGTGGTGGTAGAGGTAGTGGTGGGGGCAGTTTCAAACACTATTTCACTATAATAAAAAATAATTTTATTTTATTTTTTATATTATTTTTTTATTAGATGGGTACATCTAATATTTAATCAGGACAAAGAATTAATTAATTAATAATTGGTGATGCCTTTGAACGTGTCGATTGGACAAGTAGATTGAACAAATCAGATTATGGATAATCGGAAACTTCACCTTGATTAAGGAGAAAAAAAAAACAAAGAATAGTGGTATTAAGGGACCCATATCACTCTAATCCTTTTTGTTTTTTCCACACTCTTCGTCAACGGATGCTCTTCTTATTTTAATAAAGGAGTTACTTCAAATGAAGATAGGTTAAGTACCAATTTATGGTAATTTTAAACTAAAATTATGAAATTTTATTTTTTTATATTTATTTATTAATTACGACACCTTTCAAGCGGAGTTAATATTTCTATTTCTAAGAGTGAATTCATTAAACTTTACACTTTTTTTTTTGGCATCTGACTTATTTTTCGATCAGAGATTAAAAACAGAGTTGTTGACCAGGGCCGGCCCAGCAGTAGGTGTAAAAAAATTTGGGCTTTAGGCCCCATTTCAATGGAAGACCCCAAATTTTTAAACATTACAAATAACTCATGTAAAAAAAACTTTATAAAAATATAAGTCAATCAACCATTTTAGGTNTGGCTAAGTGGTGGTGGTAGAGGTAGTGGTGGGGTGGTTTCAAACACTATTTTTTTTTAAGTATTTATGATAAATAATTTTTGAAAAATACTTTTAAAAAGTCACTCCAAACACACCATTACAAGTATATTTTTCCTATTAAATTTAGAGTATTAATATTAGCCGTTAAATTAACTTTAAAGTAAAATTTAAAACAATCTCAACCTCGAAAAACAAAAGTCATTTTGTTTATCTTTTGAAATTTGAATTATTAGCTACTTTATTATATAGTACTAGTTATTGCCTGCACCTGAAAGCATAGAGTAATAAAAAATAATAAACTTATTTGTGTTTATATCCAAAATCAAATCATAAATATAGAAAAGAAATAAAAGAATTTAAGCATCGACTTATAATGAAGGTGAGAGGTGATGGTGGTAGAAGACGGTGATGATTGTGGTGGGTGGCAATGACAGTGGTGGTGGCGATGGCAGCGAGAACGNGTAATAAAAAATAATAAACTTATTTGTGTTTATATCCAAAATCAAATCATAAATATAAAGAAGAAATAAAAGAATTTAAGCATCGACTTATAATGAAGGTGAGAGGTGATGGTGGTAAAAGACGGTGATGATTGTGGTGGGTGACAATGACAGTGGTGGCGGCGGTGGCAGCGAGAACGACAATGATGGTGGTAGTGGTGGTGGCGGTGGCGACGATGGTGGCGGGGGCAGTGGCGACGGTGGTGGTGGTGCCGACGACCATGGTGGTGGTGGGGGTGATGGTGGTGGTAGAGGTAGTGGTGGGGGCAGTTTCAAACACTATTTCACTATAATAAAAAATAATTTTATTTTATTTTTTATATTATTTTTTTATTAGATGGGTACATCTAATATTTAATCAGGACAAAGAATTAATTAATTAATAATTGGTGATGCCTTTGAACGTGTCGATTGGACAAGTAGATTGAACAAATCAGATTATGGATAATCGGAAACTTCACCTTGATTAAGGAGAAAAAAAAAACAAAGAATAGTGGTATTAAGGGACCCATATCACTCTAATCCTTTTTGTTTTTTCCACACTCTTCGTCAACGGATGCTCTTCTTATTTTAATAAAGGAGTTACTTCAAATGAAGATAGGTTAAGTACCAATTTATGGTAATTTTAAACTAAAATTATGAAATTTTATTTTTTTATATTTATTTATTAATTACGACACCTTTCAAGCGGAGTTAATATTTCTATTTCTAAGAGTGAATTCATTAAACTTTACACTTTTTTTTTTGGCATCTGACTTATTTTTCGATCAGAGATTAAAAACAGAGTTGTTGACCAGGGCCGGCCCAGCAGTAGGTGTAAAAAAATTTGGGCTTTAGGCCCCATTTCAATGGAAGACCCCAAATTTTTAAACATTACAAATAACTCATGTAAAAAAAACTTTATAAAAATATAAGTCAATCAACCATTTTAGGTCTATAATTCAATCCAAACATTAAATATCTAAAAAAAAATTAACAATATAAAAAAAAAACTACAAGGTCATATCAAAGCCACTAAAATAACCTAAAAGCCGAATCATATCTTTTTTTAACACTCCATCTCTCTCTGTCTCTGTCTCTATGTGTGTGTAAACCAACTAAATCAACTATACAAAAACAATTTTTTTTTCTCTCTTACTCATTAAACTGAAACAAAAAAATAAACTCTTCTTCTTCCCCCTCTCTCTCTCTCTCACAGTGCTCTTAAGACTTGATAACTCACAGAACCCGTTAGTTAGATCTTTTTTTTTCCAAGTACTACAGCGGAGAACTCACAGTCACAAATCACTCAGGTGACTGACTCGGTGACAGTAATTTGGCCTCCACTCCATTCATCATCAACTCGAGTTTTCATTGTAACATAAGAGACATGATTTAAAACCAAAAAATATTAACACTAAACATAAAATGTCTCATTTAAAAGTATCGATTTAGGCTCCAAATTATCTTGAGTCACCCCTGTTGTTAACCCTATTTTTTTAATAAAAATGGGATTGTTAACTTAGTTTTTCATTAAAAAGCGGAATCAACAACTTCGTTTTTTAAAAAAACGNTGGTAGTGGTGGTGGCGGTGGCGACGATGGTGGCGGGGGCAGTGGCGACGGTGGTGGTGGTGCCGACGACCATGGTGGTGGTGGGGGTGATGGTGGTGGTAGAGGTAGTGGTGGGGGCAGTTTCAAACACTATTTCACTATAATAAAAAATAATTTTATTTTATTTTTTATATTATTTTTTTATTAGATGGGTACATCTAATATTTAATCAGGACAAAGAATTAATTAATTAATAATTGGTGATGCCTTTGAACGTGTCGATTGGACAAGTAGATTGAACAAATCAGATTATGGATAATCGGAAACTTCACCTTGATTAAGGAGAAAAAAAAAACAAAGAATAGTGGTATTAAGGGACCCATATCACTCTAATCCTTTTTGTTTTTTCCACACTCTTCGTCAACGGATGCTCTTCTTATTTTAATAAAGGAGTTACTTCAAATGAAGATAGGTTAAGTACCAATTTATGGTAATTTTAAACTAAAATTATGAAATTTTATTTTTTTATATTTATTTATTAATTACGATACCTTTCAAGCGGAGTTAATATTTCTATTTCTAAGAGTGAATTCATTAAACTTTACACTTTTTTTTTTTGGCATCTGACTAATTGTTCGATCAGAGATTAAAAACGGAATTGTTGACCAGGGCCGGTCCAACAGCAGGTGTAAAAAAATTTGGGTTTTAGGCCCCATTTCAAAGGAAGACCCCAAATTTTTAAACATTACAAATAACTCATGTAAAAAAAAACTTTATAAAAATATAAGTCAATCAACCATTTTAGGTTCATAATTCAATCCAAACATTAAATATCTAAAAAAAAATTAACAATATAAAAAAAAAAAAACTACAAGGTCATATCAAAGCCACTAAAATAATCTAAAAGTCGAATGAATCATATCTTTTTTTAACATTCCATCTCTCTCTGTCTCTGTCTCCATGTGTGTGAAAACCAACTAAATCAACTATACAAAAACAATTTTTTTTCTCTCTCTCACTCATTAAACTGAAACAAAAAAATTAACTCTTCTTATTCCCTCTCTCTCTCACAGTGCTCTTAAGACTTGATAACTCACAGAACCCGTTAGTTAGATCATTTTTTTTCGAAGTGCTACAGCGGAGAACTCACAGTTACAGAACACTCAGGTGACTGACTCGGTGACGGTGATTTGGCCTCCACTCCATTCATCATCAACTCGAGTTTTCATTGTAACATAAGAGACATGATTTAGAACCAAAAAATATTAACACTAAACATAAAATGTCTCATTTAAAAGTATCGATTTAGACTCTAAATTATCTTGAGTCACCCCTGTTGTTAACCCTATTTTTTTAATAAAAATGAGATTGTTAACTTAGTTTTTCATTAAAAAGCGGAATCAACAACTTCGTTTTTTAAAAAAACGTATCGTATTTTGATAAATAAATCCAAAAATACCATAATTTGATAATTTTATTTTAAAATTATTAAATGAATCTCACTATTATTATAGGACGTTATCCTTTTGAATACAAGTGATACACTATAAAATTCAAGTTTCTTGTAAATATAATTACGTGTAATTTTGCTCAATTATATGTCGTCCTCATGATTGAATGAGGGATCTACTAAGTTTTCCATTCTTTTATAGTGAATGACTTATCAAAATTTGAAGAAATCTATACATTGATTTAAATCTCACTCCATTATACAATAACCCCAAAGTTCCCACATTAATCAATTATAAAAATTTAGAGACTAAGTTATTTCTTTTACGGAACTACCTCTTTTGTTGTGCATGAATTAAGTACTTCAAGAAAAAAAGAAAGATATTGAATGAGTCACACAAGTGCTCCTAACCAAAGGCTAGCTACAATACATATTACGAATTCAAATGACAATTGTTTAGATCACCACGTAGATTGTTATAGGGATAGGAATGGTTAAAATACACAATAAGTTTATTTCTTCTTACAACCATATTCATGTATTAAAAATTCGGGTCCCACCCACAATTTCTTCCTTACAAATAAGTTGTCAACTTTTCTTTTTATACCTACAACAAGTAGCATTAGTTGATTTTATTATACGCATTCAATAATTTTATTTGAACAAAAAAATATTAACAATATTTATTGACTTCTAACATAATTATTACTCATTTCATTCCTAAATATGTTAGGTTTAAGGTTTTTACACAGGGATTAAATAAACTATTAAATAGTTCTAATATGAGTAAAAAATAATTACCCAAAACTAAAATACCATCACTTAATAAAACCGAAATTAATGTGGTGTGGGGTTTTATGTATGAGATGCGCAAGTGGTAATTAGGGTTGTTAGTCGAACGAACCCGAGTTGAATTTGAGCCGAGTTTGAAAAGCTTGTTTCTTAATCGAGCTTTAAAGATTATTCAAGTTTGGCTCGTTTAAAAAACAAGCCGAGCTTGTCGAGTTTGAACTGAGCTTGTAGGGCTTGTTTTTTAAATGAGCCTAAAAACTTGTTTAAGTTTGAACTCGTTTAAAAAACGAACCAAACCTGAATGAGCCGAATCCGAGCTGAACTTAAGCCAAACTCGAGTAGCTTAATTTGATTAATAGCTCTAGTGGTAATATTTGTTATAGCTGTGAACAATTTTTTTGATTAATCTGGCCATTTTGATGTTTGTGTACTTCTAATTCAATGTTATTCCTTATAATCTCAACGAGGGAATTAGCAAGTAACAGTTTGAATATGACATGACATCTTGAGACCAAAGCTTCTCAGCTACTAAATTTATTTGGTTAGGCAATGTTTCTTCCCTGCTGGCATTATTGATGAAAGAGCTAAGCTAAAACATGTTTTGCAGAGCAACAAAGAAAAAATAAACCTACAGTTTCAGGGATAAAAAATCAATCTCCATACATGATATTCCTAGTAAAAGTTGGGAAGATAAAATTTTAACATGATTCTGGCCACTTGTTGGAGTTTTCTTTCTTGAAAAGCTTCTTCTCCTTCATCAGGAACCTTGTTCAAATCAAATCTGTGATATGCAAATCCATTGAAAGAGAAATCTATCGCAACTTTCTTCTTTTTTGGAGAATCCAAATCTATGGCGTCTTCACCTCCTGTCATTTTTTTCTCTTTAGAGAGATGCAAAAGCATTTGCAATATCACATATATATTGCATATTAAGATTGCCACCATTATGAATATGCAGTGGGAAGGAAAGGAATATGAAATCACTGAACCTACACCTAATTTGAATCATTGAAAAGTTAAAAAAAAAACTAATTATTGTGTGCAGTTATTAAACACTTATTGAAAAACAGGGATAAAGGTAAATTTGGAAGAAAAAATATTAATTCAGCTTTTGTTTCATTAAAAGTCAGATATTATGAATTAAAAAAAATTGTGTAAAACATCACATATTTAGGAATGGAAAGAGTATTCAATTAATTGTGGGTTCTATTATTTATTAGACCAATTATTTATTCGATGGTTGTAATGAAGGGAGTCAATAAATATTATCTATATTTTTTGTCCAAATAACATTTTTCATACGAATTATAGTAACCCAAGAATCCCTCACTCTCTCAGCCCATTTGGACCCGTGATTGTTAATCAATTTAGGCTTATGCGTAAGACCTCCTCTCTACATGTAAGGGTTAAATCTAGAACAGATGGTCCTAACTCCTAAGGAGTATTTTCATCTTGTAAGTAGTATCAAACTCTTAACCAAAATTAACTTAAAAGCATCTATCAAGTGGTCGACCATGAGTTGAGCTAAGGGTATTGGAGTAATATAATTGATTCGGTTGTTTGGATTAACATTAGCATTATGGTTCACTGAATTAGAGTAGTACAGAGAACCCGACCTTTTAGTGTCTCTGGTTGGTTGGGGGAGAAGGTTACTGTACATCCAAGGGTATTTTTGGTACCATATTCAAAATTTTAAATTATAATATTAATGGTATGTTTACTAAATTTATGGTATATGTACACCGATTGGTAGACAAGACATTGAAATGACAAGACAAGACATATTTTTAACCTGTCATTAAGTCAATTGAGGGCAAAATTACAACATTAGTGGAAAGTTTACGACTATAGTTAACAAAATTACAACATTAGTGAAAATTTTACAACAGTCATGAATAAAATTACAAAATTTGTGGAAATATTTACTAATTCAGTAGTATATTTATCAAATTTGTGAAAATATTTACAACTTCAGTGGTATGTTTATCAAATTTGTGAAAATCTTTACAAATATACCATTGAAGTTATAAATATTTCTACAAATTTGATAAATATACCACTGAAGTTGTAAATATGCCCACAAATTTGGTAAATTAAGCACACACAAGTGTGTATTGATCAAATCTCCTCACGATCGATCAAATCTCCCCACGATCGATCAAATCTCTCCATGAAGTTGTAAATATTTCCATGAATTTGGTAAACATACTACTGAAGTTGTAAATATTCTCACAAATTTGATAAATATACAACTGAAGTTGTAAATATTTTCACAAATTTGGTAAATATTCCCACAAATTTTATAATTTTATTCACTACTGTTGTAAAATTTTTACTAATGTTGTAATTTTGTTCAATGTGATAGTAAACTTCCCACTAATGTTGTAATTTTGCCCTCAATTAACTTAATAGCAACTCAAAAATATGTCTTGTCTTGTCATTTCAATGTCTTGTCTTGTCTACTAATCGGTGTAAATATACCATAAATTTAATAAACATACCATTAATGTTATAATTTGAAAATTTTGATATGATATCGAAAATACCCTTAAATGTACCGTAGACTTCTCCCCGGTGGGGAGTGTGGGACCCCCTTATTGTTTTTTGCTGTCATTTTACTCCGATATTAGTGTGATACAGAATCAGACTAATATTGGGAAGTATCTATTAAATCTCATAAAAATCATTGTTTTTTAATGTCGGCAGTCCCCCCACCCTAATTCTGTTACTGTAAATTGAAATATGACGATTGAATTTTAAAAAATAAATAAAATTACATCTTTAATAATTTGAGTAAATATCTGAGTCTCTTTTAGTTTGAATAAAAGTTTGAATATTTCTTAATTTATAGCTATGTTGTCAACGGTGATAACATGATACCTAAAATTTTGGTAAATTCGTATGTATCTTAATTTCGACGTGAATGATTTATTTTTCATCAAATTAAAGAGAAAATTAGTCTAAATATACATAAATTGACTTTAACATTATTGATCATCGAATAAGAAAAATAAAAAAATAAAAATTTGAGTCTCTTGTAGCCGCCGTGACAATGTGGTCAGCAGTGGCGGTACGATACTGGAATTTTGGTAAATTTGTCTGTGTCCGGTGATAGTCTGGCAGTTAGTGTATGTGTGTGTGCGTTGGACTTAGACTTCCCTAATTTTAAGGAGTGAACTTTTTGTCTGACGGCAAGCATATGATTTTTCATGGCTAGGTTGGTGGGAGTGAACGGTGTATATTTGAGGGTAGGCTAAGGTTCGATGTTGGTCTCCGACTGACCCACCAAAGTCAGAAAAAAGCACACTGCACACATATATTGTCCTGGTCAAAATTCCAGCTTATTAATTCGTGTAATTATATTTTTACATGTGAATGTAAAATTAGTCATGGGCAGGAAAAGAGTCAACGGAATCGTTTGATGGTTTGGATTCTTCTACCGGGTGCCTAAATTAGAATTTGGATCTTTTCTAATTTCCACCAACAATGTCCAAGCATTTCAATATCAAGATTTAAATGATATAACCCAATCGAATTTTGATTCTCATTGTTATATTCAAATTTTGGATGTGTTCGTCGACAAGTTTTTTTTTTTTTCCAACTGTTATAGATATTCGGACCCGTTTACCTGCACATCGTTAAGACTAGCGTATTTATGAAAGATAAAATCACATATGATCTGACCTTAAGAGATTATCAAGATTCAAATTATACGTAATTTTTCATATTTATTACATTTTTATGTGAGTAATGTTATAGAAACTTAATTCATTACAATTATTAAATTAGTTCCGAGTTTAAAAATCAAATGAAATTCATTTTCAATCTAACAACTATAATTAAAAACGCATATTTTTCATATTTCGAAGTAAGAATCAATAAATGGCATGGACCACTTTAATGACAAAATTACATGGTTACACATGAAGAGGCATGTCAAGTGTATGGTCTGGTTTGGACTCATACCATAAGGCGTGCATGCATGTGCAATTACATGTGGATGCGTGTGTGGGTACATGTACAGCCAATTGCATTGCGTAGGATTAGCGTTTACAAAACGTGCTAGCCTTTTGCGTGCTCGAGTAGGAATGNAGAATTTGGATCTTTTCTAATTTCCACCAACAATGTCCAAGCATTTCAATATCAAGATTTAAATGATATAACCCAATCGAATTTTGATTCTCATTGTTATATTCAAATTTTGGATGTGTTCGTCGACAAGTGTTTTTTTTTTTTCCAACTGTTATAGATATTCGGACCCGTTTACCTGCACATCGTTAAGACTAGCGTATTTATGAAAGATAAAATCACATATGATCTGACCTTAAGAGATTATCAAGATTCAAATTATACGTAATTTTTCATATTTATTACATTTTTATGTGAGTAATGTTATAGAAACTTAATTCATTACAATTATTAAATTAGTTCCGAGTTTAAAAATCAAATGAAATTCATTTTCAATCTAACAACTATAATTAAAAACGCATATTTTTCATATTTCGAAGTAAGAATCAATAAATGGCATGGACCACTTTAATGACAAAATTACATGGTTACACATGAAGAGGCATGTCAAGTGTATGGTCTGGTTTGGACTCATACCATAAGGCGTGCATGCATGTGCAATTACATGTGGATGCGTGTGTGGGTACATGTACAGCCAATTGCATTGCGTAGGATTAGCGTTTACAAAACGTGCTAGCCTTTTGCGTGCTCGAGTAGGAATGTGTTCCTGGAAGTTTAGAAGTTGGACCAATAAAGCCCACATTTAGAAATTAAAATGATAAACATATTTATTTTTGTTAGTGTTAAGTTTGCTTAAAAAAAGTTCGAACTTGATGTAAACACGCACAAAAACCTAACCCTAAAGAGATAAAAACTATTAAACGATTAATTCTTCAAAACCTAAAGTGAGAGAATTTTCCCTCTTACACTTATTTATCACTCTACAACTACTTTTATTAAAAGGCGTAGGTTTGGTCATCTTTATCATACCTTCGGATAGCAAGCACGAAAAGTTTACGCCAAGGTTTGACAAGGGGCATGTGCATGATAGATTGAAATTTCCTAGCAGCAAAACTTTCAGTAAATTGTAGTTTATAGCTGCAATAACAGATCAAATTCGTCTAATTGTTTTATGGTCGATTAAAGGAAACTAATCAAATTCGGGTTCAAATATATCTAATGGAAACTAATAAAAACTATTAAAGAAATTAGAAAGAATGAAAAAGTGGAAAGATTAATTTTTTTTCCAACTCACAAAAATCAATTCCTCCAAAATCGAAAGGAAAGTGGATGAAAAGTTAATTATTTGTGTTGTCTATATATTATGTATATATTAATTTCATATAAAAATAAAATAAAAAAATATGTATTTATATATATATTAAAAAAATTTAAAATAAAAAATATTTTAAAAAATATTTTTTTCATCTTAACTAAGGGCGAAAATTTTCGACTCAACATGATAACACGATTCGAACTTGACACAAATTTTATGACACGAACTTAATTATAACTTGACACAAACTTGAAATTGACCTGACACGCCAACAAAAAATATAAGAGACTCATAATTTTATGACTCAATACGAATTTGACATGGCACGACTTGATTGTCACCTCTAATCTTAGTCAGTACAAAAAAAATAGTTATTTTTATTTTTCATCGATTCAATCTCTTTTATTTTTTCATGGATTGTTTTTAGGTTGATTCAGCAAATAAAGTGTTTAGGTGAGAATTTTGTCGTTTTCACAGACGACGCCAAACTAATGATACACAATATTGATATGCATACCACTTGTCAATTAAGTAATATAAAATGCATTAAAATAGATGGAGAGAGAAGACAAAGTTTATAGTGGTTCGGTCAAAATGACCTACGTTCACTTTGAATAGCAAGGGTCGTCGATATTTTATTAACCCCGATGTGTAGGGATAACAAAGAGTTACCAGCTTTTGAGATGGAGATGAGAGAATTATACTCAAATGAGTGAGATGCCCCCCAAGTGTTAGTGGGATTTATAATTTATAGTGGTTTAATGTAGTAATTAAATAGTTAGTCTGACGATTATAATGGGTTGGAGCCGTTTAATAGTCATAACAAATTGAGATGACTTTAATAATAATTAAATAGTTTGATGACCTCTCATCTCTTCAACCGGTAAGGAAGTTATGACACTCTTCAAAGGATTTGGTTAAAAGATGAGAGAATGTTGACTCTCTAGGCCGCAAGGGAGAGGCTCTTGAAATGACCTTTACTTCAAGGTGGTGAGGAGGAAANCTATCATACCTAGATAGACAAAAAAAACTGGAACAAACCACTATTTATCTAAAGCCTGGTTAATTTATCTTGCCAAAAAAGTGAAACACAGTTTTCAATAATTATTGTTTTCATTAGGTTTAAATCTGACTAGAGTAATTATTGGGTATTATATATGTGGAGAATCCCACTTCAAATAGAAAAATAGGTTAAAGTATCNTTAGAGTAGTACAGAGAACCCGACCTTTTAGTGTCTCTGGTTGGTTGGGGGAGAAGGCTACTGTACATCCAAGGGTATTTTTGATACCATATTCAAAATTTTAAATTATAATATTAATGGTATGTTTACTAAATTTATGGTATATATACACCGATTGATAGACAAGACAAGACAAGACATTGAAATGACAAGACAAGACATATTTTTGNACCCTTACTCTAAAGTGATAGAGAAGACTTTTGAATGACCCTTGTGTGCTTCCTGCTAATGTAACTCCTTGAGTTTGACCAAAATGACTACATTGGGTTAGATTTAGTGAATCTTTTAGAGTTGAGTCTTTAACTCGATCTGGGCTTATAACATGAGGAGGCCTTTGGGTTTTGTCCTTCAAAAAATATATTTTTTAAAATTTTTATATTTTANGACAAGACATATTTTTGACCTGTCATTAAGTCAATTGAGGGCAAAATTACAACATTAGTGGAAAGTTTACGACTATAGTTAACAAAATTACAACATTAGTGAAAATTTTACAACAGTCATGAATAAAATTACAAAATTTGTGGAAATATTTACTAATTCAGTAGTATATTTATCAAATTTGTGAAAATATTTACAACTTCAGTGGTATGTTTATCAAATTTGTGAAAATCTTTACAAATATACCATTGAAGTTATAAATATTTCTACAAATTTGATAAATATACCACTGAAGTTGTAAATATGCCCACAAATTTGGTAAATTAAGCACACACAAGTGTGTGTTGATCAAATCTCTTCACGATCGATCAAATCTCCCCACGATCGATCAAATCTCTCCATAAAGTTGTAAATATTTGAATCCATTGAAGTTGTAAATATTTTCATAAATTTGGTAAACATACTACTGAAGTTGTAAATATTCTCACAAATTTGATAAATATACCACTGAAGTTGTAAATATTTTCACAAATTTGGTAAATATTCCCACAAATTTTGTAATTTTATTCNCTCACAAATTTGATAAATATACAACTGAAGTTGTAAATATTTTCACAAATTTGGTAAATATTCCCACAAATTTTATAATTTTATTCACTACTGTTGTAAAATTTTTACTAATGTTGTAATTTTGTTCAATGTGATAGTAAACTTCCCACTAATGTTGTAATTTTGCCCTCAATTAACTTAATAGCAACTCAAAAATATGTCTTGTCTTGTCATTTCAATGTCTTGTCTTGTCTACTAATCGGTGTAAATATACCATAAATTTAATAAACATACCATTAATGTTATAATTTGAAAATTTTGATATGATATCGAAAATACCCTTAAATGTACCGTAGACTTCTCCCCGGTGGGGAGTGTGGGACCCCCTTATTGTTTTTTGCTGTCATTTTACTCCGATATTAGTGTGATACAGAATCAGACTAATATTGGGAAGTATCTATTAAATCTCATAAAAATCATTGTTTTTTAATGTCGGCAGTCCCCCCACCCTAATTCTGTTACTGTAAATTGAAATATGACGATTGAATTTTAAAAAATAAATAAAATTACATCTTTAATAATTTGAGTAAATATCTGAGTCTCTTTTAGTTTGAATAAAAGTTTGAATATTTCTTAATTTATAGCTATGTTGTCAACGGTGATAACATGATACCTAAAATTTTGGTAAATTTGTATGTATCTTAATTTCGACGTGAATGATTTATTTTTCATCAAATTAAAGAGAAAATTAGTCTAAATATACATAAATTGACTTTAACATTATTGATCATCGAATAAGAAAAATAAAAAAATAAAAATTTGAGTCTCTTGTAGCCGCCGTGACAATGTGGTCAGCAGTGGCGGTACGATACTGGAATTTTGGTAAATTTGTCTGTGTCCGGTGATAGTCTGGCAGTTAGTGTATGTGTGTGTGCGTTGGACTTAGACTTCCCTAATTTTAAGGAGTGAACTTTTTGTCTGACGGCAAGCATATGATTTTTCATGGCTAGGTTGGTGGGAGTGAACGGTGTATATTTGAGGGTAGGCTAAGGTTCGATGTTGGTCTCCGACTGACCCACCAAAGTCAGAAAAAAGCACACTGCACACATATATTGTCCTGGTCAAAATTCCAGCTTATTAATTCGTGTAATTATATTTTTACATGTGAATGTAAAATTAGTCATGGGCAGGAAAAGAGTCAACGGAATCGTTTGATGGTTTGGATTCTTCTACCGGGTGCCTAAATTAGAATTTGGATCTTTTCTAATTTCCACCAACAATGTCCAAGCATTTCAATATCAAGATTTAAATGATATAACCCAATCGAATTTTGATTCTCATTGTTATATTCAAATTTTGGATGTGTTCGTCGACAAGTGTTTTTTTTTTTTCCAACTGTTATAGATATTTGGACCCGTTTACCTGCACATCGTTAAGACTAGCGTATTTATGAAAGATAAAATCACATATGATCTGACCTTAAGAGATTATCAAGATTCAAATTATAGGTAATTTTTCATATTTATTACATTTTTATATGAGTAATGTTATAGAAACTTAATCCATTACAATTATTAAATTAGTTCCGAGTTTAAAAATCAAATGAAATTCATTTTCAATCTAACAACTATAATTAAAAACGCATATTTTTCATATTTCGAAGTAAGAATCAATAAATGGCATGGACCACTTTAATGACAAAATTACATGGTTACACATGAAGAGGCATGTCAAGTGTATGGTCTGGTTTGGACTCATACCATAAGGCGTGCATGCATGTGCAATTACATGTGGATGCGTGTGTGGGTACATGTACAGCCAATTGCATGGCGTAGGATTAGCGTTTACAAAACGTGCTAGCATTTTGCGTGCTCGAGTAGGAATGTGTTCCTGGAAGTTTAGAAGTTGGACCAATAAAGCCCACATTTAGAAATTAAAATGATAAACATATTTATTTTTGTTAGTGTTAAGTTTGCTTAAAAAAAGTTCGAACTTGATGTAAACACGCACAAAAACCTAACCCTAAAGAGATAAAAACTATTAAACGATTAATTCTTCAAAACCTAAAGTGAGAGAATTTTCCCTCTTACACTTATTTATCACTCTACAACTACTTTTATTAAAAGGCGTAGGTTTGGTCATCTTTATCATACCTTCGGATAGCAAGCACGAAAAGTTTACGCCAAGGTTTGACAAGGGGCATGTGCATGATAGATTGAAATTTCCTAGCAGCAAAACTTTCAGTAAATTGTAGTTTATAGCTACAATAACAGATCAAATTCGTCTAATTGTTTTATGGTCGATTAAAGGAAACTAATCAAATTCGGGTTCAAATATATCTAATGGAAACTAATAAAAACTATTAAAGAAATTAGAAAGAATGAAAAAGTGGAAAGATTAATTTTTTTTCCAACTCACAAAAATCAATTCCTCCAAAATCGAAAGGAAAGTGGATGAAAAGTTAATTATTTGTGTTGTCTATATATTATGTATATATTAATTTTATATAAAAATAAAATAAAAAAATATGTATTTATATATATATTAAAAAAAATTTAAAATAAAAAAAAAATTAAAAAATATTTTTTTCATCTTAACTAAGGGCGAAAATTTTCGACTCAACATGATAAGACGATTCGAACTTGACACAAATTTTATGACACGAACTTAATTATAACTTGACACAAACTTGAAATTGACCTGACACGTCAACAAAAAATATAAGAAACTCATAATTTTATGACTCAATACGAATTTGACATGACACGACTTGATTGTCACCTCTAATCTTAGTCAGTACAAAAAAAAATAGTTATTTTTATTTTCCATCGATTCAATCTCTTTTATTTTTTCATGGATTGTTTTTAGGTTGATTCATGGATCTGGTTGATTCAGCAAATAAAGTGTTTATGTGAGAATTTTGTCGTTTTCACAGACGACGCCAAACTAATGATACACAATATTGATTTGCATACCACTTGTCAATTAAGTAATATAAAATGCACTAAAGTAGATGGAGAGAGAAGACAAAGTTTATAGTGGTTCGGTCAATATGACCTACGTTCACTTTGAATAACAAGGGTCGTCGATATTTTATTAACTCCGATGTGTAGGGATAACAAAGAGTTACCAGCTTTTGAAATGGAGATGAGAGAATTATACTCAAATGAGTGAGATGCCCCCCAAGTGTTAGTGGGGTTTATAATTTATAGTGGTTTAATGTAGTAATTAAATAGTTAGTCTGACGATTATAATGGGTTGGAGCCGTTTAATAGTCATAACAGATTGAGATGACTTTAATAGTAATTAAATAATTTGATGACCTCTCATCTCTTCAACCGGTAAGGAAGTTATGACACTCTTCAAAGGATTTGGTTAAAAGATGAGAGAATGTTGACTCTCTCTAGGCCGCAAGGGAGAGGCTCCTGAAATGACCTTTACTTTAAGGTGGTGAGGAGGAAGCTCTTGGATGACATTTACTCCAAAGTGGTAGAAAAAGACTTTTGGATAACCCTTACTCTAAAGTGATAGAGAAGACTTTTGAATGACCCTTGTGTGCTTCCTGCTGATGTAACTCCTTGAGTTTGACCAAAATGACTACATTGGGTTAGATTTAGTGAATCTTTTGGAGTTGAGTCTTTAACTCGATCTGAGCTTATAACATGAGGAGGGCCTTTGGGTTTTGTCCTTCAAAAAATATATTTTTTAAAATTTTCATATTTTTCTTAATAAATGGAGCATGAGAATTAATATAAAAATATTTGATGGTTGTTTGCTCATTTTTTTAATACAAAAATGAATTCAGGTAAGCCATGTTTCACATCAATGGGATGTTACATTAGAATATTAAACGTTTTAAATTGATTGAAGGAATAAAACTCTAGCACGCTATGTTCTTCTGTCCCTCAGATCAGATTTCTTTCTTTTACATGTGCTTTCAAGGCATACTTATTACAGAAAAATTATGCATTAAAACAAAAACAGGGCCTCAAGGATTGATGTAGACGTAAAGATTGCTGCTTCTAGACGTACACACACGACACGAGGTTTCACACTTCGTTTTTTCATGATTTTTTTTTTCTTTTCAGTTGCTGGAAAACTCTTCACCCGTTTTCAAGGTTAAATAGGAAATGTGCCTGACCCACTTGCTTATAGTACTGCAAGAAGTTTAAGTAAATGCTCTTAACTATGGGCCTGTGCAGACCCAAACACTACGAGGGTGGTTATTTGGTTATGAGACTTATGAATTAAGCCTATCAATCGGGTTGGATGAGATGAATTTATATTAAAAAATATTTCATTCATATTCAATTTATTTATTAATTTTTATTTAATGAATTGAGTTCGTGTGTAACAACGAGTCGTATTGCATTTTTGATTTATTTTACCTATAAAAGATTCGTTTATTAATCATGTTAGGTCCACCTATTTACGAAATTAGTAACTCGAAGATGACTAAAACTCTATTTTTTTATGCCTTCAATATTGCAACTCGTGGCCCATGGGCAAGGCCCAATAGACACTGGTCCTCTTGTCACTCAATCTTTGAAGTTTTTGTTTTTCAAAATACTTTTTTTTTAACTTCCTATAAGTTTCGATTCAATTCAATCAATAATTTCAACAAAAACAACTCAATAGCTTATACCAGTTATAAAAACAAAATAATACTTGCATCAACCAATTTGCATGCACATCCTTTTTCCCAGTGAAAAATCCATCCCCTTTTTCTGATTATTGATGTGTTTGGTTCCATAGCAACTAATTCTCCAAATGTTACTAACCAATAACCACAATAGATTAAATAGTAATGGATGCCACTATTCCAACTATAAATTATAACTTTATTTTTTGACATTTATTCTCTATTTTGGATTGTTGTGGCACTGCAAAATGTTGAAAAGAAAAGAGCTAAGAAAAAAACCCTCTATCATACCTAGATAGACAAAAAAAACTGGAACAAACCACTATTTATCTAAAGCCTGGTTAATTTATCTTGCCAAAAAAGTGAAACACAGTTTTCAATAATTATTGTTTTCATTAGGTTTAAATCTGACTACAGTAATTATTGGGTATTATATATGTGGAGAATCCCACTTCAAATAGAAAAATAGGTTAAAGTATTCTAATATGTTGTTGATGAGCACCGCTTATAAGCTTAAGTTATTAGGTGGACATGAGTTCCAGACATTTATATTGAGCCTTGAACTAATGGGTTTCTCAGTTCTCTAATAAAATGGTATCAAATCCAATGACTGACGATCCTGAGTGAGCTCTCCAAGAAGTGGTGTATCATGCTTGTACCAATGATAACTCTTAAAAAAGTGATAGAGTTCTTGGTATTAAAGTCATGGAAACACAACTCGAAAAAAAGAGTAAGTCATGGGCCAAGGCGCAAGGACTCTTTGTAGAGTAACAATGCAAAAACTCATAAAAAGTGATAAAAGTTTAGTTCTTAGAAGACAGGATTATTGTAAAGAATGGTTGGCACAATTCTCATTAATAGCGATAAAATTTTGGTTATTGGAAGAACGAGACTCTTGTAAAGAATGGTTGGACGTAGTTCTTGTGTTGAGTGGTGGATCAGACTCAAAAAAGAGCTAAGCCCAATGTGGTTCACACATGAGGGAGAAATTGTTGGTTATTAGATGTGTGGAGAATCTCATATTAGATAGAAAAAGAAGTTAAAGTGTCATAATATAATGTTGAAGAGCTTACCACCTCTATGCTTAAGCTTTTAGGCATCATCAAATCGAAAAGGACAATTTGTCGATCTATATCCTTGACTTAGTTGGTGGGTACGGTTCGCTTGTTAATTCAAACCATTACAAAACTCAATGCTTTCACTATGGTTTCAGGCAATGAATCAAGGAGTTCTTATCCGGCAAACGAAATAGAAAAAAGTATTATTCTTGTTCCGATATAAGTTCCACACATGTATGTTGGGTATTTGAACACCAGACTCCCCATCTCCCAAGTGTAATATTGCTGGTAGTTCTTGGGGTTCCTATTATATCCATCAAGCTCACAACATTAGATTGTGCTCCTCTTATTAAAAAGGTGGAAGTGAGAATCAAGAGGTGGATTAATAAATCCCTCTCCTATATTAACTTTTTGGTGTAGTCGATCATTCCTAAATCTGTCTTGAAGAGAATCAAACAACTATTAAAGGTTTTCATCTTGTCTAATCTTACAACTACCAATTATAATATAGTGGGAAGAAGTCACCAAACCACATAAGAAAGGGGGGCTTGGGATTGAGAAGCACAATTACCTTAACGTTAAGGCATATTTAGAATATCTTACATGGACCCTATGAATTAGGCCAATTACCTAAAACGGAAGCTTTCGTGGGGTGGTCCCCTTGGAGTTGGTTTAAAATTCTCCACCTCAGAAACATTATTAGACCCTTACTTCAACAGTATTATAAGANGAATATGAAATCACTGAACCTACACCTAATTTGAATCATTGAAAAGTTAAAAAAAAACTAATTATTGCGTGCAGTTATTAAACACTTATTGAAAAACAGGGATAAAGGTAAATTTGGAAGAAAAAATATTAATTTNACGCTATGTTCTTCTGTCCCTCAGATCAGATTTCTTTCTTTTACATGTGCTTTCAAGGCATACTTATTACAGAAAAATTATGCATTAAAACAAAAACAGGGCCTCAAGGATTGATGTAGACGTAAAGATTGCTGCTTCTAGACGTACACACACGACACGAGGTTTCACACTTCGTTTTTTCATGATTTTTTTTTTCTTTTCAGTTGCTGGAAAACTCATCACCCGTTTTCAAGGTTAAATAGGAAATGTGTCTGACCCACTTGCTTATAGTACTGCAAGAAGTTTAAGTAAATTNGCTACAATAACAGATCAAATTCGTCTAATTGTTTTATGGTCGATTAAAGGAAACTAATCAAATTCGGGTTCAAATATATCTAATGGAAACTAATAAAAACTATTAAAGAAATTAGAAAGAATGAAAAAGTGGAAAGATTAATTTTTTTTCCAACTCACAAAAATCAATTCCTCCAAAATCGAAAGGAAAGTGGATGAAAAGTTAATTATTTGTGTTGTCTATATATTATGTATATATTAATTTTATATAAAAATAAAATAAAAAAATATGTATTTATATATATATTAAAAAAAATTTAAAATAAAAAAAAAATTAAAAAATATTTTTTTCATCTTAACTAAGGGCGAAAATTTTCGACTCAACATGATAAGACGATTCGAACTTGACACAAATTTTATGACACGAACTTAATTATAACTTGACACAAACTTGAAATTGACCTGACACGTCAACAAAAAATATAAGAAACTCATAATTTTATGACTCAATACGAATTTGACATGACACGACTTGATTGTCACCTCTAATCTTAGTCAGTACAAAAAAAAATAGTTATTTTTATTTTCCATCGATTCAATCTCTTTTATTTTTTCATGGATTGTTTTTAGGTTGATTCATGGATCTGGTTGATTCAGCAAATAAAGTGTTTATGTGAGAATTTTGTCGTTTTCACAGACGACGCCAAACTAATGATACACAATATTGATTTGCATACCACTTGTCAATTAAGTAATATAAAATGCACTAAAGTAGATGGAGAGAGAAGACAAAGTTTATAGTGGTTCGGTCAATATGACCTACGTTCACTTTGAATAACAAGGGTCGTCGATATTTTATTAACTCCGATGTGTAGGGATAACAAAGAGTTACCAGCTTTTGAAATGGAGATGAGAGAATTATACTCAAATGAGTGAGATGCCCCCCAAGTGTTAGTGGGGTTTATAATTTATAGTGGTTTAATGTAGTAATTAAATAGTTAGTCTGACGATTATAATGGGTTGGAGCCGTTTAATAGTCATAACAGATTGAGATGACTTTAATAGTAATTAAATAATTTGATGACCTCTCATCTCTTCAACCGGTAAGGAAGTTATGACACTCTTCAAAGGATTTGGTTAAAAGATGAGAGAATGTTGACTCTCTCTAGGCCGCAAGGGAGAGGCTCCTGAAATGACCTTTACTTTAAGGTGGTGAGGAGGAAGCTCTTGGATGACATTTACTCCAAAGTGGTAGAAAAAGACTTTTGGATAACCCTTACTCTAAAGTGATAGAGAAGACTTTTGAATGACCCTTGTGTGCTTCCTGCTGATGTAACTCCTTGAGTTTGACCAAAATGACTACATTGGGTTAGATTTAGTGAATCTTTTGGAGTTGAGTCTTTAACTCGATCTGAGCTTATAACATGAGGAGGGCCTTTGGGTTTTGTCCTTCAAAAAATATATTTTTTAAAATTTTCATATTTTTCTTAATAAATGGAGCATGAGAATTAATATAAAAATATTTGATGGTTGTTTGCTCATTTTTTTAATACAAAAATGAATTCAGGTAAGCCATGTTTCACATCAATGGGATGTTACATTAGAATATTAAACGTTTTAAATTGATTGAAGGAATAAAACTCTAGCACGCTATGTTCTTCTGTCCCTCAGATCAGATTTCTTTCTTTTACATGTGCTTTCAAGGCATACTTATTACAGAAAAATTATGCATTAAAACAAAAACAGGGCCTCAAGGATTGATGTAGACGTAAAGATTGCTGCTTCTAGACGTACACACACGACACGAGGTTTCACACTTCGTTTTTTCATGATTTTTTTTTTCTTTTCAGTTGCTGGAAAACTCTTCACCCGTTTTCAAGGTTAAATAGGAAATGTGCCTGACCCACTTGCTTATAGTACTGCAAGAAGTTTAAGTAAATGCTCTTAACTATGGGCCTGTGCAGACCCAAACACTACGAGGGTGGTTATTTGGTTATGAGACTTATGAATTAAGCCTATCAATCGGGTTGGATGAGATAAATTTATATTAAAAAATATTTCATTCATATTCAATTTATTTATTAATTTGTATTTAATGAATTGAGTTCGTGTGTAACAACGAGTCGTATTGCATTTTTGATTTATTTTACCTATAAAAGATTCGTTTATTAATCATGTTAGGTCCACCTATTTACGAAATTAGTAACTCGAAGATGACTAAAACTCTATTTTTTTATGCCTTCAATATTGCAACTCGTGGCCCATGGGCAAGGCCCAATAGACACTGGTCCTCTTGTCACTCAATCTTTGAAGTTTTTGTTTTTCAAAATACTTTTTTTTTAACTTCCTATAAGTTTCGATTCAATTCAATCAATAATTTCAACAAAAACAACTCAATAGCTTATACCAGTTATAAAAACAAAATAATACTTGCATCAACCAATTTGCATGCACATCCTTTTTCCCAGTGAAAAATCCATCCCCTTTTTCTGATTATTGATGTGTTTGGTTCCATAGCAACTAATTCTCCAAATGTTACTAACCAATAACCACAATAGATTAAATAGTAATGGATGCCACTATTCCAACTATAAATTATAACTTTATTTTTTGACATTTATTCTCTATTTTGGATTGTTGTGGCACTGCAAAATGTTGAAAAGAAAAGAGCTAAGAAAAAAACCCTCTATCATACCTAGATAGACAAAAAAAACTGGAACAAACCACTATTTATCTAAAGCCTGGTTAATTTATCTTGCCAAAAAAGTGAAACACAGTTTTCAATAATTATTGTTTTCATTAGGTTTAAATCTGACTACAGTAATTATTGGGTATTATATATGTGGAGAATCCCACTTCAAATAGAAAAATAGGTTAAAGTATTCTAATATGTTGTTGATGAGCACCGCTTATAAGCTTAAGTTATTAGGTGGACATGAGTTCCAGACATTTATATTGAGCCTTGAACTAATGGGTTTCTCAGTTCTCTAATAAAATGGTATCAAATCCAATGACTGACGATCCTGAGTGAGCTCTCCAAGAAGTGGTGTATCATGCTTGTACCAATGATAACTCTTAAAAAAGTGATAGAGTTCTTGGTATTAAAGTCATGGAAACACAACTCGAAAAAAAGAGTAAGTCATGGGCCAAGGCGCAAGGACTCTTTGTAGAGTAACAATGCAAAAACTCATAAAAAGTGATAAAAGTTTAGTTCTTAGAAGACAGGATTATTGTAAAGAATGGTTGGCACAATTCTCATTAATAGCGATAAAATTTTGGTTATTGGAAGAACGAGACTCTTGTAAAGAATGGTTGGACGTAGTTCTTGTGTTGAGTGGTGGATCAGACTCAAAAAAGAGCTAAGCCCAATGTGGTTCACACATGAGGGAGAAATTGTTGGTTATTAGATGTGTGGAGAATCTCATATTAGATAGAAAAAGAAGTTAAAGTGTCATAATATAATGTTGAAGAGCTTACCACCTCTATGCTTAAGCTTTTAGGCATCATCAAATCGAAAAGGACAATTTGTCGATCTATATCCTTGACTTAGTTGGTGGGTACGGTTCGCTTGTTAATTCAAACCATTACAAAACTCAATGCTTTCACTATGGTTTCAGGCAATGAATCAAGGAGTTCTTATCCGGCAAACGAAATAGAAAAAAGTATTATTCTTGTTCCGATATAAGTTCCACACATGTATGTTGGGTATTTGAACACCAGACTCCCCATCTCCCAAGTGTAATATTGCTGGTAGTTCTTGGGGTTCCTATTATATCCATCAAGCTCACAACATTAGATTGTGCTCCTCTTATTAAAAAGGTGGAAGTGAGAATCAAGAGGTGGATTAATAAATCCCTCTCCTATATTAACTTTTTGGTGTAGTCGATCATTCCTAAATCTGTCTTGAAGAGAATCAAACAACTATTAAAGGTTTTCATCTTGTCTAATCTTACAACTACCAATTATAATATAGTGGGAAGAAGTCACCAAACCACATAAGAAAGGGGGGCTTGGGATTGAGAAGCACAATTACCTTAACGTTAAGGCATATTTAGAATATCTTACATGGACCCTATGAATTAGGCCAATTACCTAAAACGGAAGCTTTCGTGGGGTGGTCCCCTTGGAGTTGGTTTAAAATTCTCCACCTCAGAAACATTATTAGACCCTTACTTCAACAGTATTATAAGATTGTGGTTTGATAATTGGCATCCACAGAGCCCTTTGCTTACTTTGTGGTCACATAAAAGACGGATACATAATATTGAATCTTTTGGCGACGATGGGATTGATGACTTTGTCTCACNACTCCGATGTGTAGGGATAACAAAGAGTTACCAGCTTTTGAAATGGAGATGAGAGAATTATACTCAAATGAGTGAGATGCCCCCCAAGTGTTAGTGGGGTTTATAATTTATAGTGGTTTAATGTAGTAATTAAATAGTTAGTCTGACGATTATAATGGGTTGGAGCCGTTTAATAGTCATAACAGATTGAGATGACTTTAATAGTAATTAAATAATTTGATGACCTCTCATCTCTTCAACCGGTAAGGAAGTTATGACACTCTTCAAAGGATTTGGTTAAAAGATGAGAGAATGTTGACTCTCTCTAGGCCGCAAGGGAGAGGCTCCTGAAATGACCTTTACTTTAAGGTGGTGAGGAGGAAGCTCTTGGATGACATTTACTCCAAAGTGGTAGAAAAAGACTTTTGGATAACCCTTACTCTAAAGTGATAGAGAAGACTTTTGAATGACCCTTGTGTGCTTCCTGCTAATGTAACTCCTTGAGTTTGACCAAAATGACTACATTGGGTTAGATTTAGTGAATCTTTTAGAGTTGAGTCTTTAACTCGATCTGGGCTTATAACATGAGGAGGCCTTTGGGTTTTGTCCTTCAAAAAATATATTTTTTAAAATTTTTATATTTTACTTAATAAATGGAGCATGAGAATTAATATAAAAATATTTGATGGTTGTTTGCTCATTTTTTTAATACAAAAATGAATTCAGGTAAGCCATGTTTCACATCAATGGGATGTTACATTAGAATATTAAACGTTTTAAATTGATTGAAGGAATAAAACTCTAGCACGCTATGTTCTTCTGTCCCTCAGATCAGATTTCTTTCTTTTACATGTGCTTTCAAGGCATACTTATTACAGAAAAATTATGCATTAAAACAAAAACAGGGCCTCAAGGATTGATGTAGACGTAAAGATTGCTGCTTCTAGACGTACACACACGACACGAGGTTTCACACTTCGTTTTTTCATGATTTTTTTTTTCTTTTCAGTTGCTGGAAAACTCATCACCCGTTTTCAAGGTTAAATAGGAAATGTGTCTGACCCACTTGCTTATAGTACTGCAAGAAGTTTAAGTAAATTCTCTTAACTATGGGCCTGTGCAGACCCAAACACTACGAGGGTGGTTATTTGGTTATGAGACTTATGAATTAAGCCTATCAATCGGGTTGGATGAGATAAATTTATATTAAAAAATATTTCATTCATATTCAATTTATTTATTAATTTGTATTTAATGAATTGAGTTCGTGTGTAACAACGAGTCGTATTGCATTTTTGATTTATTTTACCTATAAAAGATTCGTTTATTAATCATGTTAGGTCCACCTATTTACGAAATTAGTAACTCGAAGATGACTAAAACTCTATTTTTTTATGCCTTCAATATTGCAACTCGTGGCCCATGGGCAAGGCCCAATAGACACTGGTCCTCTTGTCNCAAAGTGGTAGAAAAAGACTTTTGGATAACCCTTACTCTAAAGTGATAGAGAAGACTTTTGAATGACCCTTGTGTGCTTCCTGCTGATGTAACTCCTTGAGTTTGACCAAAATGACTACATTGGGTTAGATTTAGTGAATCTTTTGGAGTTGAGTCTTTAACTCGATCTGAGCTTATAACATGAGGAGGGCCTTTGGGTTTTGTCCTTCAAAAAATATATTTTTTAAAATTTTCATATTTTTCTTAATAAATGGAGCATGAGAATTAATATAAAAATATTTGATGGTTGTTTGCTCATTTTTTTAATACAAAAATGAATTCAGGTAAGCCATGTTTCACATCAATGGGATGTTACATTAGAATATTAAACGTTTTAAATTGATTGAAGGAATAAAACTCTAGCACGCTATGTTCTTCTGTCCCTCAGATCAGATTTCTTTCTTTTACATGTGCTTTCAAGGCATACTTATTACAGAAAAATTATGCATTAAAACAAAAACAGGGCCTCAAGGATTGATGTAGACGTAAAGATTGCTGCTTCTAGACGTACACACACGACACGAGGTTTCACACTTCGTTTTTTCATGATTTTTTTTTTCTTTTCAGTTGCTGGAAAACTCTTCACCCGTTTTCAAGGTTAAATAGGAAATGTGCCTGACCCACTTGCTTATAGTACTGCAAGAAGTTTAAGTAAATGCTCTTAACTATGGGCCTGTGCAGACCCAAACACTACGAGGGTGGTTATTTGGTTATGAGACTTATGAATTAAGCCTATCAATCGGGTTGGATGAGATGAATTTATATTAAAAAATATTTCATTTATATTCAATTTATTTATTAATTTTNAACACTACGAGGGTGGTTATTTGGTTATGAGACTTATGAATTAAGCCTATCAATCGGGTTGGATGAGATGAATTTATATTAAAAAATATTTCATTCATATTCAATTTATTTATTAATTTTTATTTAATGAATTGAGTTCGTGTGTAACAACGAGTCGTATTGCATTTTTGATTTATTTTACCTATAAAAGATTCGTTTATTAATCATGTTAGGTCCACCTATTTACGAAATTAGTAACTTGAAGATGACTAAAACTCTATTTTTTTATGCCTTCAATATTGCAACTCGTGGCCCGTGGGCAAGGCCCAATAGACACTGGTCCTCTTGTCACTCAATCTTTGAAGTTTTTGTTTTTCAAAATACTTTTTTTTTAACTTCCTATAAGTTTCGATTCAATTCAATCAATAATTTCAACAAAAACAACTCAATAGCTTATACCAGTTATAAAAACAAAATAATACTTGCATCAACCAATTTGCATGCACATCCTTTTTCCCAGTGAAAAATCCATCCCCTTTTTCTGATTATTGATGTGTTTGGTTCCATAGCAACTAATTCTCCAAATGTTACTAACCAATAACCACAATAGATTAAATAGTAATGGATGCCACTATTCCAACTATAAATTATAACTTTATTTTTTGACATTTATTCTCTATTTTGGATTGTTGTGGCACTGCAAAATGTTGAAAAGAAAAGAGCTAAGAAAAAAACCCTCTATCATACCTAGATAGACAAAAAAAACTGGAACAAACCACTATTTATCTAAAGCCTGGTTAATTTATCTTGCCAAAAAAGTGAAACACAGTTTTCAATAATTATTGTTTTCATTAGGTTTAAATCTGACTACAGTAATTATTGGGTATTATATATGTGGAGAATCCCACTTCAAATAGAAAAATAGGTTAAAGTATTCTAATATGTTGTTGATGAGCACCGCTTATAAGCTTAAGTTATTAGGTGGACATGAGTTCCAGACATTTATATTGAGCCTTGAACTAATGGGTTTCTCAGTTCTCTAATAAAATGGTATCAAATCCAATGACTGACGATCCTGAGTGAGCTCTCCAAGAAGTGGTGTATCATGCTTGTACCAATGATAACTCTTAAAAAAGTGATAGAGTTCTTGGTATTAAAGTCATGGAAACACAACTCGAAAAAAAGAGTAAGTCATGGGCCAAGGCGCAAGGACTCTTTGTAGAGTAACAATGCAAAAACTCATAAAAAGTGATAAAAGTTTAGTTCTTAGAAGACAGGATTATTGTAAAGAATGGTTGGCACAATTCTCATTAATAGCGATAAAATTTTGGTTATTGGAAGAACGAGACTCTTGTAAAGAATGGTTGGACGTAGTTCTTGTGTTGAGTGGTGGATCAGACTCAAAAAAGAGCTAAGCCCAATGTGGTTCACACATGAGGGAGAAATTGTTGGTTATTAGATGTGTGGAGAATCTCATATTAGATAGAAAAAGAAGTTAAAGTGTCATAATATAATGTTGAAGAGCTTACCACCTCTATGCTTAAGCTTTTAGGCATCATCAAATCGAAAAGGACAATTTGTCGATCTATATCCTTGACTTAGTTGGTGGGTACGGTTCGCTTGTTAATTCAAACCATTACAAAACTCAATGCTTTCACTATGGTTTCAGGCAATGAATCAAGGAGTTCTTATCCGGCAAACGAAATAGAAAAAAGTATTATTCTTGTTCCGATATAAGTTCCACACATGTATGTTGGGTATTTGAACACCAGACTCCCCATCTCCCAAGTGTAATATTGCTGGTAGTTCTTGGGGTTCCTATTATATCCATCAAGCTCACAACATTAGATTGTGCTCCTCTTATTAAAAAGGTGGAAGTGAGAATCAAGAGGTGGATTAATAAATCCCTCTCCTATATTAACTTTTTGGTGTAGTCGATCATTCCTAAATCTGTCTTGAAGAGAATCAAACAACTATTAAAGGTTTTCATCTTGTCTAATCTTACAACTACCAATTATAATATAGTGGGAAGAAGTCACCAAACCACATAAGAAAGGGGGGCTTGGGATTGAGAAGCACAATTACCTTAACGTTAAGGCATATTTAGAATATCTTACATGGACCCTATGAATTAGGCCAATTACCTAAAACGGAAGCTTTCGTGGGGTGGTCCCCTTGGAGTTGGTTTAAAATTCTCCACCTCAGAAACATTATTAGACCCTTACTTCAACAGTATTATAAGATTGTGGTTTGATAATTGGCATCCACAGAGCCCTTTGCTTACTTTGTGGTCACATAAAAGACGGATACATAATATTGAATCTTTTGGCGACGATGGGATTGATGACTTTGTCTCACCAGAGACGTCCAAGTTTGCTGGTATACAACGTTGAGAAGAAATGGACATGTGGTTTGGGAGCATGAGAGAGAGAGAGGGGGGGGGGGCGTGGAAAGAGGTAAATGGACAAAAATTTTCATCGGATATGGAAGACATGCCGGAGAAGAAAAAAATCAAAGAACTCGCCGGGGATAAATTTTTTTCTTTGGGGAAGTGTAGTGTGGTGCAGTGGCGAAGGGGGACACTTTAAATTGGTGGGTCCTACAAAGACATGTGGCATGCACCATGTGTGGTGGGCAAGTAAATTTGGGAAAGTTTTTAGGCGGACGGCAAAGCATAGGATAACTGTTATTGAGAAGCCATTCCTCCCGAAAAAAATATTCCTCCTTGAAAACCTGTTAGCCAGTTTCAACGAACATAATCATTATAAGTCGTTACCACGTTAAATCTACAAAAAAACCCTAGGGTTTGTTTGTTCAGTAGTGTTATTAGAGGCCTAGCCCTCAACATAAAAACTAATAGAACGCTTTATTCAATTCTTGTTTCTTTCTCCTCAATCTCGGACCTCTAACTGTGTGATCGGATTGAGTTTTATTAGGGTTTAGGGTTTATAGATAATGGACGATATTGAAAAAGCAATTCTTATAAGTTTTGATGAATCGGGGACCGTGGATTCATTGTTGAAATCACAAGCAGTTTCTTTTTGTCAGCAAATTAAAGGGACTCCATCAATTTGTAGTATATGTATAGAGAAATTGTGTCTTTCTAAGATAGTTCAAGTCCAGTTCTGGTGCTTACAATGTCTGCACGCGTTTCTTTGTGTTCGGTACTCGTCGATGAGTCTTGAAGAGAAGTCTTTTATAAGGAAGTCAGTATTTTCGATGGCGTGTTTTGAAGGTGATAACGACTCAGTTAGAGTTTTGGAGGGTCCGTCATTTATCAAGAACAAGCTTGCTCAGGTTCTTGTCACTTTAATATATTTTGAATACCCGTTGATTTGGTCATCCGTGTTTACTGATTTTCTGCCAAATCTGAGCAAAGGTGCAGTGGTGATTGATTTGTTTTGTCGTGTTTTGAACGTATTGGATGATGAATTGATTAGCTTGGACTACCCTAGAAGTACCGAGGAGGTGGCTGTTGCGGGGAGGATTAAGGATGCAATGAGGCAGCAGTGTGTTCCTCAGATCGTTAGAGCGTGGTACGACATTGTATCAATGTATAGAAACTCTGATCATGAATTATGTACTACTGTTTTAGATTGTGTGAGGAAATATATTACCTGGATTGACATTGGCTTAATAGTGAATGATGCGTTTATTCGATTATTGTTTGAGTTAATGTTGGCAGATGGATTGCTGGATCAACTTCGGGCTGCTGCTGCTGGTTGTGTTCTTGGGGTAGTTTCTAAGCGGATGGATCCGCAAGCAAAGATTACTCTTTTACGGAACCTTCAGCTAAGTAGGGTATTTGGTTTGGTAACCGAGAATAATGACTCTGAATTGGTTTCAAGAGTAGCTTCCTTGCTAACTGGGTATGCTACCGAGGTTCTAGAATGCTCTAAGCATTCAAACTCTGAGGATGCCAAGGGTGTTTCAATGGAGCTCTTGCATGAGGTTTTACCTTCGGTTTTTTATGCAATGCGGAGTTGTGAGGTTGACGCGACATTCAGTGCTGTGCAGTTTCTTTCAGGGTACTTTGCCACAATGAAGAGCCTTTCAACTATGACGGAGACACAACAGCTACATGTGGGTCAGATATTGGAAGTGATTCGTGTGCTGATTCAGTTTGACCCTGTTTATCGTTATAATCTACATGCATTGGATAAAATTGGGAGAGAAGAGGAAGATAGGATGGCAGAGTTTCGGAAGGATTTATTTGTATTGCTTTGTAGTGTAGGCCGTGTAGCACCTGATGTTACTCAGATTTTCATTAGAAACTCTTTAGCCATTGCTGCTGCATCTTCTTCTGATAGGAATGTTGAAGAGGTAGAAGTTGCACTTTCCCTCTTCTTTGCACTTGGTGAGTCACTAAGTGATGAGGCAATGAGAACAGGTAGTGGTATGTTGAAAGAGTTGGTGCCGATGCTCTTATCAACAAGGTTTCCTTGCCATACTAGTAGGCTTGTCGCATTTGTGTTTTTGGATACAATAACAAGATATATAAAGTTTGTTCAGGAGAATACTCAATATATTCCCCTGGTTTTAGCAGCCTTTCTTGATGATAGAGGTATACACCACCCAAATGTGAATGTTAGCCGAAGGGCTAGTTATCTTTTTATGAGGGTTGTGAAACTGCTCAAAGCCAAGCTCGTTCCTTTCATTGATACAATTTTGCAGGTATTTAATTTGCAATCATATCTTTGTCATGTTTATGGATTATCTACAATTCATATATTCTTGTTGTCCTCTCTCTTTGTGCGGGAGAGTGTGTGTATTTTGTATGTGCCTCCCTCTCTCCTGATTTTGTTTGTTCCACTAATTTTCAGAGTCTGCAAGATACTGTTGCTCGATTTACTACTATGAATTGTAATTCCCAAGAATTTTTGGGACTTGAAGATGGCAGTCACATTTTTGAGGTAGCATTTTACTGCATACATCTATGAGTAGAAGTTGTTATCATTGGATTTGAGGCTTCTTTGTTTCTGATCTAACTTGCACTTGAATACTTTACAGGCAATTGCCCTATTAATTGGAATGGAAGATGTACCATTGGAAAAACAATCTGATTATCTTTCAGCGTTGCTTACTCCTCTTTGTCAGCAGGTTAAGTTTAAGTGAAGTTAATAAAATCTGAAATTATCTAGGCTAGCATTTGGAGACCTTATGTAACTAATTTAGATCTAAAAGTTTATGTTCTTGTTTAAATAATGAAGAGAAATTATTTTCTGATTCGTGTGTCCACCCATAATTTTGCTTTTTGTATATTGTGGTAAGTTCTATTTGGTTGAGCTTTATCTATTTAATACTCAAGACTTTTGCAAGCTGAAATACTCATGTTTCAAGCAGGTTGAGGTATTACTCTTGGATTCCAAATTTCAGAATCCAGAAGAATCTCCTGCAAAGATTGCAAATATTCAGCAGATAATTATGGCCATTAACGCCCTCAGCAAGGTTTGATAATCATTGAACAGTTATCAGAGGATATTTGTATTGTACTTGGTGCAACTTTCTGTTTTACCCATGGAGTTTGTTCATTATAATTTTTGAATTGGAAACCTATTATCACTTAGTGAAGACAAAATTGGGAAAAAGGACTTTTCCTTTTTTTGTTTGATGACATGAGTGGGTGAGAGTTATATAACTACCATATTGTCCCAGAACCCAGGTGTTATGAAGCTGCTTCTCTAACTTAGCATTGCAGTACGGTATTAAGGTTGTGCCCAGTTTTATTTTGTCAAAATGTGTACTTTTGTATGCAACACTTGGAAATGATATTAGTGTTTTTTTTTCTCTGTTTGAACTGATGAGAGTTATTAATTGGCAATTTTATATTGGGTTTGCATGTGCAAGTAGTTGGTCGGTTTATTTTTGTTCCTTACGGTGTATTTGTATTTCAGGGCTTCAGTGTGCGTCTTGTAACCGCTAGTCGCCCTGCAATTGGGCTCATGTTCAAGCAGGTTGGTTTTGAGGTCTATCTACTGTTCATGTCGATGTACATCTTATTGCTGAATTTTGTGGGCTCTTCTCTTCAAGTACCACTAGAGATTGTGTGGTTTCTCATTATTTAATTATTTTATCAACTGAATTTTGTTTTATGATCAACGCTTCTTTATTTTTTATCTTTAATAAAAATGACAATAGCTTATTAATTGGGTGCACTTGTGAACTATTATATGTCTTCACCATTTTTCCCCTTCAACCCATCCATCAAATATATTATATATGCTATCATATGATGCCTTTGTCATTCTCACATGATGAAGAAGTTGAACCATAATATTGGAATTTTGTTTAAAAAGAGTAGATTAGTAGAGTTACTTTTTTATATCCTCCTTTCTCCAATGTCTTGCTCTATTCCTCCCATTGTATTGTTGTTTCCCATCTGCCATAATCTCTCTCTCTCTCTACGTGTTGATACTGCATTTCGCGCAGGCACCACCTTTTTGTAAACTCGCATGTGACTTGAACTAGGGAAATATATTCAAATTTGGTGCTGCATGATGCTTATGTCATTTAATAGCTATGGTATCTGTTTTGGAAGATTTTGCTCTAATTTGAGGTAGTGCAACTCCTTCAGTATGTCTGGNTCGCATGTGACTTGAACTAGGGAAATATATTCAAATTTGGTGCTGCATGATGCTTATCTCATTTAATAGCTATGGTATCTGTTTTGGAAGATTTTGCTCTAATTTGAGGTAGTGCAACTCCTTCAGTATGTCTGGTGATTGTGCTAATGTTTGTTCTATTTTCTCTTTGATTTAGACGTTGGATGTTCTCATACAAATTCTTGTTGTATATCCCAAGACAGAGCCCTTGCGGTGTAAGGTATGAGTTAGAACACTTTGTTTTATGCTGTATCAAGGACACTGTTACCTAATATTTTCTACTGTATTATAGGTCACATCATTTATTCATCGGATGGTGGACATATTAGGAGCATCTGTTTTTCCATATCTCCCAAAGGCATTGGAGCAGTTTCTTGCAGAAACTGAGGTACACAGCAGTTATATTTTTATTATTCTTGTATCGATTCTTATGTTATTGTCAAACCAATGAATAATTTATCAACTGGCCACTGCATTCCCTTTGATTTGTACATTGTCATTCTTTAACTTAATACAATGCCTGAGAAATATGTCAATTTTTTTACCTATTGCTATTTCCACCTTTTGAGAATGTGAGCAAATGTATCTTCAACCAAAGCTGTGTGGAATTGTGACAGAAAATTTTATGTAGTAATATACGGCTTCTGCGAGTGTTTCTTCCCCCTTTATTTAGATGCAACTTGCCCATCAATTCATAAAATATATACACGTATTAAGGAATGGAGCATTTTGATTTTCTTTACTAAATGTTGTTTGTAATTTGGGAAATCATACAGAGCCATGGTCTCTCTGTTTCTCACATGCACGGGCATACACACACACAGACAGAGTAACACACACACTGAGGCAATCTTATCTAACATAGCTTCACTTGAATTGATTCCATCCAATGGTAGTTTTTTCAATGGTTCTCCTTTTTGTTTCTACTGTGGAATTGTTGAAGCATTGAAGTAACAATACATGGACTAGTAGCTTGTTTATCATTTGGTTTTTTGGTATGTAGTCTGATTCTACCTTGTACTTTCATTTCAGCCTATGGAACTGGTGGATATTCTGTTGTTGATCAATCAGCTCATCTGCAAATTTGACACGGCAGTCAGGGAGATATTGGAGGACGTATATCCTGCTATTGCAAGTAGGATATTTAATATTCTCCCAAGGGATGGGTTTCCTTCAGGACCTGGGAGCAATACAGAGGTATGACCACCTGTTTAATAGCTTGTTTTTTTTATCAGTGAGTTTAAGAGCTTGTTGATGGTGCATGCATGTGTTTTATCTTTTGATCATAGTGTTTTATGCAATGGACCGCTGGTGTTGTGCACATTTTTAACCTTATCTTTCATCTCAAATTTAGATATTGTAAAGGTTCATTCATGGCCTCCGTGCCTGTAACTCTTGCCAGCAAACATGCGATTAGATTTTGTTTACAATCTCATTCATCGTCATGCTATCACGATAAATATTATGTTACAATGGTGAATGGGTGCACCTATCTAAGTGATTTGGGTGGGTTGTTGCTTACCGAAAAAGAATAAAGTTCTGGATAAACAGATTCACAGAAGGAATTCAGCTAGATGCTTTTATTTAAAAAAGTAAGATACCAAGTCCCGCATGATGAATTGAATTGAAAGTAACTGCAGTTCTGCAGATGGAAAATTGTGATCAAATCCACTCTGAATTTGGTACTTTTCTCTTTGCATTTATCCTGCATTTTACATTTCAACTTAGTAACAATTTCCAGTGCAGAGGTAGATAATGAATTGCTTTGTGTATACTATGATTGCTTGCTTTATGTCGTAGGAAATTCGTGAACTACAAGAGCTTCAGCGGACATTGTATACATTTCTTCATGTGATAACTACACATGATCTGTCTTCCATTTTTCTTTCCCCCAAAAGTAGGGGCTATTTGGATCCAATGATGCAGTTGCTATTGTACACGTCTTGTAACTCTAAGGATATTCTTATAAGAAAGGTAACGTGATACTTTTAATTCCTAACCATTGCCAACTTATTCATATCATCTGGATTTCTTCTTACTTCTATTACAATGCCTTGAGACCTATGGAATATGTTTTCTCTCAGAGACTTGAGGCTAACCTTTTTTATTTTTCTGTTTGACAAGTCATGTGTGCAAATCTTTATCAGACTCATTAAAGATTGGTGCATCAGGCCTTGTAGTGAAGAAAAGGTAATCAAACCTTTTTTAACCTCCCAGTGCTGTAATTATTATTTCAGCGTACTGAAGTGGTGAAAGTTTCTCAGGTACCTGGGTTCCAAAGTTTTGTAATTGAGTCCTTTGCGGTGAACTGTTGTTTGTACAGTGTGCTTGATAAATCCTTTGAGTTTCATGATACAAATACTGTAAGTTCCTTTTTTACTGATATTGGAACTAATTTTTTGTGGTGAACGGATAATATTGCAGATAGTGCGTCGGATGCTTCTTCGATTTCTTTTTCTCTGCATATCATGCTTGGAGATCAAGCCGTTTGTTCTTGCATATTCTGTTCATTTCATATTCTGGATTCATCTAATTGAGAATTTGAGATGTCAGTACTACATGTATCAATTTCCATGCATGGAACAATTTACACCCCCAAAGTCTTCCAGTCCCTATGCTTTAATGCTGTGTCCATTGTCCTGGATTCTGTGTGGTTTTCTTTTTTTCCATCTTCATGCTGCCCTGGGTTTGGTAAATGTCCAGTCTGACATTAATTTGTTTCTTTGACATGTTCATATTCATTTCCTTGTGTTTATTTCCATACTTTCCGCTGATGATGGAGGAACGGAACCATTTATGCCAATTTCAAGTGCATTTCCCTTTCTGCGTGTCGTTACGTAGTTTTCTTATTTCAGCTTGTATTCTAGATTATAACTAACCTGAGNCTGATGATGGAGGAACGGAACCATTTATGCCAATTTCAAGTGCATTTCCCTTTCTGCATGTCGTTACGTAGTTTTCTTATTTCAGCTTGTATTCTAGATTATAACTAACCTGACTAGTTCCTCTTTGTCAACTTTGCATGTGTGTTTTTGTCTGTGTATGCTACACACAGAAAGAGAGAGAGAGTTGGCTAATTAATAACGCTGGAATACAAAGTTAGTGATGATGCTGATAAGAAGAAATGAAAGAGATAAGGAGGGGAAAACACATCTCAAAATCATTTTTCTTGTGGTCGACCTGGGTTTAGTAGTCGTATACAAGATCAGCTTGGATTGTAAAATTTCCTTATGTGCTCCCAATCTTTTCAACTAGTGAGGGAGCCACTGACCCACATATGCTGATGACAATTGCCTTTGGTTGCAAATGAGATTTTCCAATTTCATTTTATATATTAAATTAAAACCGCTTCTTATTTCTAAAAGGCAAAAAATGAAGTGCCATGAAAGCTTCTGCCAATTGCTAAAATGGGAAGCTTTTCATTCTAATGTGTAAGTTGTGATCAGAAGATTGGGGAACATAACGAATACTCAGGACAGGGTTTATATGGTTTATGTTGATGGATTGAAATAGGACTTTGTCTGCAGAATTAAAAATTTATATTGTTCTGCCAGAAAGCTTGTACATTTGTTGATCGCTGGTGGACTAACTTTCCAATTGCTGTTTGGGATTTGCATGGCAGCTTGTTTTGTTTGGAGAGATAGTATTGGCTCAGAAGGTCATGTACGAGAAGTTTGGCAATGATTTTCTTGTTCATTTTGTATTGAAAGGTTTCCCCGCGGCACACTGTCCTCAAGAGTTGGTGGCCCGATATTGTCAAAAGTTGCAGGTATCCTATTTAAGTCAGCAAATGTTGAACTAGAAAATAGATTCTCTCTATTGGGAATCAGGAAATTCTTTTTTATTTGATACAATTATATTTTGGCGTGTTTAATAGTTTGATCAGGAAAACAAACTGTTAAAACGGGTTGCCTTTTCTGAAACACCAGAGATTATAAAAATGTTTTTAACCATTCTATTCAGACTTGAATTCAAATTTTGTGTTTGGGACAATTTTAGCTCCCCCCAAGAAAAAAAAACCAACAATGCACATTGTGAGGTGGGCTCAGCCTGTTCAAGTATGCTGGAGCACAGCTTGGTATGTAGGACCCCAGCTTGAGCTTGGTTGATCAATGGGCAAGCTGACGCCAGTCCTTAACTGACAAGAATTATGTCCTTGACTGTGGAAAGGCTGCAAATGTATTTTACTGCTGCAGATAGTTTCACTAATGTTCCCATTCAAGCTCAATTTTGATTGTAAAGCCTCACACTTGCTTTCCTGGTCACAGGCCAAGCTAGGACCAGCGTGAACCAACTGAGGTTTGTGCTAATGGTCTGGAGTGACTCCAGACTTTTAGCAGCTAAACTATGACTTGCTTACTGATTTGTTTATTGTTCTGTTTTTTGTTTATTGTTTTTGTCAGGATAATGATATCAAGGCGCTCAAAACATTCTACCAGTCATTAATTGAAAATTTGAGACTCCAACAAAATGGAAGCTTTGTTTTCAGATAGCATTGTCACCACTTGTGAACTGGATCACTTATTGCTGAATGCTTCATGTTTTCCTGCTATAACTAGCTCTTCCAATCCATTTTTTTTCCCCCAAAGGTGTGTACGAATAGCTTGTTTGGTGCATCCTACAGCTAACTTCATGGTCTCTGTTCAGTATATTTGTAACGATGAGCTTATGTAGGTGAATGTTGCAGGGTTCTCCTTTTGTGGTACATATCATTTTTCTGGCTATTCAATGGGTAGTGAGGTATGGATGGTTACTCTCTTCTGGCTTGGCATGAACGATTTCTTCCTGAATAACTATATTGTGATTTTTGATTGGTTAACTGGTTGGTTTTGAATGGGGTTTGGTTTGACAGGTGTAAATTTGCGATAGCAGTTTTTTGGCATATGAATAGCAAGAATGTTGGTAATATGAGTTTTGATGGTTTCCTTTTTGTGTGTTTACTTTTTTGCCCCTCCTTGTGACACCTGTCTCGATGGTTTCCAGCTTTTAGTGCGAGACTAATTAAGCTGGGATAAGGAAGGGAAGAATATAGCCTTCTTCTTCATTGTGCCGTACAAAGGAAAAGAAGTAAAGAGAAAAATAAGAAGCAAGTTTTGTCTGTCCTATAGAATTCCCTCTACCTTATGGCAAAGACGGTCTTGCACTTCGAATTTTGTGTATGAATTTTTGTTTGAATAAAACAGCACGGCACCTTTTTTTACGAGATTGATGGGCCTTTTTTCAGCATGAGTCACTGTAGTTTTTGTAATCTGTACTTCGGTGTTTGGGAGGAGTACACGCCATCATACGACAAGACACGACACGACACGNTGTATGAATTTTTGTTTGAATAAAACAGCACGGCACCTTTTTTTACGAGATTGATAGGCCTTTTTTCAGCATGAGTCACTGTAGTTTTTGTAATCTGTACTTCGGTGTTTGGGAGGAGTACACGCCATCATACGACAAGACACAACACGACACGAGTCATCAAGGTGAATGTTATGTATTTTGGGAGGTGTGGAATATTGAATCTAGCAATTCCTTTTCCATGGAATGATTCTATATGCTTGTATATTCATTTTAGATGTACACTATGGAAATATATGCTTTTTCTCCCTCTCTCTCTTTCTCTCTCTCTCTCTCTCTCTCTCTCTCTCTCTCTCTCAAATAATTGGTGAAACTTGAGTTTTCTATGAAGATGACGCGTGATTGAGAAACGCAGGTAGACTTGAGTCTTTCCATCTCTTGTAGTGGATGTGACATTTTATTTTGAAAATTTGGGTGGATTTCTTTTTCAAGATTAGGTGTGGAGAGTGACTGATTTATCTGATAATCGACTCAAATTCTTCCCTTGTGTGTTGGAACTAGGAGTTGGTGTCCTGGGATTCTCAATAGCTCCAAATTTGTACAGCCTTAAAGGCATTCGACTAGCCAACCAATTAAAAGAAATGAAGAAAAAAAAAAAAAACATTGATTAGGGAGATGTAAAACAGGTACGGAAAATACTTGTTATTTTGTTGCATTTTGGTGTTGTTTCCAACTTTTTCTTTACGTTCATTAGATACCAATTTTTGGATTCTTAACGTTTGACCCTAATACTGACCAGTAAGTTGTCGAATTTGAACCTCTTCAATATACTTCAACTCAATTTATCGATTGCTTTTGGTAAGTGATCAAGTGTTTTAAAAAAATATATTAAAACAGATTTGGATTTCAAGTGGCCCGTCTATAAAGAGTTGCAACCCTTCTCACCAACCAAACTCCTTTCTTTGAATTTCAAAGTTTGTCAATGATAGTTTTTCTACGATCAATCAATGCATCCTTTTCCAAATGAGAAAAAGAGAAATGGTGGGGTATGGTTTTTGGTTTGTTTCCCTTGTAAACACGCTAAATAGAATGTTTGAGCGGTATTATCCAGATTCCTCTAAATCTCTATATCTCTTATATTTTTATTTTGGATGAAGAAATGATTTGAATATATTTATAGAAATCCCGTAATAAAAATGATATGATAACTAGTGGTCTAAAAAATACAATTCTTAGTAGAAAATAGTGAGAGACATAATTCATGTAGTTGATTAAGTTGAATTAAATTGAGTTTGAGTTTATCAATAAATGGATATAAAACTCTATATTTTTTTTAACTCTTCACTTTTCTATTTAATCGCGGTTTTGCTTGTTTGTTGATGAAGAAATGTGAACTACTGATTGGGGGAGCTTCATGCCTCTTTTAACGCCTTGTTTACGCATAGCACCACGCTTTGCCACCAGCTTCATGCCACCAGCCTCGAGGAAACCTATGAAACCTAATGGAATCTTGCTTCTTCCAGAGGCGGCTCGGCAGTATTAAAAAAAAAAAAAACTGACTTTAGCTCCAAAGTTTTGGAAGCTTCTATAATTTTAAGTATATTATTAACCCATAACAAATTTAAATCTATTAAATTTTAAACCCTAAAAAAATGTCCAAAATAAATAAATACAATTAAAATTTTTATTGTAATAATTTGGGTCTATGATTTAATCCATAACATTAAAATCATAAGTTAAAAAAATAAAAAATATTCAAAAGTTAACTCATATTTATTCCTACCCACTCTCTCTGTGTAAAATTAAGTAAAAAATATAAAAAAAATTAAAATTAAACTCTATCTCCGGTAAAAAACAAAAATAAAAAGAACATTTTTCTCGACAATATTAGAATGTATTTTTCTGTCTCTCTCTCTCTCTCTCTCTCATATAATAAATTAAAAATAAAAACGACCTCATTTAATATTATCGTTTTAGGCCTCGTATTGCCTTAACCCTTCTTCGCCACGTTTATTTACCCTTTTTTTTTTCTTGCCTCCTTTAGAATTTATAGATGANCCCTTGTAAACACGCTAAATAGAATGTTTGAGCGGTATTATCCAGATTCCTCTAAATCTCTATATCTCTTATATTTTTATTTTGGATGAAGAAATGATTTGAATATATTTATAGAAATCCCGTAATAAAAATGATATGATAACTAGTGGTCTAAAAAATACAATTCTTAGTAGAAAATAGTGAGAGACATAATTCATGTAGTTGATTAAGTTGAATTAAATTGAGTTTGAGTTTATCAATAAATGGATATAAAACTCTATATTTTTTTTAACTCTTCACTTTTCTATTTAATCGCGGTTTTGCTTGTTTGTTGATGAAGAAATGTGAACTACTGATTGGGGGAGCTTCATGCCTCTTTAACGCCTTGTTTACGCATAGCACCACGCTTTGCCACGAGCTTCATGCCACCAGCCTCAAGGAAACCTATGAAACCTAATGGAATCTTGCTTCTTCCAGAGGGCGGCTCTGCAGTATTAAAAAAAAAAAAAACTGACTTTAGCTCCAAAGTTTTGGAAGCTTCTATAATTTTAAGTATATTATTAACCCATAACAAATTTAAATCTATTAAATTTTAAACCCTAAAAAAAATGTCCAAAATAAATAAATACAATTAAAATTTTTATTGCAATAATTTGAGTCTATGATTTAATCCATAACATTAAAATCATAAGTTAAAAAAATAAAAAATATTCAAAAGTTAACTCATATTTATTCCTACCCACTCTCTCTGTGTAAAATTAAGTAAAAAATATAAAAAAAATTGAAATTAAACTCTATCTCCGGTAGAAAACAAAAATAAAAAGAACATTTTTCTCGACAATATTAGAATGTATTTTTCTCTCTCTCTCTCTCATATAATAAATTAAAAATAAAAACGACCTCATTTAATATTATCGCTTTAGGCCTCGTATTGCCTTAACCCATCTTCGCCACGTTTATTTACCTTTTTTTTTTCTTGCCTCCTTTAGACTTTATAGATGCCCGAAACTAATATTCATTGAACTCTTCTAAGTTCTAACTATATAATTAGTTGATGACCCTATCTATGATCACCACCACCACCTTCTCTAATAACCACTATTTCTTGGGTGTGCCAACCTAAATGCTTTTCTTACGCACGACTCAATTAATTTTTTTTTAAGTTTAATTAAAGGCAGAGACCATTCTTACCGGAATTAAGATATATTTATAAGAATAATAACTAGTTCTTTCATGACCTCAGGCTTTGGAAATTTGAAGTAATTGGACATCAGTAGTGGGATCCCATCACCAAACAAGGTAGATTTGGAGGATAATAGAGAGTTTAAGGCGAGCCCCCATTTTCCAAAATTGTTGCTTCTTGGCCCCCTCAAGTATGAAATTATTGTAAAAAAAATTGCGTTGACGCCATTATTTCTGTCACAACCCCAGACCCAGAGTGTTCTTCTAGAGGAAGCATACTAGAAAGAGAATAGACAGAGGGCCTCCACAAAATAGGGTCTATTGACTTTGGAAAAACACGAGGTAAATAGGACTTTGTTGTGTTCTCCCATGGCCATGACGCTAAAGAAGAAGATGAAGAAAATGATGATTTGACAAAAACTCCCAATTTTTTTTTTGGTAATTTAAACCGATTAGTTTGAACCAGAATGCCAATTTTGAACACGCTTGAGTGGAGGTCTCAAGTTTGAGTCCCATAAGAGACTGATCCGATCTTATAATTTACGAGTAATTATGCACATCTCAAGTTATATAACAACATAGGAGATGAACAAGAAACTGAAATTATGTCACCAAAACGAAGCAATGAAATAAATCTATGTNAGTATATTATTAACCCATAACAAATTTAAATCTATTAAATTTTAAACCCTAAAAAAAATGTCCAAAATAAATAAATACAATTAAAATTTTTATTGCAATAATTTGAGTCTATGATTTAATCCATAACATTAAAATCATAAGTTAAAAAAATAAAAAATATTCAAAAGTTAAATCATATTTATTCCTACCCACTCTCTCTGTGTAAAATTAAGTAAAAAATATAAAAAAAATTGAAATTAAACTCTATCTCCGGTAGAAAACAAAAATAAAAAGAACATTTTTCTCGACAATATTAGAATGTATTTTTCTCTCTCTCTCTCTCATATAATAAATTAAAAATAAAAACGACCTCATTTAATATTATCGCTTTAGGCCTCGTATTGCCTTAACCCATCTTCGCCACGTTTATTTACCTTTTTTTTTTCTTGCCTCCTTTAGACTTTATAGATGNTCTCATGGTGAGACCATCAAAAGGAATACGAGTTTTCTAAAATTTACGAAACACACTAGACGATCTAATCCATGCCATAATAAGTAATATCAAACCCACTTTTTGCTATTTTATTTTATTATTTTTTGTATTAACTTCCTCATTAAAAATTCAATTTCTAAATAATTAAAATCTAACCGCTAGTTTTCCAACAATCTTTTTTTCCGTTAAATTCTAATAATTATAATCTGATTAAATATGAAAGTAATTACGAAATATTAATAGTCATTTTTTCCTTTATACGTATTTAGATATTTCAGAATAGAGATATACACTTTTATATTCCTCACTATTGTTTTAATTTTCTAGGCAATTTATAAAAAGTGTCGTGTGAAATTTCTGCTTCATTCGATTGTACAGATCTGAGTAAAATTACAACCAATTAACCTGAGTTGTTGTATCCTGAGAATAACGCGCCGTTATCTTTTGTATTGNTTTCTGTCACAACCCCAGACCCAGAGTGTTCTTCTAGAGGAAGCATACTAGAAAGAGTAAATAGGACTTTGTTGTGTTCTCCCATGGCCATGACTCTAAAGAAGAAGATGAAGAAAATGATGATTTGACAAAAACTCTCAATTTTTTTTTTGGTAATTTAAATCGATCAGTCTGAACCAGAATGCCAATTTTGAACACGCTTGAGTGGAGGTCTCAAGTTTGAGTCCCATAAGAGACTGATCCGATCTTGTAATTTACGAGTAATTATGCACATCTCAAGTTATATAACAACATAGGAGATGAACAAGAAACTAAAATTATGTCACCAAAACGAAGCAATGAAATAAATCTATGTGTTTTGGGAGTAATGATACTCTAGATAGCATAAGATAAAAGGTCTCACCTTTACTAAATTCAAGTCACGACTGCAGTCATTCCATTGCTTAGAAAAATTGAAATTAGAACATATAAAGCTGCCTAAATTCCGAATATGACGTGAGGAAGATGAAGAATGTAATTTTTCATACCAAGGCAATAAAGTCCATGCGGAGAAATTTAGGAGAGTGGCGTTGCATGATCTAGATGGTTTGTAGAAATTTATTATTCCGCTAAAATTTAACTGAGACCTTAAAAAACTATCACGTGTGTAAGGGTAGGACCTTACCATCAAAGGGGATGAATTGTCTCATGGTGAGACCATCAAAAGGAATACGAGTTTTCTAAAATTTACGAAACACACTAGACAATCTAATCCATGCCAAAATAAGTAATATCAAACCCACTTTTTGCTATTTTATTTTATTATTTTTTGTATTAACTTCCTCATTAAAAATTCAATTTCTAAATAATTAAAATCTAACCGCTAGTTTTCCAACAATCTTTTTTTCCGTTAAATTCTAATAATTATAATTTGATTAAATATGAAAGTAATTACGAAATATTAATAGTCATTTTTTCCTTTATACGTAGTTAGATATTTCAGAATAGAGATATACACTTTTATATTCCTTACTATTGTTTTAATTTTCTAGGCAATTTACAAAAAGTGTCGTGTGAAATTCCTGCTTCATTCGATTGTACAGATCTGAGTAAAATTACAACCAATTAACCTGAGTTGTTGTATCCTGAGAATAACGCGCTGTTATCTTTTGTATTATATTTCTTCTACAAAAAAACGATTTAGTCCGTGTCTCACCCTGCCATTCATTTTACTTCTTGAATTCCATCAATTAAAGATATTCCTCGCAGTCCATCCGAATTATGGGGTAAAATTTGGACACATTCAGATTGACTCTTCAAAACAAAACTAGTTAATAAATGGATGCACATGAATCTGATTAATCACAATACATACAAACCTTACACGATAGGCTTCTATCTACTATTGTAAATATAATTAAGAGAAAATTTAATACATGGTCATGACTAAGATCTTAGTCATGCTAGAAAACAAAACTGTTCAATATTAATCCTAGTCCTGTTAGAAAACAAAAAAGGTCATTTCATACATGGTATGAGCTGCAAATGCCTTTGTTTCTTTCTGTGAATTATATGTCTACTTCCGACCCCACCACATATAAGTAGGATCATTCTTTTGAATATTTTTGGCAAGGAAAGAGGTTCTCCGTGTAAATTATGTATATTCTCTTCTATTTACTTTTGTTCTTTTTTTTTTTTTATCTATATCTCTAATTTTTCATCCTTCTATTTTCCATCGTACAAACGAAACATTAAGATAAAAATCCCAACAGCCCAATTACACTAATCTCAGAAAAATAGGGCTTCTGCATTTCAAACATAGAGTCACACCTGATTTTTAAGACAGTATTAAAAAAAACTTTCAGACTAGTTTTTTCCAGCTAACCTTGTCAAAGTCGAGGCAAGGCCTGATATTTTAATTGTACTACACACACACACACACACAGACATATATATATATATATAAAGAGAGAGAGAGAGAGAGAGAGAGAGAGGGGTAATGACAAGGACATACGATGGTTAGTTATAGTTAGGCCTAGACTTTCTTCCTAAAACATGAACCCTTTTGCACATCATATATTCTAGATTGCCTGACCCATTGTTTTGTTCTAAACCCAACCACCCCAAGTGTCCAGAGATCACAACTGCTTCATCACCACCCTAAGGAAGATATGTCTCAACAAAACATGGCTCCNTTGTTCTAAACCCAACCACCCCAAGTGTCCAGAGATCACAACTGCTTCATCACCACCTTAAGGAAGATACGTCTCAACAAAACATGGCTCTNTTTTCCAGCTAACCTTGTCAAAGTCGAGGCAAGGCCTGATATTTTAATTGTACTACATACACACACACAGACACAGACATATATATATATATATATATATATAAAGAGAGAGAGAGAGAGAGAGAGAGAGAGAGAGAGGGGTAATGACAAGGACATACGATGGTTAGTTATAGTTAGGCCTAGACTTTCTTCCTAAAACATGAACCCTTTTGCACATCATATATTCTAGATTGCCTGACCCATTGTTTTGTTCTAAACCCAACCACCCCAAGTGTCCAGAGATCACAACTGCTTCATCACCACCTTAAGGAAGATACGTCTCAACAAAACATGGCTCTAAAGATCACATGGAGAAATATCCTACCCGGTTGTTTCAAGGCAAAGAGTCCAACTTCACCGTTGGAGCCAAGAAATCAAGTTTCGAAAACCAATTCTCTACAGAGGCTTTCACTCTCGGATATAAGTAACAATGGCTCATTCTTCTCAGCCAGTGACATCTCAAATTCTCTTATCGGATTCGGATCGAACCTTCACATCTTTACACTCAAAGAACTGGAAATGATCACACAGAACTTTTCATCGACCAATTACCTTGGTGAAGGAGGGTTTGGACCAGTGCACAAGGGGTTCATCGATGACAAGATTAGGCGAGGTTTGGAGGCTCAACCTGTAGCGGTAAAGTTACTGGATTTGGATGGCTCTCAAGGCCACAAGGAGTGGCTGGTAAGTGTGTACAACTAGTCAACCATATTTCATTATTGCTGTAATCTAACATTTCTTGGTTCTGATTTACAGGCTGAAGTCATCTTCCTGGGGCAACTGAGGCATCCCCATCTTGTGAAGCTTATCGGCTATTGCTGTGAGGATGAACATAGGCTTCTTGTCTATGAATATATGGCCCGGGGCAATCTAGAGAATCAATTATTCAGAAGTATGCTTTTGACCTTACCTTACTAATACTGTACCATATGAAACAAGCTCAAATTATTGAATGGTTGCGCATCATGATCAGCAGCCTTACTAAACCGGCTTTTGTATGCATTCTAATGCAGGGTATTCTATCACCTTGCCATGGTTGACTAGACTAAAAGTTGCAATTGGTGCTGCAAAAGGCCTTGCCTTCCTCCATGGAGAAGAGAAACCAGTTATATATAGGGATTTTAAAGCTTCTAACATCCTCTTGGACTCCGTAATTTCCTTTATTTTAAACTCTCTAAAAAATTTTCCTTTATATTATGGTTTTGATGCTAACAAAAAAAAGGGAGTTAGAAAGAATAAACCAACATCTGTTTCTTCTCAGGATTACACAGCTAAGCTCTCTGATTTTGGCCTTGCTAAGGATGGTCCAGAGGGAGATGACACACATGTCACAACGCGTGTGATGGGCACACGAGGCTACGCTGCTCCTGAATACATTATGACAGGTAATATGCTTGGGTTAAAGCTGTGCTACAATCCTTAATCCCTCTTTTTCCTAATTGGGTGTAAATTATTAATAGGTATGATCTTAAATCTTTCTGATTTTAAGCAAAACAATAGAAAATGTAAAAACTATAAAAGTATTTGTTGTATATGTTACTCAAACAATGCGTTTAACTTTCCTTTATTATATTCAGGTCATTTGACATCCAAGAGTGATGTATATAGCTTTGGGGTAGTTCTGTTAGAGCTACTTACAGGGAGAAGAACAATGGACAAGAATCGTCCTAGTAGAGAGCAGAGCCTGGTGGAGTGGGGGAGGCCACTTTTGAAGGATCCTCAGAAGCTTGACCGAATAATGGACCCAAGACTTGAAGGGCAGTACTCAATGGAAGGAGCTAGGAAGGCAGCTGTGTTAGCTTACCAATGCCTGAGCCACCATCCCAAGTCCAGACCTACAATGAGTAATGTGGTCAAGGCTTTGGAACCTCTCTTGGACTTAAATGACATCCTAGCCGGATCCTTCATATACATGGCTCCTACAGAAGGCAAAAAGGATAATGATGATGTAGATATAATAGGAAATGAACATGAAGAAACGGAGGCAGAAAAGAATGAGCACAGAAATGTAAGTGAAGAGGAGGAGGCAGAAAAGAAAGAGCATGGCCGCCATCAGCACAGAAAAGGTTATAGACATAAGCATCGAATGAGGTCATTCAGATCCCGCGCTGTCTACTCTGATACCGCTCTATATAGAACTTACAGAACCAGTTTTGATAATCCCAAACTTCAAGGGCAGGATATTGTAAACTAGCAGAAAGTTATTCAGTAAAGATTTTCCTTTTTTTTGTATATCTCCCAACAAAGTCAGAATGAGACTTTGTTGAGTTGGGTGTAAAACTGTTTCCACTATATTTTGTGAGGTCTCAAGATGATTTACAACTGCATGTGAACACTCATATGACTTTCTTGTTCGCTGAATGCTGTTACTTTGAATATTCTGGAGAATTTCAAGAAACAGTAAATTTCAATTATTAACTAGAAGCATCCGTCACATTACAGGTGCCACAAACGAAAAACAAAGAACTATTAGTTCCATTAGGCTACGCTATGCTTTATCTTACAGAAACATTTTGTGCAGTATCATCATGTTCCTTGAACTTGCAGAGTCATAAACTATACAAACTGGAAAGCCAAGTTGAAAATAACAAAAACCCTATAATCAGTGGTAGTCTGGACATCAACTACCAACCAGTCTTGTTCTATTGTTCACACTTGACACAAATACACACTCCCAGGCACACCCACACATATAATTCAAATTTTAATTTTTAAGCCTGAACATATAGTATATTAAAGCAGAATTCTGACAAGTAACCTACAAATTAGCAAATTTAAAGCATGCGCATTACAAGTTAACACCATATAGCTGACCTTTCAAATCGTATAGTGCAGTGTAAACCACCAAATTCTACACCTAGAAAGCATCAGTAAATTCAATCAAATTGTGATCAAATTAAATCAACTTGCTCATGTGCATTTGCATTAAAGGCTAGGCTTCTCCCTTTCTGAAATCCTTGTTTAATTACAGTTGCTCATGTCTTTATGCCTCTGGGAGGTAAACATCTCTCACCTGGAAGAGCTTGGAAGTTCAACCACGTCTCACCTAATTACTTCTTTTCTTTTCTTTTGCCTTTCCTTGAACGAGTTCTCTTCTTACATTCATCATCGTGCAGCTTTCGTAACCAATCTGCATGGTACTTCTCATCATATGCAACCATTTCTCCATCTATAAATGGTTCTCCTGTAAGAAGTATACACAAATTATCTTCCTAAACTCATGTTCTCCATGATGCTGCAACAAGTATGAGAACCCAAGATGGACAGTCACGTTCAACATATTTGTTAAAAATTCCACAAAGTGTAGGCAAGCCAGATGAGGAACAGGATGAAATTTTGTCTTCAAATTCTGCCTTAACAATGCCAAGGTGCCAAAGTTTCTTGGACGAAGTTAGTGCAAAAGACAGACAAATGATTCTCGTTTAGTAGAATGAAAATGCCGTGGTTACATATGCTCTGTTGGACTCGTGTCAATTAGTTCTTTTCCAGCACAGAGCAAGCAAATACAAGGTCCAAGAATGTGCGGTTTGGGTGAGAGAAACAGAGCTCTACTGCATTATTTTTTCTTTTCATGAAGCATGTAAGTATCTGGAGCTCCCCTTGTTGACATAAGCCACAATGTCTTTACCATGTGTTAGTTCTCGTTAATCATCATGGATTCAGTGGCTTAATATGTGTTAAATATTTCCATCTTGATCCAGCCCAGCTCCAATTACATTTCAAAAGAATCCGATTAGTCAATAAAGGGCTTGGATGCATCAACTATCATAAAAACATAAATATGACCTTTACAGATCAAGCATTGAATTCATGTTTTGAACCAGGTCTTCCGCTATAGAAATTTGTCAACTGCAAACCCAGGATGAGAAAGAGCAGAATCAATACCTCCATAGTCGTTTTCACGACGACATAAATAAGAGTCTGGCAGAACCCATCTCACATTTGGCAGTGCTGCATGTAAAGTGGAGCACATTAACCCTAAAAATGGTGCAAAATGGAAAAGAGACAAGACAATTAAAAAGGAACTTCAAAAAGGATTACATTTGATTTTATGCGTCCAATTTTCAGGGATTTTGCAGCCGAATGCATAGTAGTACTTCGTGGAAACTGAGTATATTGATTTCGTTGCTTCCTCCTCACTGCTTAGTTACCAAACCGCAGTAAAATTNGTTCAACCACGTCTCACCTAATTACTTCTTTTCTTTTCTTTTGCCTTTCCTTGAACGAGTTCTCTTCTTACATTCATCATCGTGCAGCTTTCGTAACCAATCTGCATGGTACTTCTCATCATATGCAACCATTTCTCCATCTATAAATGGTTCTCCTGTAAGAAGTATACACAAATTATCTTCCTAAACTCATGTTCTCCATGATGCTGCAACAAGTATGAGAACCCAAGATGGACAGTCACGTTCAACATATTTGTTAAAAATTCCACAAAGTGTAGGCAAGCCAGATGAAGAACAGGATGAAATTTTGTCTTCAAATTCTGCCTTAACAATGCCAAGGTGCCAAAGTTTCTTGGACGAAGTTAGTGCAAAAGACAGACAAATGATTCTCGTTTAGTAGAATGAAAATGCCGTGGTTACATATGCTCTGTTGGACTCGTGTCAATTAGTTCTTTTCCAGCACAGAGCAAGCAAATACAAGGTCCAAGAATGTGCGGTTTGGGTGAGAGAAACAGAGCTCTACTGCATTATTTTTTCTTTTCATGAAGCATGTAAGTATCTGGAGCTCCCCTTGTTGACATAAGCCACAATGTCTTTACCATGTGTTAGTTCTCGTTAATCATCATGGATTCAGTGGCTTAATATGTGTTAAATATTTCCATCTTGATCCAGCCCAGCTCCAATTACATTTCAAAAGAATCCGATTAGTCAATAAAGGGCTTGGATGCATCAACTATCATAAAAACATAAATATGACCTTTACAGATCAAGCATTGAATTCATGTTTTGAACCAGGTCTTCCGCTATAGAAATTTGTCAACTGCAAACCCAGGATGAGAAAGAGCAGAATCAATACCTCCATAGTCGTTTTCACGACGACATAAATAAGAGTCTGGCAGAACCCATCTCACATTTGGCAGTGCTGCATGTAAAGTGGAGCACATTAACCCTAAAAATGGTGCAAAATGGAAAAGAGACAAGACAATTAAAAAGGAACTTCAAAAAGGATTACATTTGATTTTATGCGTCCAATTTTCAGGGATTTTGCAGCCGAATGCATAGTAGTACTTCGTGGAAACTGAGTATATTGATTTCGTTGCTTCCTCCTCACTGCTTAGTTACCAAACCGCAGTAAAATTCCAATAATCCATCTTGTTTCAGCCAAAAAGTCAAAAAATTCAAGGACATTTAAAAAGTTTTATCAATCTAACTTTCATTTTTTGGAAGCAGGGACCAAAGGAAATTAAAACTACGATTGTAAATTTAATAATTCTGGCTTGATATTCTCGGAAAACAAACAGAAATTTACCTGCCCAATGCCATAGCGAGAGTCCTTATATAATGGTGAACGATTTGGTCTCGAAGTGGGTATCCTTCGGGGGGTTCCATGACCACGAGCCAGTGCTCGTAGTCGCAGCCGTCAACCAGCGTTTCCACACGGTTCAACTCGGAGTTCTGAGTGTGCGGCGGCGAGTTCTTGGTCGCCGAGTCGTTGGTGAAGAAACGTCTAATAGCAGAAATTAGCGGAGGGTAATGGCAAGAAACAGGAACGTTAAGGTGAGAGGTCACGTTCAAATGGGGTTTCAGGTACTGAGCAACGACAGCCGTTAACTTTAACGGGTTTCCGATGACGCAGCTCCGGTTCATTGTTTATACAGACCAGAAAGAGAAAGAGGGAGGTCGTGAAAGAGGAGGGAAGGGATCGGGTTGGATTTTGAGCCCACCTACGACTCCATAAGACCAAGATGGGTTGCTTTACCAACCACGCTCCCTAAGCCCAAATAGGCCCATCGAGTATTGGGCTCAGTTTATTGTTTCTGCATTTACCCATCAAATATTGGGCTCATAGTGATTGTGGGCTAAGTGAACTTTGGATTTTGGGCTCAACCACGACTCCATGGGCTGTGCTGCAAGATAAGTTAGTTTGCATTCAATCTCCCTTGCCTTCACAGGCCCAACTTAAGGAACCGGTAACTTAGTCAACTCTCAACTGAACGAACGCAACCCTAGCTTATGGTTTCATGAACCATAGTTTTTCAAGTGGCTTATAAGTAGTTGAAGCAGCGACTCTATATATAACTAGCGTTATTCGTGCACTATACGGTAAATATGTACTCCCTTTTTTTTTTTTTTTGTGATTACAATATAAGTAAATAAATTTTTTGTGGTTAAGATTAATATATCATAAATAACAGTACCAATTGCTTGTCGTATCAATTAAAAAAATAGGATTATAGGAAGATGCGTGTTCGTCTCATCAAGATAAAGGTGATAAGGAGAGAGAGAGAGAAAGAGAGTGGTAGTGGTAGTGGTCTTTGTTTGCACGCAACACAATCTTTATGAAAATCATTACATTAACTCTAGGAAACTCATATCAGCAAACGTTTCCAGTAGCATGATAGTATATTATACGACTATAGAACTCCCAGTAACCAGTAATTATTAGGAAGAAACTAAATTCCAGTTGAAATCACAGTGAATAAAGATGAGGAGGGAGTCGGGGCTCAACGACAGCATCAAGAGGGATCTTTCTTGGTGTTGAAAGCCCAAAAATTTCCTCCATGCCCAAATCCTGTGGCTTCATATTATTCGGCAGTTTCCACTTGAATCCATGTAAAAGATTAGCCAAACTCGATTGAATCACCTTTAGCCCCAGACTATACCCCGGGCACATTCTTCGGCCAGATCCAAATGGCAATAGCTCGAAATCTTGTCCTTTGACATCAATGTCCTTTCCAATGAACCTCTCGGGACAAAACTCGTTAGGCTCATCCCACAATTCAGGGTCCCTCCCTATGGTCCATACATTTACCAGAATGCGGGTGCCTTGTCGAATGTCATAGCCTGCTACATGACAATCCTCACGGGCAAGTCTAGGTACCAACAATGGTGCCACAGGGTGAATTCGCATCGTCTCTTTGACAATAGCTTCAATGTAAGGAAGGTGTGGTATGTCCTTCTCTTCCACCCATCTACTGTTGCCAATAACCCGATCAAGCTCCTCGCTTGCCTTTTCGAATATCTCTGGCTTTTTCAGAAGCTCCGAGATTGCCCATTCCACAGTCACCGCTGAGCTTTCCGTTCCACCAGCAAGCAAGTCCTAAGGATCAATAAATTGGGTATAACATAAAGACAAAGCAGTGTATTAAGCATAGTGAAGCCTGGCTGTCTCCTTGATAGTGCATATTAGGAGGAGCTGGAAAGCAGCCAAAGTCACATGAAAGGAAATAGAAAGGACATAATTTGGTAAGAGTTTAAGTTTAACAACCATGCATGTGACCATGTGCATAGTATCATGTGCTTACCGGAAAATTTCTCATGGTCATGGCCCATACAATTCTCATATCCTTCTGTCAACAACAATAAAGAATTGCTCTCATCTTCTCGATCTGTGTTTTTTATGGTAAATTACACTGACAGCCCCCCTTAAATTGCTATTATTACAGAGACACCCCTTATATTTTTAAAAATATTATTAACCTTCCTCATAGTTTATATATCGATTTCACATAGTACCCTGTCGTTTACCCTTACTGACAATCCCAAAAAGTGTGGTATCACTGGGCTAACCTATCCATAATCTAACAGCCAAGTTAATCATCTCTAAGCAGTCCTGATGATCTATGAAGATTGGATGGAAATTGAATCCGTTGAAACAGAAAATAAGAAAGTGTGTAATTCTAAATTGAAAATAACCTAGCTAATTAATCCATATATACCTGGGTAAATGCCTTGACACCATGCCTCTCAAGCTTAACCTCCAGATTGGGATCATCAGCTAACTGCAACAGCACATCCACCATATCCGTGGCCACATAATTCTCTACTCCCTTCCTCTTGGCGTTGTGTTCATCAAGCACATGCTCCAAAAACCTATCAAACTTCTTGCTCAAAGTCTTCATCCTCTTCACATAACCCTGTAAGTCCAAGAAATCGATCCATGGAATCGAATCGCCGATATTGAACACACCGTTCAACAAGAACAGCTCATCCAACATCTTCTTGAACTCCTCAGGAGTCACAATTGAGCTTTCGTTCTCATCCAAATACCTCTTCCCCAACACCATCCGACTGATCACGTTCAAACTCACTGTGGAAAGAAAATCTTTCAATATAATGGATTGGCCTGAAAATTTGTATAGCTCTTTAAGAAGTGAATGCATTTCTTCTACTCGAATGTACTCGAATGATTCGAGCCGTTTTGCGCTGAATAATTCCATCAAACACATCTTGCGCGCTTGCCGCCAATAGGCTCCGTACGGGGACCATGTGATGTCGGAGTAATTGTAAGTGGTGTACTTTCCGGCGGCGGTTTTAGGCCGTGAGGCGAACGTGACGTCCATGGTTTTGAGGAAGATCTTGGCCATTTCGACGGAGGAGCCAACTACGACTGGGAAAGACCCGAATTTGAGATGCAGAATGGGACCGTATTTGAGGGAGAGTTCATGGAGTGAACGGTGGGGGAGAGAACTGATAAGGTTTAAGTTTCCGATGATTGGCCATGGTTTTGGACCTGGTGGCAGATTAAATTTTCTGCGTCGGAGATACATTGAAAGGAGCAACAGAGCCACAGTCCCAACCCATGCAGCGGCGTATGCAGCCCAAGTTGGAGCTTCCATGGTAGAAATTGTGGAGGTTGTGGGTATGGTGGTGGAAGTGATGGTTGTGAAGGATTTGTAAGCATCAATGGGTATTTATAGCTGAAACTAGCAAGAAAGTACTGTATGGTTTTAAGATTATTTAAATACTGTTGGTCGCTATTTAGAGAAAGGGTAATGCTATTTCACACGTAACGCATTATAGCCATAAGATAAATAAATTAAATTAATTTTTTAAGGTTGAATAGGATTACTCATTCATTGTGGTTGTCTTTATGCGAAGTGCCTGGTCAATTCCGGTGGAGTTGTATAAGAAATCCATGCGTTGCTTTCGATGCAATGTGAGAACTGAGAATTTGCTTTTATTGTTCTAATAATTTTATACTGATCAAATTTTTAAATTAAATTAAAATTTTAATTGACATGAGAATTAACTTGATCTTCTTTATGTAGTGTCAAGTCATTTATATTCTAATAAAGACTTCAAATAATTAGGTATCATGTTATTTGAATTCTTAATTTAATCAACATAGCATTATTCTTTATCGTTGATCGAAGTGTTACAAGTGCATCTTTTCACTTTTTCAATAATCAAGAATCAACCTATTTATAAATTTTTGTTGGATTTGAGACTGTTTTATAAACGCATGATATCTAAAATTACGTACGCTTCATATGGAGAAAGTACCTACTAGCACTTGAACAAGTGGCTAGTGGATACCTCATCCATATGAAGCGTAAGCTTATATGCACGAGGGGGAGATGACTCTCAATCGATGTGGGACGAGGTTCTAATGGGCACTGATAGGTAAAGACTACTGAATTATCCTAAGAAATGATCCATATCAATTAGAATTCTTTAGTGAGGAGAGGAGATCCGAACGAGTGATTTTATCCCTTAGATCTTTAATTACCATTTGAATTTTAGCTTGGCTCAAGGATGTATAGTATATTCCACCTACAACTACCATGCAGTTGTCTGAGAAATTAATGGGGAATTCAGCAATGAAGGAAAAGGCCCCGCAAACGAGTCAGTCAACAAAGAATATATAAAAAGAAAGACCCAAGGAGCAATTATACTCTAGGTTTAGGACAAAAAAATATCTATTACCATGCCCATTCTGTTTACTTTCATCAGAAAAAAAAAAAAA